>VXBB01003585.1:175927-233970 GCA_013399915.1 Illadopsis cleaveri | reverse complement strand
GAGAGGTAATTTCCAGGCACCTCCTTTCTTCGTTTTGGGTACAATGTTTCCTCTTTTCTAGTCACCTGGGACTTTATCTGACTGCCATGACTTTTCAAAAATGGTGGAGAGCACAATCAATACCCTCAGGACTCTGGGATGCATGTCTGTAGACTCACATATGTTCAGGTTCTTAAGGAGTCTTGAACCTGATCTTCTCTTCCAGTGGGAGGGACTTTGCTCTCCTAGTTCCGGGATGGAGCTCCATCCAGCTGCAAGGTGTGGGAAGAGAGGTTGCCAATGAAGACTTAGGAAAAATGTTGTTGAGTACCTCAGCCTTCTCCTTATCCACTGTTACCAATTTGCCAGTTGTTTTCATGAGGAGGGTACATTTTCTTTTACCTTTTCTTTGATTCTTTGCGTCCTTTGTGAAGCTCAGGTAGTCAATTCTTGTCCATACTGAGCCCATCCCTACACAAGTGGGTAGTGCCCTCATACTCTCCCTGGGATACCCACCCCTGTTTCTGCTGCCTATGCATTTCCTTCTTGCCCTTTAGTTTAAATAGCCATGTTATTCCCTTTCCTGATTTCTTACTCATGGGAAACAAGAGCTCTGGTGCTCTATGGAACACATCCTCAAAGATCTGCCAGCTCTGTTTCGCCCCCCCTTGTCTCTAAAGGCAGTTTTCCAGGGGGCACCACTGGCAAAGTCCTTGAACAGCTCGAAATTTGCTTCCTTAAAATTTAGTGTCCTGACTTCAGTCTTCTCCTGACTCATGTCCTTCAGGAGTATGAGCTTCACCAGTGCATGATCACTGCAGCCCACAGTGCCTTATGTCGCTTCACTTGGGTTGATAACTGACAGGTCCAGTAAGGCACCCTCTCTTCCAGGGCCGTCTGTATTACCTATTTTAAGAAAATGCTTATTGAATATTTATCTCACTTTGAACACTAGAGGGTATCAATGAAATTAGCCATCAGTAAAATAGTTTTTAAACAGGCATTTTAAACAGGCATTAACACAGGCATTTCTTGCCATAAAGTGTTGTGGTAGTCAGTATTTTAAGGGATTCAAAAGAAAAGAGACAAAATGCAGTGCATCCCATGGCAGTGATGAAGCTCTGCAGCTACTCAGTCAGGAAATACTTAGGCAAAGGATGCCCAAGCAGAGTGTTAGCTTTCTGTCATTGAGTCTTCCGCAAGTACCTGCAGTGGAATCATACTGTAAGGAAAACTCTGAGATGAGATAAAATATAGGGATGTCCTAGCATGACAAATACATATTTCTGACACTAAACACACAACACCACATTTAGCAATAACCTGACACCAAAATGTAAAATCTGTGAAACCAAGACATTTGAAACGAAAGCAAACGAACAACAGAACTCAAAGTGCTGTAGTGGATGGGGCTACGTCTGGCTGGTGACTGTTCACCCTACAGAGCGGGTATGGGGCTGGCTGGTGCTGGGCTCAGTGCAGGTCAGCAGTTCCCGGGCAGCCCCGAGGACAAACCCCATCCCAGAGCACCGAGCACGGCACAGCCAGCCCAGGCTTGGGATGGCCCCGCTGGGCTCAGCCTGGGGCAGCCTCACCTTGAGCACTGTGTGAAGTGTTGATGTGAAAGTCCTTGAATGCATCCTGAGGAGGGCAACAAAGCTGGAGAGAAAGTCTGAAAGGAATGTCGTGTGAGGAGCAGGTGAGGACTTTGGGTTGTCAGGTTGAAGAAAAGGAGGATGTGGGGTGATCTCATTGCTCTCTGCAGCTTCCTGAGGGAGGGGACAGGGACATGCTGAGTACTTCTCCTTGTTACCTGGTGACAGAATGCATGGGAATGATTCAGAACTGTGCCAGGGTAGTTTAGACAGGACTGTATTCTACGCAGTGAATAGTAAAGTGGTGACTGTCACAGGGTTCTCTGAATATAAACACTATAAATGTAAACTAAAAATCAATTAGGCAGAATAATGGAAGAAAAAACCCACAAGTAAAAGCTTCTAAACAAAACCCCCACATTTATAAATCAAGTCACATATTGCCTCAGGCTAGAAGGGGTAGATTAAAGGAAACACCCATATATGTTCCTATATTGCTTACAAACTCTTCCCCTGAGCAGCTGCTTTTGGCCATTGGCAAGGACAGGATTCTGAGCTAGATGGACTTTTGGACTGACCTGGGATAATATCAAGGTAATTATTTCTGCATATTTTAGTATGCACTGTGTGAATTATTAGTTTCTTTTTATGCTGATCTAGCATTTTTAGGTGAAGATACAAAGAAAAATGTAAAGTTTCATTACTGTTTCAGCCACTTCCTACCTTGATGTGTTTTGCTGTTTTGTGAAGTTTTCATCTTTATGTAATGTGGTGGTCATCTTTCTGAAGTCAGAGCTCAGAAACTGTTTCACAGGAAAATTTGTATGTGGCCCAAATGTATTGTAACTAATTTTACATCTACCTTTAAAAACACTAATTAGGCAAAAATATTCCCAATAGAGATTTTCAAAACCAAAATTCACACTATATCCTTACACACAGATGAAATAAGCTGTCAGACTTGTCAGATTAATTTCTTCTAGTTGCCAAGAAGTCAGGCCAAGAATACCAGATCTTCCAGACACCTTTTTAATGGAAAAAGTAACTGCAGGTATAACTACATTTTACAACAGCTGGTAGACTTAGAATACTGACTTGAGAGAGCATTCACAGGTTTCAAACCTATTTTGCCACAGAGCTTTAATCTTCCAGCAGAATCTTTTCACCTGGGCTGAAGTGAGGTGGGAAACACAGGCCCAACCATCACTATTCTTGCAAACTAGAGAGAATTCATTATTCTGCAAAAATGCAGAGAAGCCAAGTCTACAGCTACATAATATTCTCTTGGCAAAAATCCAGTCTGATCATAGAAGAAGTGTGGACTGTGATAAATAAAGCAATAATTCAGGATGTCAAGTGAGTGGATAATACTGAGCAGGTAACACTCCAAGTCTGTGTTTGAGGAGGTGATGTCATTCCTCTGTGGAATATATTTGTAGGCACCAATGATTCCCTGTGTTGCTCAAAGGTGCCTAATGTGTTAAGAGAAGCTATAAATTTCATTTGGAATCACATCTAGTGGAATGGTGAGAAATATTTTGAACCAGATTTGTGTCAGTAGCAACAACTTACGAAGTTTGATGGACATACCAGAATTACAAGCCAAGCTAAGCAGAAATACACAGTCTAGTGCTAAAAGAACTGGCTGCTTGGATCAAGGCAAGCCTAGACTGGATTGAAAGACTTTTCAAAGTATCATGCATAGATTTTAAGCAAACAGAAGCAAAAAGAAAGATACTTTTGATAGATATCTTATACCCTGTATCTAACACAAGGTTCATGGGTATGAAATGAAACCACTTTTGCTAAGTTCAATCCAAACAACTTTCAATTTCCTTGAAGCGGATGTATTGAAGCTGCTGATGGCTACTGAAAACAATGTTAAAATGATAAATAAACTACTCACTGAGGATGAAAAGTCTGACCCTTATCTATTCTATTGTTAAATCACGGACAGCACTGAGGAAATCTGGTTTGCAGCCTCACAGTTTAAAGGAAGGGTAAAAAGTAGAAAATTTGCTATAATTGAAGTGGGGTTTAAACCAAAAAGTATACAAAATCCCAACACAAAGTGGAATCATGAAGCTGCCATCACTCAATGAACAAAGGATCATACTTCTGGGATTGAAATTAAAATAGTCACAAGTGATGGAGTCGTATTTCTTATGTGGTATCATGTGTCCCTGGTGTGACTTGTCTTTCAAAATTACTCCCATCCAAATGTGAAGAAGAGACTTTAAGACACAGGATGCCTATTATTTAGCCTGTGAGAAACTGAATATATGCAACAATCACAGCCAAGACACACAGTCAGACATACAGATAAAAACAAATCAAATTACCTCTCTGCTGCAAGCAAATTTCCAAGGAAATTAGCCAGAATATCTAACTTGGGAAGGATGTACATCTGCTTAGCCTGATTTCTTTTAATGGGATAAAATAGGGGAGCATATTTCTCTAACAGAATTGGTAGCAATCTTAGTTAGCCACATGGCAAGGACTAAGTTGTCACAATGAAGAAATACAACAGGAGGTAAAAGGAAGCTCCCAAGTGCTGCTTCTCTGTGACTCATTAAAGTCAGAACTCCCCTTGGAAGTGCTGCATCCTACAGTGCCACACAACACTGCTTTTGCCAACTGAACTGGTTTCTGCTCAGACACAGCAATTCTCTGTCAGATTTGTTAAGAAAACTGGGTGCCTGCATCTCACCTAGAGTTTAGTAAACTTTTTCTAAAGTAACATGTTAAGCCATTGGCTTCTGCTGAGAATTCAACCTCTCTTCTTGTCACTTAAGTATTACTTAGATTAAGAAAATTATGGGAGAAATGCAACAAAAAGTAAGAAATGTGTTTTAATGGTGAATGCTACTAGTAAATTATAAAAACTTTTCTGAACTGATGACAGGTCAGAAGACAACATTAGATTTCACGTATTTCTGATGTCAGAAGAAAAGATGTGAAATTATTTTGACAAGCAACATTGTTGATATCAGTTACATTTAGCTAAAAATAACATTTCAATGTTCTGGGAATTGAGAAAAGAACAAAGAATTTGTTATGACTTGCTGGTGTCTGGAAACTTCAGACACATTGCTCTTTTCACCTTGATTGTGAGGCATTAAAAACTTTACAATATCTTAATCTGAACTGAGATTTTTTTAGAAATATCTCCTACTATAATAAATACAACTAAGATCATGGAAAATACTTGTAAGGAAACATGCACTCAACAATCAGGAAAAAAAGTGCCTCTTGGAAACAAAATTTTAAATTAATTTTTAAAATGCAGCTCTTAATATGTGTGCAGTTAAAGATTCTAGGTTCATCCTGACCTGTTTATCAAAGGCCAGAAGCAATAGAATATCTGAATCTAGGGCATATTAGAAGCACTATACTACTTGTGGTGATGAGAAAGACTAATACCTAGTGGATATATTTGAAGATAACAAATACAACTACTTTGGATTAGACTTTTTGAGTCTTTTAGAGAATTAAAATCTGTTATTACAAAAATGCCTTTAAAGCTTGCACCTCACACTCACCAGTTTTTAAAAGGATGCAATTACTTGTATGATTTACCAGAAACAATTACAAAAGGTGCTTAAGTCCTTTAGAATCTGACTGTGTCTTCACCGTGGTGATTGTTCAAGATTTCTTTCAGTCACACAGATGTTCTCAATTTCTGATATGATCACACATCCTCAAATTACATGTTTTACACCTTTCTAGAAAAGAATAGTGGTCAAATAGTATTGTCTTTTAGTTAAATTAATGTATGCTGCGACTACAACCGTCCCTCATATATTTGCATACTTTGTATGTTCCCCTGTTCACTGAACAACTGGATGGCTTGGAAAGGGCAAGAAAGTAGTGGGTGGTGTTTATTTCAATTTCAGTAAGGCTTTTGACACAGGCTCTTGAGATATCCTTATAGACAAACTGATGAAGTACAGACCAAGTAAGTAGACAAAGAGGTGGATGGAAAGCTGGCTGGGCTTCAGTCTCAAAATAATGTGTTAAGTGGCACAAATCCAGCTAGCAGCCAGTCACTTGACCTTAGGGGTCAGTATTGGCATCAATACTGGAGTGAGTCCACTGAGAGCCCATGAAGACAATTAAGTGATTGGAGTGCATGAATACAAGGGGGAACTGAAGAGAGCTGGGACTGTTCAGCCTGGAGAGGAAAAAGCTCAGCTTTTTGTATATAAATATCAGGGGCATGGGACTGGCAGACTAAAGAAGATGGAGCCAGGCTCTGCTCAGTGGTGCCCAGTGACAGGACAAGAGGCAATGGGAAGAAACCAAAATACAGGAAACACTGTTCAAACAGAAGATTTTTTTTAATGCCTAAGTGATTGAAGACAAAACCGGATTGCCCAGAGATGTTATAGAGTCTCCATTCTTGCAATATTCAAAACATGAAAGGATCCAGTCCTGGCCTGCCTGCCTTCTCTGACCCTGCCCTGAGCAGGCAGGTTGGACTAGGCTTTCTCTGGAGGTCCCTTCCAACCACCACACTTAACAATTCCACCATTTAATTCACCCCATAAATTCCACTAAACTGGGACCCTCCTATGTTGTATGTTAATAAAGCGTAACATGACAATCTACAGAGAATTCCAACGACTGATTCAATTACACTCTGAATTGATCTAGAGGCTTTCTCTCGTGTTTTCCTAGTGGAACACTTGGAAAAGGAGGGGTTTTGACTTTTTCTGATATGCTGGTTTTCAAAGGCTGAAGAATTATTACCACCTGCTAAATATTAACTGAATAAACAATACCAAGTAATTTAAAACATCTGTTTTTTGTGAGCAAGTTAAAAAAAACAAAGTAAAGACTTTGTAATAAAAATGCTGTCTAACAGTATAATCTTGAAGCAGTCTGAAAGTTGCCCAATTCTTTCGTGGCTGGTGCCTTTAAAAACTACTCCCTGTTGTGCAGTTCTTTGCTGAAGTTCCTGAAGTCTGTTTTGTCTTGCCAGTGCTTCTCTCCTTCCTCATAGTTCAAAGACACACCATGCAAAGCACAGCACTTTTGTGACATTAGTGATTAATATTGTTTGTTATTTTATCTTGCACTGAGTGAGCCAGATATTTCTCAGGACATGTATCCCAGAAACACATGGGCCTGCCTTTGCTGCACTGAGAAGCTCTCATGTCTAATATGGCCCATTTCCTTTTTGCTCTGTTGGGTATTTGGCAGCACAGAAAGAGCATAAAACACTTCCCTTATCATCTAGAAACTCGGGATCAGTGCAGCTTTCTGCCATAAGAAATTGCCATCTGCACACAGAGCTGCAGGAGGAGTAATATAACAAACAGTCATTTTGCCCCATTCGTGAGATGGAACAAGAAAAGGGGTTGAAAAGCCCATTCATTCCTTCCCCTCTAACCCCTGGCTGGTGGCAAGTTCAGAGCACCAGAATTATTTTGTAACCTGGGCATTGCCCTGACGTCATACTTTGTTCAAGGTTTCAGTCTCACACTGAGACTGTGCCTAACTGCCACTGATACCTTCCTTTTTTTCCCTGAGATGCTGAGATCACTTTTCACTTGCACAGGCAAACTTTCCAAGCTTTATTTTCACATTTCTATTAGGGCTTTTCTGCCTTTGACAGATGGTATGTTCTGCTCCTGTGTATGAACAGGAAAACATTTTTCACCTTGTTATTTTGTTCCTTGTACAATCTTCCAGGCAGTTTTTTTACTGGCACTTTATTCTTTCTCTCTAGAAAATACAAGCCACTGTCCTTTTTCCCATTTCAAAGATTTTTGGGCCCACAACCCCATGTACTATTTCCCATTTTAACTGAGATACTGACTTCTGGTTTCCATCAACTACCTTCTCCTGAAATATCCTGATTGCTTATAAATGCAATATCCTGATTGCTCTAAATGACTCTTCAGTAGACTGCAAATAAGAGGATGGTAATTCAGTTTGTGGTTTGCTCATCATACAGACCAGTGTTATCTTAACATCCCCTTGGTCTTAGCTGATGATCCCTAATGTCACTTTTTTTCTACTATTAGATTTTTGATCTAGAAAAATCATTCTATGAACTTCTAGTCCATGAACCAGATTTATTGGCATTAAAGAAATGCTGTTATTATTCTATGAGGTAATGTGAATAACGATGGTAACAATAGTAATTGGGTAAGAATAGTAACTATGAAGGTTATTATTAACAATATCTATACATTTATTTAAGCCTTTTATCCTGCTATAGTGACAATATCTTCGAGCAATAAAAGTTCAAGTACGTCCTTTCAGTAATAAACAAATGTGATCTGCCCTACTCCTATAAACCATTGGGAAATACCGGCTTTCCCCAGAAGGTGGTGCTTATGTGCCGCTAAATGAAAACCACGACACAGTCCTCCAATTTCAGGCAACTTTCCCACATGATAGTACATAAAATAAACAATCATTCCTGACTTCAGTGCTTCTTGAAAGGACTGGCTGAGTTGTCAAGATAACAAACCCGTATCTTTCTTCCACAGAAATGGAAGTTTTTTCAAGTTTTCTAAAATGTGCTCTCATCTCATTTTACATGCACTGACAGTAACATAGATTTTGCTGGTGGTATTAGTCTATGTCCGAAACAAAGAGAAAACATATATAATATTTGGTACAAGACAAAAACCTGTAAGTTGTTTTAAGTATGGCTCATATAATTTTGTACTAACCTATACCTGGAAAGAAGCTGCAGTTTTGATAGTTTTTGCAGGTTTTTACTATCTTGCTGCAGTTTTAATGATTGATTTTTACTACTTCAGATTAAAAAAACGTTTTTTAAAGCCATAAAGTGAAGATAAAAATATGTTCACAAAAATGAACTCAAAAGGGTTTCTTTGGAATTAAAATTTGAAATATTTGGGTGTCAAAAGAATTCACAAATCCCTAATTTATTTCATAAAAACAATATTTTCATTTATGTAGTATTTTTCATGCAACAGGAACACAGCAGTGATTTTAGAGACTTTGGTATATGATATCTAGAATTTCATAAGTTCTATTTTAAAAGCTGATTGGGAGAGGTGAGGATTGAATCCTTTATTTCTGTTATCAGCTGTTTGTAAGTACTTGAATATTTGTCTGTTCTGGTCTGAAACTCAGCTTGGACTACACAGATGGCCTCATTCACTGATTTCTAACAGGGACGGAAGGCACAGGAGCCCAGGAGTTGCTCTTCTGCTGTCTGTACCCCCACAGATTTAGTGCTAACCCAGAGCACAGCATCTCCCCAGGAACACAAATTATTCTGACATCTGAAATGCTAAAGTGCTACAGTCACCACAGTTTTTCCCGGTTGTGTGACCTGGTTCTTGCTAATAAATGCGTAGTCTTCATTGCAGGCCTGTGTCTTGCTTTATCCTACTGGATAAATCTATTTAGATGAGTTTAAAGGTTGGTTGGTAACTGTACTGAATCAGGCAGATACCTGACTGGAGAATCTTGGTAGGGTTGTTTCTGCCTGTGCTTTTAGCTCCCACGGTATGACAATTCTTCTGTGAACCTGAATTAATGTAATGGTTAAAAAAAGAAACAACAACAACAAAACAACACAAAAATCCCAAAAACACAAAAACAAAATGAAAACAAAAACCAAAACCAGATCAGAATTACAATCAAAGGGAAATGGGTAATTAATTTCAGTATGCAAATTTGGATGTTCATTACACTATTTGCTTTCTTGACAGGGCCTGTCAACTTCCTACCACTATGTTTTCACATCACTGAGTTTAAAAGTTAGCCAAAGTTCAGGGCCCTGATGGGTTATCTCCATTAGAATCAGGAATGGGGAATCTGAGTCAGACATCTCCAGACTTACTTCCAAATAAAACAGACTGAGTTTCTGTATTCTTGAAGATACTTTAACCAGCTATACGTAGATTCTTCACTTAAAAAACTTCCCAATCCGTTACCCTGCCAAGTACTGTCTTCAGAAACTTCGAGCCCTCTCCTCAGGTTCACATATCCAATTATTTTGCCTCCCATTCAAGTACATTACATGACTTTTTGAAGGTTTTACCGTTAGAGGCTACTTTGACTTGCTGCTGAAGGTGACAGACAGACAGAAACACTAAACCCTGCCCTAGGCCAAGGAAAAGCAGATGTCACCTCTGTTTGGTCCTTTACCAGAAAAAAAAAGAAAAGGAAAATGTCTTTAAACAACTCAACTGTGCTCTCATAATCTGTGGCAGGGAAGCAGAGAACAACAACCAGCACTGTTCTGCTTCTTAGCCCCACTGCTTTGTGACCAGCTGAGTAGGCATTGATCCTCATTTGTTGTAAACGTATGAGCAATTAAAGGAGTTATTTTCAAACCTGGCTTTATAGGAGTTTGAATGACAGAAGGAATATGCTGCTGAGGAAGGAAAATTGCATTTACCAGAGCTGTCCTCACTTTTGTTTGTTTCCTGTAACTGTCTCTTTTGGTAGAGTTTAAATGAATTAAAGCCTGAATTACATCTATCTGGACCTTACTCCTCCCTTTTTAGAAGGTTCTTTTCTCTCTTTCACCTCTTCTCTGTGGAACTCAGAAATATGGTGTCTTGCACAGTGGAAATTGTAGAGTGTTTTGCCCTCCTCAGAAGAATCAGATGAGGCTCCCTATAGAAGGACCCTGTCAGAAGCTGCTCCAAACCTTTTTGCTCGATTTCATGAGCAAACAAGGCTCTGACAAGATCTCCTTATCCAAGTCTTTGTGACCTGAGGGTTCTCTTTGGCTTTGGTTCTCTAGAACTTCACACATTTTGAATCTCTGTTGAGCCTTGTCCCACAGAACAGACATTCCTGGTATTTTTCTCTCATTTTTCAGAGCTGTGATAAGAGCTGGGCTGAAATCATCACTCAGCATGTTTTGATAAAACAGTTTTACTCAACCAGTGGATACAGGAAACCAGGCCTCACTTGAGCCCAGCACTCAGTGAACCACTTTCTACTCCAAGGAGGCAGTAGAGTATCTCTGACAGGGATGTACCTCTGTCTCTCCTTCCCCCTGGTACCTGAAAATCCTTCAATTAGCAGATTGTAGGTATTTCTTTCCCAGTTTCCCGTGAAGTGTGGCCTGCATGGTCACTGCCCTCACAGCTGCTTGATCAACAATAGGATTGAAGCACTTGTTCCTTTTTAAAAACTTGAGCTGGCAGAAATACAGTTTTTATTCCAAGTTTCCAAGAGGAACTTCTGTTGCGGACACCTCAGCCAACAGAGCCAAACCTCTGTCCTGGAGGTTGGGGTAAAGCACTGCAGGACAGTTTCTTCAGAACTGTTCCACACAAGAGCACAGGCATGTCTACACTGGATATGGAATTACTCAGCCCACACAGAGCTGAGGCTTGCTGCCTCATATGTAGAGGCAAACTGGGGTCTCTTCTAAAGAAAGGTCTGAACCACAGATCTTGATTTTCGCAAGAGTACACGCAGGCTGTTCACCAAACCCAAAAATCACAACCTTCCCCTTAAATAAAATGCAGTAATTTACAAATTAAGGAATTTTCTGTCCTAATGTACCCTCTTTAGAAAAATTACATTAAAACACTTTTTTTTTTTAACCAGTGAAGTTTTTGCAGGATTATTGCATCAGTAGTTACAAGAGGTTTGATAGTGCTATACATCCATGCAGTGGTAGCATGAAGTTTACTGGACTGTCCTATGTTGGACAATCCCAATTTGTCAAACACCCCCTTTGTATGTTTGCATGGTGTTTTATATATTTTTGACTGGCTTTTAATATCTAGTAATATTATTTTTTCCCAGTACTCTGAAATTTCCTTTTCATCTTTAAGCACTCTGCTTACACTAGCATAACCCTCTCGATTAATCACTTCACTACTTATTATTGTTTTGAACAAGTTGAAGAGTTGCTGCTACAATGCTAAGTTCATGTCTTAAATAAATCAGCACCAACTTCCCCAACATGCATGTCAAACACCTGATTCTACTGCAGTGGAAATTTACAGTACACTGAAAAGAAATTTGATCAGGATTTTTTTTCTGCATGAGAACTAACAAAAGAGTTTTTGAGAAGAGGTTGTCATTGCAAAGGGAGTAGAAGACTTAGGAAATTAATCCCTAAGAAAAAGACTAACCTATATGTATAACAAGGTTATGTAACCCTGGTGACATATGTCATGTATATTCAAAGAGTTCTTTTAAAAGATCACTGTTGTGTGTGCATCATCTTGTACGAAATACTTAGTATTTAAAAGCACTGCATATTGAAGAAATAGGTTAATTCTGTCACCTAATAAACACAATGTTTTCTTCAGAGGCAAAAAAGATGAATGTGGAGTTAAAAGAGAGGAAGGACTGATTAACCAGGATAGACACAATCAAAAGTTTTTCTGAAATTATTACTTGAGCTCAGACAAAATGGATTAACTTTTGAAAAACAGATAGCTTGATGCAGGACACTTCTTTGAGGAGGAAAGGATTTTCCAAAAATTCACATGCTTGATGAGAAAATGAAACAAAGCTAATTCAAAGAAAAGTTTGAAAGCTGAGAAAAAAACCCCCTGCCTATTCTAATAACATTAAGTGCTCAGTGGGAATGTCAATTTTCTTTTGGTTATAAAACTTGGATTAGACTGGAAAATGAAGTGCTTGAATTTTAAGGACTGAGTCAATCTTTGAATACTCTCTGCAATTATGGTCTCCCTGTAATTCTTTCTTGAACTTTATCCTGGGTAATCTTCACATGCATTCTTTGCATTCTAAATCATTAAGGGTTTTTTCTACATTGTTTTGCATGGACCAAGGACCTGCTCCAATAGAGCAACTCCTCCACTCTAAATCAGTAGTTTTCAAACTATTGTTTGCAGTCATCCACAGAGAGCTGGCTTGTCACACGGTGCTGGCTGTAACCTTGTAAACAGAAATAAAAGACACTACAAAGATGTATTAAAAACTTTCCCACTACACGGTCTCAGCAGATAAAACTGAAGGGATCATGCAGTGCTGTAAGAGCTTGGGGAAGGTTCTTGGATAAATCTTGGATTATGAATGTGATTTTTGTGTACTTCTAAAGCTTCAGAAGCCTTCCACTGCTTCCTTGGAGTATCAGGACTATTCACCACAGAGAAATCTGTTGTGAGAATAGCAGTGAAGAGTGGTGAAACCAAGGAGAGGAAGGCAAAATAAAAACAATAAACTTCAGGAAGGTAGATTCCAGTAAACTCAGGGAGACATTAGTTAAGAATTTATGGCAGGCAAGTTCATGGGGGAAAGGATTTAAAGAGACCTGGCAATTCCTCAAAGAAATGGTATTGAGGCACAAGTACAAACTGGCCCAATGCAGAGGAAGGATGGAAAGCGTAGAAAGAGACTGGCCTGGCTAAATCATGAGCTTGTTATTAGCCCCAAACACAGGAAGAGAGCACAGAGAAAGTGGAAATTAGGTTAGACTGCTAGGGACAAGTATTTTTCAGAAGACACAAAACTGAGGCCAAGGCACAAAGAGCAGTAATTAGCAAGGAAGACAAAGAGGAACAAGAAAGAAATATATAAGTAACAACTACATTAATTACAATAAGCAAAGCAAGAATAATACAAGAATAATAGGAGAGAGGCAAAGCTACAGGCCTTCAGAAACCACTAAAGAGATCACTTGAGAACACGAGGCTAACACATTTCATTGAGTGCTAAAATATACAGTTTGAATTTATAAAGGAAGAAGAAGCTGGGCAATTTTTAAATATGTTATATGTGAAAACAGCTCAAAATAACTTCCATATTGGTTTGACCCACCATCAAAATTTACTTAGCAAAATGACTGATACCAACCTCAGGACATAAGCAGTCCTCTGAGTACTTGTGAAAGAAAACAAAGATAAGAAGCCTCTACATTGGGAAAATACAATGCATAACTTTATTTGGAGAGATGGAAAGAAGGATGAAGTGTTCAATGACTGAGAAAATTCCACTAACAATGACCCCCACATTCTATGATTCTATGAAATCACATCAAGTTTTTTCCGTAAAGTAACAGGATGTGCAGCTGAGGATGCAGCAGATAATTCAAAGTTTCCAGACACTATTGAGGCTTTCGACAACTCCCCCATAAGACATCCTCATCAACATCTTACAGAAGCGTTTTTTGACTCTCTTATCATAGAAAAGGTGGATAGTTTGCTGGAAATCCATACCCATAGTGGCCTTATTT
This sequence comes from Illadopsis cleaveri, assembly GCA_013399915.1. Lineage (NCBI taxonomy): Eukaryota > Metazoa > Chordata > Aves > Passeriformes > Timaliidae > Illadopsis > Illadopsis cleaveri. Next base: position 220,227 of record VXBB01003585.1, on the reverse strand, counting down.
ATATTTAGCTGTCAAAATGGAAGGCAGTACTGAGTGATGCCATGACCTGAGTGAAGCTCAGCAGGCATGCATAAAAGTACTATAGAAAGCAGAGGTAATCTACCAGCTATACAAATACCATAGACAGAATAGCTGGCTAAGGAGGAACTACGGGTAAATCACATGCTGAATGTGAGCCAAGACAGGCTTGTTCTTACAAAAGAAGCAAAGACTCAGACTAGGTTATTTAAACAGAATGTATACCACAGAAAAAGTGACGTAATTTGTCTAGTCGGATCAGCACTGATAAAACCACAGGGTATGCAGGATAAGGCAGCCAGTGTGAGGCACTGCCCTTCAAGAAGGACTTAGATCCACTCAAATGGAAACTCCATTGAAGCCATAGGATTTTCAGACATCTTGAAAACGTAACTATAGATATGATAGACTATAAACAAAAAAACCCCTGAAAATAAATGTGATAGTAGTCAAAAACATAAAAAGAAAGAGATTGTTTTATTCTATACCTACATGTGCCTGCTATCTGAATGGTTTTTCTATGTACCTATTAACTAAAATTCTCAAACCTTAGGCACGTTCTTGCGGTTCCAATCAGTTATTTTAAAAAACACTGTAGAAGCAAATTGTGTTCAAACTTCCATTATTGTAATGAATATGTCGTATATTATACCACTCATACCTTCATAATCAACTCAAACTTAGAACAGTCACATTCTTCAGCACAAGCAAAATGTACTATACATATACAGTGTTCCCAAATTGTCTTTAATTAATGCTTCTTCACTTTCCTTTCAAGGCAGCACATCACCCAAACAAAAAAAATGTTCTTCTTTCTAGCTTCCTTTCCTTTATATTCCCCTCTCCTATGCAATGATGACAAAAAATTCCAGCTAGATAGCTTAAATAACCTCTCACACAGAGAGAAAGCTGTCCTGAAGTATCCCTGAAAAAATAAGAGTGCTACTTTCCTGATGCATGTCCAAGATCTGATTTCACAATTAAGCCTGAGCAACTAAAACAGAAGTGAAAAATGTGAAAAATGGACAAAATTCACTGTATTAAATTACCTTCAACAAAACAGCTAATAAAGCTGATAACCTGTGCAAAGCAGAATGCATCTTAAGGTTGAAAGCCCTTTTGTATATCAAAGTGCAAATCACACTGCATCTCTTGCTAGGAATAATTCTTACTGTGAGCTACTGTTTTTTCGACAAAGGAGTGAGAGAGAAATCTATATCATGAGAGCTGAATTACTTTCATTTACTAAACTGCTAGACTGACAGTGACACAGGCATTGATACATTATGCATTGGTTGCATGGAAAACATTACTAAAAAGAAACAGATTATTTACTGCTTTGAAATACTATGGTCAGAACTGGTTCATATTTCATAAAGTCAGCAAGGAAATTAGTAATTAAAACTGTGTTTTGCCCACTCAGACTAAATTCTTTCCTCTTTAAAATGGTGATCCTAGAAACTGAGATAGATTTGCAAACTGTTTAGATGAAATTTTTATTATTTTTTAAACTGTTACTTGTTTATTGTCCTGATAAGAAACCAAGGTTCTCTGATCTCCACTGCTACCACATTTTGAAGGTTTGTTAACACACATCCAGTCACATGCTATGGAAGAATTTGAGATTTCAAATACTATATAAACTGCTACTCTTTCTGCTGTCACCAGCAGATAGTAAAAATTTATCCTTTCACATAATGTAAGAGCAAGAGCACACATAAGGGCAGGTACATGAGTACAATTCTGCAGGCATCAGACCATGACAGAGCCTTGTACATGCTCTTTAAGAGCATATTCTGTATTCTTGAGGACAAGAAGCTTTAAGTCTTCGAGACAATATTTAAACAACAAACTAATTGATCAGATAGTTTTGTATTTAGCAAATAGCTATAAAAGCTTCACTGATGTTGCAAAATTCAAGCATTGAAAAATTAGGAAATCCCCTCTGCAACCTTGGCTTTGACACATTCACCTTATTTTTCACACTGAATATCCTGCTCCAACAGGCATGTTCCTGACCCAAAAAGTTTTTGAGTGTTTTTAATGCAATGTGAGGAAAAGTAGCTGCTTCTAATGCTGTTTTAGCAACAGCCAAGCTGATACTCCAAAAAATTCCAGCTCAATACACTTACAGTTACAAAAAAATCTAACCATTGAAAAATGAGGTTTCATAAAGTTTTGATAGAAATGGGAGGTAAATTTATTAATAACAAATGTGTAACACACACAGCTGCAGCCACACATGTATTTACACAACTAGTCAAGATTGGCAAAAATAGTATAGAAAGTTTGTGCCATTCTAGCAGTTTCAATACTATTAAAATATGCAAATGTATATTTTGCATTTTTTTAAAAAAATTGTGAAGCATCCATAACATAAACTTGTACAGTAGATAAGATCCAGACAACTTGATTTTAGTGGTGACACTTAAATTCTTTTGGATAGAGTATAATGCTTTTTTTTTCACTTTAGACCAGTGAGACTTTTTTCATGCACCAATCTGCACAATGTGGTGTTCACATTTTTTTGTGAGGGAATGTAGTGTCTTTTCTTCTTCATTTCAAAGTGCTTCCTTTCTCAGGGTACTGCTCTGTCTTTCATGGCGAGTCACTCGGAAGTACCCTAGCAATGCTGCATCTTGCAAATAACTAAAGGCTTATGCTTTCTCATTTATTTTGTGGTATCTAATTTGGGTGGTCTCTAATTTGCATTTGGTTTAAATGTGAAAGCAGTTACTGTATGCTCAACTGATTTTTTTAAGGACACATTTAGTGACTGCCTAAGAAAGGGTAAAATCACATATCTGCTATCAAGCAGAACCTGATAAAAAAGATCATGTTCTCCTTCAGACATGAGAACAAGCAGTAGCTATTTCTAGTCAACAGTAATTGAAGAGAATAGCAGGGTTCATTTGAAGTTTAATTCAGGAGGATCACAGTAGCAGCACTAGTTCCAGTGTGCTGGTCATGTTTCTGTCCTCAGAGTGACCCTGCAGGACTCCTGTTCCCCTTCTCAGCGTCAATGCAGACAGTCCCCGGAGGATGGACACTCCCTAACCCACCTTCAGGAGGTTAGAAGGATTAAATAATAGATGTAAGATTTATTTACAGGTAACTGGGATGCTGCAGTGTTACATTTCTATGCCACATGGTTCAAAAGGTCTTGCAAAACAGCAGATTATAAGGCTGGCAATGACAGGAGGCAGTTTAAGCAATTTATCAATAAAGGAAGGAAATAGCTTTTTTGGGGATGCATCACAGTTCCTGTGAAATCAATTGATTTAGTGAGACCAGGTATTCCCTCTTGTAAGGTAACTTTAGTTGTTTGTAAAGGTAGCTCTAGTGTGCATTTACTGATTGAATAAGTACAATTGAAGTTCAGATTTTATTATTTAGAATTTTTCCCTGTTTTGGTGAATGAACACACGTGCCATCTCTTTAGACCACAGGTCTTACTTTACATACTGGACACATTTCTGAGGAAAAAAACTCCACTTTGTTTATCAATAGAACACACCAAGTCTGAGGTGAAAAGAACTGAGTGACAGTACAACCTTTGCCTGGTGTTTCCATTCTCTTGGCTTTCATTTATGACCACAGCTGCAGGAGAGAGTTTGACACAGACAATTTTGGTGTGGCACAGAATGGCAAAAGTAAAGAAAGAAAGAGAGAGATGATTTAGTCAATGACAGAGAGAAAAAGGAAGAGAGAAAAACAGATCACAGTTCTGGTTCCAGCATNATACTGAAACCAATAAGGAACACAACAGTAGGGGAGTAATCTAAACAAATAATAAGACATCCAAGATTGGAAGATTGATAGGAAACAGTCTGGAAGAAAAGGCGGCATTAGGGAAGGATTGACAGTTAAATAAGTGAATGCAATCTAAGGAGTACTAACACTACAGGGAAAAGGGGGTGAGTACAGTTTAGGACTAAATTATTACCACAAGNTCAATCCAGCTGATGGGGTGTCCAGCGTCCTGAGGCCCACGTGTACCTGGATTGGTGGGGGTACCTTGTTACAGGTAAGTTTCCTCACCTCGGAGATAAACTTCCCTCTTTCTATGCAAATCAGTTCTCAGGTGCAGTTCCTACTTTCAGACCTTTCTGTAAAGGGGTCAGAGGGTTTGGGGGTCTTGGGTGATCTTGATCCTCCCTACAGCCCGTATCTGTTGTGGCCCTCTTCGATATCACTGCTCTTTATGGGGGTGGGATGCCTTCACCTGGGCCCTTGTGTCCCGGGCAGTCATCGGAGGATCAGCGTAAGGAATGCGGGATGGGCCTGGCTTGCAGCTCTGNCAGGACAAGGACATTTGTCCCAAAGCGTGCTGCCATTGCTGTTATGTCCTCCAGCCACAGCCTGTTCTTTCCCACACCACGTTCTTACCAACAATCCTTTCTTGGAATTACCAACAAACCTTAGCTGGCTCCACAGCTATGCGGCTGTCAGTGTTCGATACCTGGATACCTACACACTACCCTCTTAACTTCTAGGTGTTTACAAACTGAGTATAAAATAGAAAATCAGCTATAATTAAAGAGGAAGAATTGTAAGTTAATCCTAAGTAAAAAGGTCTGAATAGTCCCCAAACACATGGCTTACGTACTGACTTTTTTCTGCAGGAACTTCTAAAATATTTGCTCTCTTCATCTACATAGTCATTGGAATAGATTTGAGATGCATCTGTAGACATTCAAAGATATCTGCAATAACATACTATACAATGTCCAAATCAGATATTCTTAATAAAAGTAAATTGAAGAGCATAATGGTTGGAAACAGAAGACTATGGGAAGTTTTCAAAAGGTAAGTATTATAAAAAGAATATAGTCACAAGTCCCAGATTACTGGTGGGTTTAGAAAAACATTTTCCATTGCAAAGGGATCACAGTGTTCCATCTCCTGACTAGCATGCCTAAATTTTCCAGGTCACAAGCAATAAGGAAATATCTGAAGTATCCTACAGCAGCACAGACCCCCAATCTTTGTCTTGCATCACTTAGTGTGAGACTTCTACCATTTGTTAGAATGATGTATTTGAATTACTTCTACTGCAAACATTTGCTGCCCCCAAGGACTCCATAGCTCAATTCCCATGGCTCTGTGTACTTTGAAAGAGGTGTCATATCTACAGTATCACATTTCTGTGGCTGCTATGGTAATGAAAGTACTTGTCTTTAACAATATTGTGAAGTGAAAACAGGGATATAAAATATGAAGACTAAACAGCAGAGTTTGAAGTTAATTACTAAGGGAAGTTTGGCTAAATAAGTAACAGACATACCAGTGACTTTCTTTCTGTTTAACATTAATATGAAATTGAACTAATGTAATCAAAATAACCCCTTTAGCTAGACAGTTCTGCCTATTTGATTTGTGCATCAATTGCACAAATGTGTACATTTGTTAAAAAAGGTCAATGACTGATTAGTATCTCATTATTTCTGCATTTTCCTCTGCAATGTAATTGTTCCATTGCTTTCTAAAGCATATCTTTATTACTGTTTTTAATGAACAATGACAATGTGTAATTTGTGTCCAAAGCTAGAGTAGAAAACAATCCCTGTGGTATAAAACTAGTATTTTGATGTTTGAATTCCCCAGTGTGTAAAGAGGGGAGCAAAGTGACCCTCACCAAACTTTTGTAACCTACATAGGAAGTGAACCAACTGGGATACTGTATTTTGCAAGAAATTAAAATATTAAAGTTGGCAAGCGAACAAAGGATGGGGACACTGAGAAAACATAAGTAAAACATGAAATTGCAAAATAGGATCTGCTTGTGGAAAGCAAAATCTAATCCATCATGGAAGTGAATCAGTATCTCACACACATACATTTCTATACAAACACACAGAGATACATGTAAACATAGTCCTATACCTGCAAATGCATAAATGCATTTAAACTTAAATGCATAAAAACTTAAAGAGGAATGAGTGGAAACAATGACAAATGTGCTGATAACATTTTGGCATCATAGCCAGCAACACATAAGAAATATCGTGTAAGTGTTCAAAGAGCTATGGCTAAAACCCAATATATTTTGCATTGAATGTACACAAATAAGCTGACATTAAGCAAAAAAGCCTGTCTGCATTTTGTACAGTTCTATTGCAACCGTGCCTGTAATTCTGGACTCATCACATCTGTTAAAGTAGCACATTAAATTATTTTTCATCAGCTGGAAACAGCTTTTCAAACTGTTAAGCTCTTAAGAATGCTTTCAATTATCTAGAAATACATTACCTTACACTTCATACCATCATTCTGTTACTCCAGTCTCAAGACCATTCAAATCTTTCTCTATGACCAGGTGCCTCCCAATCCTATGGCAGTGCATACAGGTATCATGGAAGTTCTTGTCTGGAGTTTATGATCTGAAATTATTATGCAGAAAAGAAAAAAAATGAGATGAGAAATTAGATGAGAACTAAGGCCAGTGAGTCCATGTGAGTTAACTGTAGTTTCGCACAATGTCTGTAACTTAGCCAACACATGATCCCTGATCACCAGGGTCTCAGTCTAAACTACAAAACAGTGCTTTATGGGTGGGAATAATGCTAAGCCAACGAGTCCCCAACACCATCACTGATATGGCAACATTGGCGCTTTTCCTTCCTCTTAACAATATCAATGGTAACAATTTTATTTGCAATAAACACTTGTCACATACAAGCATGATATTGCATTGTTTACATATCAAATAGATTTTTATGCTCATTGAAATTATAATGCCAGTGTTAATCCCATAGAATTAGCTCTAGAAATTTACTACATACTATTAAACTCCTATCTGACAACAAGAAGTTTTGCTTTCCTTGCTTTTCTCTAACATTTATTAGTACAATATCCGAGTTGTTCATTCTTTTTAATTTAAGTTTTATGACACTCATACAGAATGAAGGGGTCATATCACCTTACAGATACAACAGAGTTGTGTAGTACAAACTTACATATTCTAGAAAATTTCTCTGAAGTTTGCATTATTTTCTAGGCTTTCCCTGAAAAGCAAATGAGAAACAGCAACCAGCCAACCAAAATAAAGCCCCCACGTTACATCTTGAGGTTTGCCCTTTTTATTCTCTGCATTCTTCCTTTTTTTTGAGTTGTGTTTTTTGAAGTTTGTTCTTTTATGTTTTGTAGACCAAGAGAAGAAGAATTTTAAGTTAACAACACAGCAACTGTGCTAAAGGAGTAAGCCATCAGTGACAGTCACTGTCCTTAGTAAGGTCCTGAGAGGTGCCAGGATAAATTCTTATTTGGCCAGACACAGCGATAGTAGCTCACAGTGGAATGAAGAAAACTTGGACGTAAGTGTTCTTTTATGTACTCTTTTTCACATTTCCTCCTCCTTTCTCCATACTTCCTTATGCTAAAGGGTGCTAACAAGTGCTGTGCAGCATGTGTCATGCATTGACACTCACAGGTCTTCCAAATATCCACCTATATTGCATCTACCTCTCGTGGGGGGCTACAGTTCCAAAGACCTACATTATCTTAATTTCCGTCCCATTCCCCTTACCTACCCAGTCTACTACAGAACAAATAGGGTTATCTTTTGTTCTTCCCTTTCCATTTTATCCATGTTTAGACTTGAAGTCCCTAAACATACAGAGATAAAAACTAAAAGGAAATAAATTCACCCTCCTGGTTTACGAGTCGCTTCACCTTTACCAGCAACATTCCTTTGTATAAGTCAGACTCATTTTCAGACCTTATCACTACTCTTTTGTTCCATGAAAATCCATCTTGTTTCCATGGTGAATCTTGTCAGATTTCTCTTCCTTGACTTTCAGCCCGTGGCCCCACCATTACCTGCCATTTTCCCTGTTGGAACTTGGTTCCACAAATTACACTAAAGAAAGTGCCTTGAAAAGGGAGACTTTCTCTGTGATGGCACTTTATCCTACTCCCTTCTGTGCTGTGGGCTGCATCCTTATCCAACGCACTTTGTGTTGGAATTGGCACCTGTTCGAGCCTTTGAATGGTCACTTTAGGCCCCTAATGTTGCTTAAGGCCAACTGAGTAGAAACGTCTGGATAGTTTTTGCTGGGTATGGTGCATTGAGGCAGCCAAGTGTCACTTATCAGTGTCACAGCAAGGAATAGGACAACGTACCTAAGGCAAGAAGGGGAAGGAGGTTGAGCAGGAAGGGCATGGGGATTGAGGGACATGGCACATCTTGGTTTCCTAACTTTCATAAGGAGCTGCAGCCTAAATCCTCTTTTAACTGTCTTGCTAAGCATTTTCCAGCTCCGTTTCTTGTCAGCTCCCTGTCTGTAATGTTGTGCTATGCGTGTATGTATCCCAAGCCCCAGCCCCAATTCAGTGCTCCATTCCCCCTGCCCGTCCAGCCCCCACAAGTCAACACTCCAGCCCCCAGCACTTTCCGTGGGTCAGTCCTTGTCTCCACTGCATTCCAGTCAGGTATGTCCTTCTCCAGCACTGTCTGCACAGCTGGAGTGCAGGATGGACCCAGCAGCTGCTTGCCTGGAGCAGAACTGGCCCACAAGCAGCTGGGAATGACTGTGCTGGGAGAGGTTCTGTGCCTTGGCTACTGCACAGCATGCACAGCTGTGTTTTCAGAGTGACGTGTACAGGCTGGCCAGCCTGAGAGGCCCTCTCCATCAGCCTCGAGATTAAGGTGCTGAACTCTTCTGAAGTATTGCAGCATATTCCAAGTGAAGTAATTCAAAGCGTAACTCGGCTGTGTGTGGGTGGAGCTCCATGGGAATAGCTGTAAGTGCTCTGCCAAGCTGCAAATACCATAGTAAAGAGATGGTTCGAAGAGGTTGATGGATATCTTTCTTAATTTGAAAGAGAAAAGTTTTCTTCTATCTGAATGGAAGAATTACTTACAAAAACATGCCTCCAAATGCTCAGTTAAGGTAGGCACTCAGTCTGAAATGTGAGTAAAAGCTGAAAAAGTTATAAAAAACCAATGATAGATTCTTAACAAAAATGTCAGTTAGTTTTCATTAAAAAACTGCTGCTAGCCCCACCTATAATTACCCTTGTATACATTACAGCTACAGATCTATGTGTTCTCCTCCTTGTTTATACAAGTTATAGCTTATTTCTTGCAAGTTCAAGGAAGTGGGTCTTGTGGAATTATCTGATAGAAGACAATAATTTCACAGGAATTAGTTCAGGCAGTACATTCAGACAAATTAGAAAAAAAGAAACAACAACAAAAACAATGAACAAACTAACAATAACCACTAAAAAAACCCCCAACAACAGCCGTGATGTTTTTAAAAATTGTCAAATTCACAGCAGAGGTCAAATTATCAGCACTTTTTATGGGGCAATATGACATAACTGGACAAGCAGGAAGTTTCTGACATTATGAAATTATCAAAGCTTTGAAATGCAAGGATAAGAACTGTAGATCAGGGACAGAAGTAAGTTTATGATGTTATTCCATAAGGTAAGTAATGCCTTGTAGATTAGAAATAATGTAGATTAGAAATATTTCATTAATTGCTTCAGAAACTGTAAGAGGCTATAGTGTATTTACTCAAAAGGCTCATTTTCTGCTAAAGAAATCTAGCTTACAGCACTTTATAGTTTTCATTGTAACATACATCAGAGCTAGTTGTATGGCATACATTTAGACTTCCTTAAAATCAGACATTTGTCCAATTTTTAATTTTTAATTTTTAATTTTTAATTTTTAGATTTTTTTAATAAAATATTTCCTCATTTTGAACATCTTGTTAATATAGGTTTGTTTCTCCTTAAAGATTGAGTTAATGGAAACTAAACACCAATGACAATATTTTTTGGATAGGCATAAATGAAAGGAGAATTCCACTGATAGATCTCTAAAGATTTGGACAACGCAATTGAAAGCAAAATAAGGTAAGGCCAATATTAACTAATTTTGGAAATCTTTGCCAAATTGTTTTCATTTCTAATGTTGTTTTTCTTACCACTGTGGCAGAGCTGTACATTAGCATGGCCTGAAGTCATTCTGTGGAACTGAGTGAATAACTGATCCTTCAGTTCACCTAATAAAAAGCTAGATAATATTATGCCTAAAATAAGATGGTATCCTCTGCTTTCATGTGTTTTGCCTCTTTTCATTTAAATGTAGAAAAGTGGTTTCAAAATAATAACAAAATATGAAATACATTTATAAAAATCTCTATTTTTTTTCCAAACCTCTGAAATTATTTATTGAGTTGGGTAAGTTTCCACTGAGAATAATTTTTCACTTGACACTTCATTTTCTAATTTTTCCCTCTTCTATCCATTTTTTCATTTCTTTTTTAGTTGGGTTAAATGATTGATTATGATTATTCGATATTATTTAAATTAACTATATTTGGGAAAATGCCTAAACAGTAACTTCTTTTTCAGTTTTATGAATTTTGTTCAGCTGTGATAAATGTAGCAGATGCACTCCAAAACAGCAAAAGAAAACAATGAAATTATTCCAAATTTGGAAATAATTTCCCAAGATTCCAAATTACCTTCGAAATGTTTATTTTAAACATATAAAAAGAGTTCTGCATATCTCTCTCAAAAAAAATTATGAATGAAGAAAGCTAGCAAAAATTGATAGTAATAGGCCTCTGTTCCGAAAAGTAGCCAGCACTATGTGGCTGAGCTTTTTTTTTTTTTGGTGATAAAACCAAAACCCATGTCTTTCTAATACTGTTGGTCAAGAATTTGATCAGAAAACAAGCATATATAAGTTAGTCCAATCCTTTTCCTCTGAAAATTACAGAAGTATTTGTGGTCACTACACTTCATTAACAGGGAAAAATGCTATTATCCATTGTGGCCAGAACATGAACACAGCCCGGGTTCTCTTGAATTCCAATTAAAAAAAAAGAAAGAAAGAAAGAAAGAAAGATGGAATGTTGCTGGCATGTTTGCTTTTTAAGCCTTTTTTTAAAACAGAATTGATAGCAACTTTCTTTTCATTGGCTGTATTAAGATCACACTGGTTCAAGGAATTCCTTGCTCACAAGCCCAAAGTTATCTTTCTAGACAGCACGTAGAAAATAAGTCTCTCACCCTCTCTGTTTGCTTGTACCACAGTATGTGAATGTTTCCACCATCCCTCTGCTCTTTATATACTTCGAATATATACACACACCTATGTCCTCCTCTTTGCTTTTATAGATATTGTACAAGACCCAGTAAGAACTCAAAATCTCAGACACTGATCTACAAACAGCTGAGTCTTTAGGTACTGAAAAGGTCATCATCCTGTCATCATCCTTCATCTGCTCACATTGCAAAGCTGGAGATCACTCAGAAACAGCAACAGAAGCTGGAGTCAGTATCATATGTTAGCAGCATTTGTGCTTCAAAAATTTCTGGCAAGCATTTCTTTCCTAATTGGGGAAACTGCAGTGGCCTTGTTTACAGATGAATCCAAATCATTCTCCAGGTTTTGTGTTTGGATGACGTCTCACTGTTTCAGCCATCAGTTAAAGAACAATAAGTGCATTTGTTTCCACATTTTGACTGGGTGGGCAGCAGTTGATATACCTATCAGCTTGAGTGCAGTCTGAAGACTTCTTAGATCAAAAATGCATTCACTAGCAGTCGTTCAGCATCTAGCATAATGTTCCATGTTTTGCCACTAATGAGCTACAAACAAAATGTCATCTGTGTATTTGGTTGTACTGGAAAAGGTAAGAGTCACTTCTGTCAGTTAGTCATTTCTGTCAGGAAATACCTGACAGAAGTGCAGACCCAAGTTGATGTAAGTAATTAAAGTGCTGGCTGAAATAACTTCTTGTGAGAAAGAGAGACCCAGCACAAAGCATGTGGGGAGAAAATGAGTGACCATCGAAAAAGAAGCACCAGTCTGAGTCAGTCTGAGACCAAAGTGGCATTTGAGACTGAAGTGATTCAAGAGAGGCTAAATGGGCTCAGAAACCACAGCATGTTCAGCCATAAACATGTTGCTGAATGTTAACAAGTGCGCCTTGTGCAGAAGCCATGGCACGGCCCAGGAGAGATGGGCCAGCATAATGGTTTCTTGTGTGACTTCCATGTCCTTCATCAGGGCACAATTTGATTTGAAGAAAAGTCACAGACTCAGAGATCATAGAACAGTTTGTTTTGAAAGGAACCTTAGGGATTATCTATTTCCAGCCCCCCACTGCTAAGTCCAGTCAGGCCAGTACAGAGGTCCCAGGGGGCAATTTAGTGATCATGAGGGCGCTGAGATTTGTACTTCTGCTCACAGGCTTCATTTAAGGAGTGTGGACCCTCTAAGATATGGAGGGCACCTTCGTGGTTTTGGGTTGCCTTAACAAATTTTTGCGTATTGTGTGCCCCATGGTGACTGCTGAACCTCAAACAGGTTTATAACTGGCTTAGTAATATTTTCAAAAATTTGAAAAGCAGAACAACTTCATTCAGGCATGAATATGTTATGTATTATGAATGAAGTTGCTTGAGACTCACCTGAACATTTTTTTTTCTATATTTGAGTTATAGTCAATAGTGCTGCTACACTACATGAAAAATATTCATGTTTCTAATATATATCATGAACAGCCTTATTTTCAGCTGTAAAACACAGCATACAAACCATCTGAACTGTATTTGTGGTTGTTGATTGCTAAATCACCGTATAATATACAAAAACTTTTCAAAGCAAGCTACAAAATAACGGGTAATAAATTGCAATTCCTGCCATAGGAAGATGAACAGAAATCTCTTCAACCAAGACTCAAAGCCAGACACTGTACTTCCTGTCTTTTAGATCTTCTAACATGTAAATCGACCATTACAAAGAGGATTAACCACTAGAAGTGTACGACTGAAGCCCAACATTCAGCCTTGCTCTTTATTCACCGCCAGAGCAGACCAGGTGTCCAGAATCCTAATGCTGGCCTCTGCAGTTGGGGTTTATATGATCTGCATACTAAGCACAAGTCGCCATTGTATTCTGGCTTTAATTTATTGGTGGCCTAAACAACTGGCTATTTTACTGCTAATTGTACTTTAAATTGCTTGTACAAAATCAAACAGTACTTGGGACTCTGAACACGCACTTTCATGAAGTACGGTTATTTTTTAAAACTGTTTATTTTATCAAAGAATTAGATTTATGCTCAGAGAAATAAGACTTTCTCACAGAAAAAAATGCCTTTTGGTATTTTAGTTATGTTAATGGCTTAAGCTTTTTTTTTTCTTTTTTTTCTGTTTTTTTCTTTTTTTTAAGCTTTAGTGTATGTACTGTAAAGGGGATGATGGTATAAGAAAGCATCTTTAAAAGTTTCCAGAATCTAATCACGGGTATATCTCTGTCATTGCCCTCAGCCTTTGAGAATCTCCCCTTCTAGCATTTCTTGCAAAAAAAGAACTAGATATTCTGACAAATTTAATTTTGGAAAATCTACCTTATTTACCAAAATCACCACATGACTTCAGTTTGTATTTTGAAGTACATCTTGTTATGATGTCTGTGGAACAGAGCTGAGGGCTGGCAGGGAATATAGTGTTCATCTTTCCTGACTGCAGATGTGGATGTTCCTCTGGTGCAGCCTAGCCTCTATCTTCTAAGAAGTAAATTTCTCTTGAAGAAAACTAATTTAAACTACATGGCTTGCTAATTATTTTGAGATCTGTCTTGCTGAAATGCACTGTGAAATAATAATAGCTAGCTTCTGTTTCTGGATCTCAGAGCATTTTACAGATCTAGAAAAGATGTCTCTGCTTAGACCATATGTGTAGAGGGAGAGACCCTCAGGTTGAAAGGATTTAGGTCACACCATGCCCCCCTTGCAAAGCTGGTAGCAGACACTGTATCTGTCACTTCCACTCTGTGGTCCAATAAAAAAATAATAATTTTTTTCAGTAAAGATTGAGGGTCATCGTGATCTGCACAAAATACAGGAATCGTCACATAACTCAGAAACAAGATCACTCTACAGGCCACAGGACTGCATGACTACTCTTCCAGAATCTGGCTTTATTTTTCCACTTCAAAATACTGTCCAGGCAGAGTTAATGGAATATTTCTATTTCAACATTTACCAGATGCACTGTTGCCCATGATAAAAGTAAAATTTCTAATTTTATGAGTCTGCGAGGTCAGAAAAGTATAGTGATAACTATGGCAGCTATACTCTAGGTTATGTGTGAGAAGTTATTTGGTCTGTTCTGTATTCAATATTGCCAAGCAAGCTTAAGCCCTTCTACTCTCAGAACATTAAACAATTATGTTTCCATCCCATGGAGTACAGCCCTCATTTTGTCAGCCGTGGAATACCCTGTGATGGTTCCAACAGCAGTGAAGTAGTTTAAAGTGCTTGGACCAAATGAATGAACAAAATCAAAACAAAGACATAAAGTATAATGCTCAGAAAAAACCAAAAACCAAACAAAAACCCCACAAAACTCCCAAACTAAAACCAGATTTTTTTCTCAAATCCAGATCATAAAAATAAATTCCTGGTTGCAAGTGCCACTTTTAAATTACAAAAATAATTACAAAATATTTTAGAAGGATATTTTAATAAAATTCTTTAAAACAATAAGCCTGAATTGAAATCTGCAAACATTTGATGGGTTTTAATATATGATAAGCAGTAGATTAAAATTTCTATGGAAGATGTAGAAAGCAGAAGTGCACTCTACTTTTTGACTCCCTGAACACACTGAAATATTTGTTGTTTTCTTGAATGATTGCTTCCACTGCAGAATGCAGACCTGACCCTCAGTCCTACAGCCTGTGAAGAGAGCACAGTAATTTCATGATGTACAGCAACTTGGTGAAGAGTGCAAAGATGATTACCAGGCTGGATGGTCTTTTCATACTTTTGCCTTTTAACCTTGGCACAGACATAGGGGTGATAATCCCAATTTAAGAATAATGCTGTAAATATTTTTACGGTTCAGATGAGTGCAAGAGCTTAATGTTGTATTTCCTTCAAGTAGCATCATTGAGATTGTGTATGAGATCAGCTCAGAGAAACTACTATGAGCTGAAATGCTAACATGGCAGCAGCAAACACTTTTTCCAGGCTATGACATACAACTGCTGAACCTATCAGAATAACTTGAGGGACCTGTTTAGATTGCAGACTGACAGAGGGTGTGGTTAGTCTATCAACACCCACAGCATTTTCTCTGATTAGAAAGGTCCGAGCAGCTGCAAGATGACGCTTTAAACTGTGTTACTGAAAAATCAGTGTTAGGCTTGAAAAATGCTATTTTCTGCTACTCTGCTTTCAAAGCACAAACAATTAAACCATCATTATTTATAAATCCTGACAAATGTAAAAAGAGTACCAAAACTTCACTGGACTTTTAAGTTTTTCAAGATTCTTCATTATTTGTCATTAGAAATGTGATACTGTCATGTGACAGAGGCTTGGCAGAGCTCTACTTTGTGCCCATATCTAGAGTTGAACTGAGTCGTAAATAATGACCTATGATTCTTTTCATTATGTTTAATGTATATTGTGTGTAACTAAAAACGAGGAAAAAAGCCTGAAACAGGGATAGAGTTATTCAACCTGATTGAAATATAGTGAGCTGAACGACTGAAAAATTACGAGTGCTCAATTTCAAAGGTCATTTTTATGTATCATGTCTGAACATCGTATGTCAAGAATTTTGCCCATTGTCAACCTGTTCGACACATCTGAGAAAAAAAAGATTGGATTATGGCTCTGGCAGATTTACATATAAGTACTTATATTTGACGATAATGTCAATTTTCCCGTTCAGTGTCCCTTAGCTTCAGTCGGAAAACCTTTGAGGTAACTTGAATGGTGTGGTTAGACTTACTAATAGTTCAAGCATCTAAGTCAAGTGAAAGAGATTTCTGTCTTTTTATTTAAAATGATACACATTTATCTATCACTTCCCACTGAAGGAGAACTAAGAGCTGTTCAAAGAATTGTGAGTTAAGGTGAAGTTGCACTTCTATTTTGTTAAACAACAAGGCACAGAAATACTGTGTTGTTGAAACACTCCCAAATAGCTGTGAATGGTGCATTTTTCTAAAAAAACCCTTACCTTAAAAAATCCCATCACCATCAGCATGCACACCCTCTTATACTCTGTTTACAGAAGTCAGTATTAAAAGAGGAATCCATATTTCTTCCCTCTGTATAAATACTATTTTTGATATGTTTTTTGATAATTTGAAGCTTGCTTTTCCACTTACACTGCAAAAACAATACTTGTGACATAAAATAACTGAAGCTATCCATGGTAAAGGTCATACAGATATATTAAGAAACAATCAATCCAAAGTCCTGGTTTTTCTTCTCACTATGGTTTCTCCATCTGTAAAATAAAGAAAAGATAATGAGTTACTCTGTGAAATATTTTCAAATCTGCAGATGGGAATCTCTCCATGGGAACCAGGTATCTTTTATTATAACTAAAGTTAGCAATATTGAGTAAAATCTACATTTTGGGAAACTAGCTTACACACAGAACTTTGGTTAATTTAGATACCCTTATAGAGATGCAGATTAAATATAAGTATACATTTATATTTCTTTTCATAGTCTGTCCAAGCAGCAGCACAGCATGTGAGTATTTGACAAACTCATGTTACAGTACTTTCCTTTTAGACTCTAAGAGGAGACAGGATTCTGGATGTGTGATGATCAACATTAGACAGTCTGAACAGACATGCCTGAAAATTTGAAACCTTAGGAAAATGTTCATGATAATCTGGATAATGCATGCAACCAGTATATACTTTTTCACTCTACACATGTCCGCTGACATCACTCTTGGCCTTTAGAATTGAAAATGAGGGCCTAATAAAAGTTTCCAGATTTTCATAGATAATGTTGCCTTCCAATAGGCATGGGTTTAGCTGTACCTAAAGCATTCCAGGAAAACTCTTTTTATGTGTATTGGTTTTGCATGGCCTGGTTTTGTTAGCAGGGGGGACCTGCAGGGGTGGCTTCTGTGAGAAGCTGCCAGATGCTTCTTCCATGTCCCGCAGAGCCAGTCCCTGTCCAAAGATGGATGTGCCACTGGCCAAGGCTGGGCTAATTAGAAATGGTGGTAATGTCTCTCTGGTAACAAATTTAAGAAGAGATCAAACCAAAATTGTGGTACAGTTGTAATACTGAGCAGAAAAGCGTGAAGTAAGAGCATGTGAGAGGAACAGTCCTGTAGACACAAGGCCAATGAAGGAGGAGGGAGAGGAAATGCTCTAGAGCAGTGGAACTGAGATTCCCCTGCAGTCCCTGGTGCAGTCCATGGTGAGGCAGCTGTGCCCCTGCAGCACAGGGAGGTCCATGGGGATGCAAAGATCNACATGTCCGCTGACATCACTCTTGGCCTTTAGAATTGAAAATGAGGGCCTAATAAAAGTTTCCAGATTTTCATAGATAATGTTGCCTTCCAATAGGCATGGGTTTAGCTGTACCTAAAGCATTCCAGGAAAACTCTTTTTATGTGTATTGGTTTTGCATGGCCTGGTTTTGTTAGCAGGGGGGACCTGCAGGGGTGGCTTCTGTGAGAAGCTGCCAGATGCTTCTTCCATGTCCCGCAGAGCCAGTCCCTGTCCAAAGATGGATGTGCCACTGGCCAAGGCTGGGCTAATTAGAAATGGTGGTAATGTCTCTCTGGTAACAAATTTAAGAAGAGATCAAACCAAAATTGTGGTACAGTTGTAATACTGAGCAGAAAAGCGTGAAGTAAGAGCATGTGAGAGGAACAGTCCTGTAGACACAAGGCCAATGAAGGAGGAGGGAGAGGAAATGCTCTAGAGCAGTGGAACTGAGATTCCCCTGCAGTCCCTGGTGCAGTCCATGGTGAGGCAGCTGTGCCCCTGCAGCACAGGGAGGTCCATGGGGATGCAAAGATCCACCTGCAGCCCCTGGATGAGCCCCACACCAGAGCAGGTGGGTGCCTGAGAGGAGCCTGTGGGACACCTGTGGGAAGAGGGCCCTGCTCCCTGCTCGAGCAGCCTGTGCTTGAAGGACTGCACCCACGGAAGAGTGACCCACTCTGCAGCAGTTTGAGGGGTGCTGTTGCCCATGGGATGGACTCACACTGCAGCAATTTGCAGGGAGCTGTTGTCCCTGAGATGGAATCATGCTGGAGAAGTTCATGGAGAACTGTCTCCCATGGGAGGGACTCTATGGTGCAGCAGGGCAATGACTCCTCTCCCACAGCAGGGAGAGAAACCCTGCGTGATGAACAGACCACAACCCCCATTCCCTGTCTCCTTGCACTGCTGGGGTAGGAGATAGAGCTGGGAAGGAGGGAGGGGTGGGGGAAGGTGTTTTCAAGGGTTTATTTGACTTCTTATTATCCTGCTCTGATTTTGTTCATAAAAATCCACTTCATATCTCTAAGTTTAGCCTGTTTTGCTTCTGATGGTATTTGAGTGATCTCTCCTGGTCCTTATCTCTCAATTCATGAACCCCTCATTAAATTTTCTCTCCCCTGTCCAGTTGTGGAGAGGAGTCAGTGAGTGGCTTGGATGAGGACCTGGCATCTGGCCAGCATCAACCCAAAACATTATGTCTTTTTCTTAGTTAGAATACTAAAACTCTCTATTTTAGTTCAGCCTACTTTTTACTAAAAGTAATCTCTGTTTCCGTGTCTGACCTACAGAATAAAATCCTACTTTGCTGTGGTAATGAAGTAATATTAACCCCTACAGCACAGTACAAAACAATACTGTAGTACCTCTTTGTATGAATGTTAATTTATGAATATTTATTAATTCTAACGTATTATCATTCTTCAGGTTGTGAACATTGTGAATAACAGATTTTCTTAGGGGAAGTTGGTATTTTTCTTTGGTATCTTGATTTTACCTATTTGGACAAAAGAAATGAAGCATCACTTGGGTTGTAGGTAATTCATGGTCCATTCTTTTTCCTAATTCGTTCCTCCAGATTGGCACTAATCCATGGATAGTGCCACAAGAATGTGTGGCCTACAAAATTAGTGAATAAACCAGAAAAATCCATACCCTTTACTGGGACTGGAAGCTATAAATTCCATGAAGACTCAGCTGTGGGTTTATTGCAGATTTCAAGTAGTTGGCTACTGTGCAGTTATACTCTCTCAGGATCATATCTGAAACCAAAATATAAATTAAAACATCTTAATTAATTCACAAGATGTCAAAACCACTACCATTGCCTTAAGCACTTTTTTGCCATTCTGTGAATTTACTGAACATACTTTTGTCTGAATGTGCATAAACTATTCTCTCTAAATCAAATGAGAAACTATAAATAACATTAAACCTCGTCTGAGATTCAGATTCAATTGCCAATTCAGACTACAGCTAAATTTAGATTTATTTCATTAAATGCTTTTAATTTACATGATTCATGCTTTGTTCTTTCTGAAAAATCAAGACCTTTTTCCATTTGAGAAGGCAAATTCACCTATATTTCTGACTATATAGGTGAAGAACCAACAGCAAAAAACGTAATGAAGCTCAAGCATTTCCTGCAAGAATAACTGTGAATGGTAAGATAGTTACAGACTTCTTTGTGGTTTCCAATATTGACTGTTTGGTTGTTTATAAAATTACAGAGTTCACTGTTATTCTACATCCTTCTAATATTTCTTCACTAGAATAATTTTTATGACTGGTTGGTAGATAAAATACTGACTCATTTCTGGATGGATATATCTTTTACAAAAATGCTTTTAGGAAGCTTTGTGAATGTTCTGGGACGTATATACTGGGGGAAAATGAATCTTCTTTCTACTGGGTTTTTTTTCAAATTTTTCTGATGAACAAAGGAAAAATATATGTAAGGTTTCTGTGCAAGCAGACAGTACTTCATGACAAATATAAAAACTACACTTCATAGATTGTCTGCTGCATATTTGGTGATATTTGTTTCATGCAAGCCTGCTTAGAAATACAGCATTTCCCTGCCATCTATTTTACTAGTGTGTTGTGCTAGTAAAGCTTGGGAACAAACGTAAACAGAGAACAGCAACATGCTGTCCAAAGCTGCCCTATGCCAGATCAACACTTATTATATAAAATTACTGCAGGAATTCTACCAGTGGAGTTGGGTAGCCTGCAGCTTCTAAACAAAACTGAAAAACCATAAAAGGCTGCGGAATTAAAGAGGAAAATGAGAAAGGTATGCTTCTTCCTTTTATGCTCTGAAGTACAACAAATACCAACCGAAGGTGGGAATGTCCTCCAGTAAACTTCACTGCACCGACATTTTAGTAAATGAAAAACAGTGACAAGTGTTAAAAGAATTTGTGTCCTCCAGCAGTACAAAGTCAATAAATTATACCTACTGCCTACTAGTCATCTAGGTAGTCAAAGATTATATTAAAGGTGTTACATTAAGTGTAAGTCACACATGCCAGTTTTGGGCACCTCCCTGATGGTGAAATTTTACAGAATTTTATATTGTTGTAGAAGGCCTTGAAACCTTGGATATAAATGGATGAAGCAATGGGAAAGCAAGGTCTATAGAAAGAGGAAACTGGTCTTTATTAAATAGACCAACTAATAAAATTGGAAAAAAGAGATAAATTTTATCCTTGCATTAACTAATTTTGAAATTGTTTTTGTAGAACTATATCTGTTTCAGCCTATTAAATTTGATTATTTTCTCCTTGTGGTTTCCCTTTTAATAACTGGACTTTTTGTGAGATCTTAGTTTCAAAATTAAATTCATTAAGGTTGCAAAAGTCTCTGAGATAGAACTAGCTGTGGAAATTTTTGCCTATGCTAAAATTCTCCAAATTTTTCTTTATAAAAGTATTAGTACTGGCAAGTCAGAGAATGCCTCCCATTTATTACTTGACTTTTTTGACTGTAACTTCGTTGCAGTATTCTTCAAATTTCCATGCAAAATCAACTTTACATCTGATTTATTTAATGACTTAATATTTAGCATTTAAATTTAAATAGCAGGAGAAAAACTGACACTAGAGCAATCTTCATATGTAGCACAAGCACTTGAACTAATATTCAGATCAGTGGGAAAGATAGGATCACTTTCCCTTTTATCAATGGTATTTACTTCTGAGAATCATAGCTCTTGTTCCTGGCATACTACAGAGATTTGTGGTTTCTTTTAAAACGCACTTCCATGCAGACATACTTTGCATTTTTGCTGGTAAAGCCAGCACAAGAATCCACAAAGAGGAATTAAGGTGCCTGGTTCACACATCTCTTCCATTCCACAGAGGCCATCCAAAGCAGTTCCACAGCTCCCTTCAGCCCCACCAAGTCACAAAGATGAGGGAGGATGCAGTGTCTGCTTTTTCTTTTTCTTTTTCTTTTTCTTTTTCTTTTTCTTTTTCTTTTTCTTTTTCTTTTTCTTTTTCTTTTTCTTTTTCTTTTTCTTTTTCTTTTTCTTTTTCTTTTTCTTTTTCTTTCTTTTTCTTCTTCTTTTTCTTCTTCTTCTTCTTTTTCTTCTTCTTCTTTTCTTCTTCTTTTTCTTCTTCTTCTTTTTTTTCTTCTTTTTCTTCTTCTTTTTCTTCTTCTTCTTCTTCTTTTTCTTCTTCTTCTTCTTTTTCTTCTTCTTTTTCTTTTTCTTCTTCTTTTTCTTCTTCTTTTTCTTCTTCTTTTTCTTCTTCTTCCTCCTCTTCCTCCTCATCTTCTTCTTCTCGCTTATTTGTTTCATACTGAGTGTTATTATACCATGTTACATCTTTGATGTAATAAAACCCTGGGCATGAAGTCCAGCTAAATCACCAAGAAAATGCTAGATCTTTTAAACTGTTTTTTGTGTAGATAAAATTTGCAACTTCTGAATGTGAGCTTCAGAATTCTCTGGGAAAGGAAAAAAATGGAAAAATCATTCATGGAAACATATGAATTTATGCTACCCTGTTGCACTGCAAAAATGAAGAACAAAATCATGAAGCA
Source organism: Illadopsis cleaveri (assembly GCA_013399915.1). Classification (NCBI taxonomy): domain Eukaryota; kingdom Metazoa; phylum Chordata; class Aves; order Passeriformes; family Timaliidae; genus Illadopsis; species Illadopsis cleaveri. The sequence goes on along the minus strand of VXBB01003585.1, from coordinate 198,371 downwards.
GGTTCTAATAACTATTATTTTTGTCTGTGTACTGATGCATTACAAACAGACCTGAATTTAAGTCCAGAGAATGGCAACAGCAGAAAATGTGGGAGGGGGTTGTAGAATGACTGCAGCTTTGACTGCAGTAAAGTGAGATACATCACTGGTAACTGAATCCTGGTCAATGAAAACATATATTTATTTTTATGTGCCAGTTTTGGATGGTGAGTACTCATGTTTGGTTTTTTTTAAATGCTCCTTTCACTCTCTGGTAGTGACAGGAACTGCCTACAGGGCTCCTGTTTAAGTGCTGTACCTCTTCCAACTTCTGGTCATATAATTCACTTGTTTACAATTACTACGGCAATGCTGACTGCTATGGCAACACTTGGTAAACTGAGGAAGGGAAGGGAAGGGATCTTGCACTAAATTGCAGGAAGATAAAACATTTTTGCTTCAGCTCACTTGTTGCAGGACCGGATTCCATTCCCCTTTCTCACTCATTGAGTTAAAGCTCAGGCCTGATTAAGGAGAAAAAAGCTAGCAGAATGAATCAGACTATCCTAATTTACCCCATAAGCTTAAGTTTCCCACTTCTGCAGAGCTCTTTATAACTCTTACTATACTGCAGACAAGAAAATCCCTCCTTTTAAATAGACCTTAATTTAAAATCAGTTACCATCACTGTTTTTACAAGTTACAGGGATCATTCAAGTTTTAAGTACCAGATAATTCTAAGTGTATTTAGTTTCAAAAAACCATACAGACAGACTAATAAGCTGAGCAAACATTTTGCAGAGGGAAGACTGAGATACAGAAGCCTCACTTAGAGATACAGACACTTAGTGCAATAGTGTCATTGCAGTTGACAGCATAGGCATGATACCACCTTAATGCTTGATCCTAGCCATGTCAAATGTGGAAAAAAAAATCATTGCTTTATAGTTCAGTAATGTTCTATGAGAGACATCAAGTTATCTTAAATCCTAAATTAAAAGGAATGCAACCCAAATCTATTACAGGAATATTTCATCACTACTGTGTTCAGTCTAAGAAGGCTCAAAATAACATGAATATGTTGTTTTTGTTCATATAATAAACAGTTACCAGCATGGTCATATTTATAAATATTCTAAGTTTCAATTTAGGCTTTAAATTTCAAATTAGATTCCAGGTCACAGGGTGGAAAATTGTGTTTTACTCATTAAAAAATTGATAGCTCTTAGCAGATTGTGTCTGTTTCTTGGACTGAAGACTTTTCAACCTAGGCATTTCTGGTTTCATGTTTTTTATAAATTATGTAGAAGTGATAAACCTTCCCCAAAAGTGTCACCATTCTTATTAAGTTAACAGAAATCCTAACTGCAGAAGAGAAGGATGTAGATTGAGCCTAAGAAGACCATTTGAGAATGGAGCACCACATGAAAACTGGAAGGTGTGATCCTTCTGAAGGCACACAGTATCTCTATGAACACCTTAAGGGTATCCATGAAGTAATGGGACACCCCAGCTGCCAGCATGGGTGAGTTTTTTGGAATGCTTAAAAGATAGGCTGTAGGACATGAAAGGCAGATCTTTAGGTGAGTAGAGTAGAGGTTCTTAGACATCGATGTGACAAAAGGGAAAGTATACAAACTCTGAAACCCTTCCCTAGAGAGTAGCAATGTGTCATCTCTCTTGGATACAAAGAGTGGGGTTTTTAATCGGCCAAACCAACAAGATCTGTCAAAACAAAAACCAAGAAATGACAACCTTTTCTCTTCTCATAACCATTTTCAAGAAATCTATATGTGATCTGCAGTATAAAGCAACCCAGGAGTATCCCAAATCTGTTTCTAGAAGTAATGTATGCAAAGATTAAAAGTACCTTTTTTGCTAGTGTATTGTTTTCATGGTTCAACCCCAACCAGCAGCCAAGCACCATGCATTCCCTCCAGCAGGCTGGTGAAGAAAATTGGAAGGGTGAAAGTAAGAAAACTCATGGGTTAAGACAAAGACAGTTTAATAGGAGATGCAAAAGCTGTGCATGTAAGCAAGGCAAAGTAAGGGATTAATTCACTGCTTCCAATGGGCAGGCAGATGATCAGCCAACCAACCCCAGGAAAACTGGGTTCCCTCACATGTAGTGGTGACTTGGGAAGAAAAACACCAAGTGTCTCCCTGCTTCCTTCTTCTTCCCCCAGCTTGTATTCTGAGCATGGCACCACATAGTTAGTATGGAATGTCCCTTTTAAGGTGGTCAGCTGTCCTGGCTGTATCTCTCCCCAAACAAACTTCATGTGCACCCTCAGCCGGCTCACTGGTGGGGTGAAGCGAGAAGAGGTCTCACACTTGTGCAAACACTGCTCAGCAATAACAAAAACCATCCCTGAATTATCAACATTTATTTCAGCCCCAACCTAATCCACAGAGTCATACAAGATACTATGGGAGAAATTAGCTTTCAGCCAGTCAAAACTAGCACAGTTATTCAGTAGATCTCAGTCATCAGCTATGGAAAGAAGAAACCATTATGAAATAAAGAAAGTAAGCAATTTAACTACTCACAATCACAATTAACAATATTTAGCAATGGAATTATAAAATATTAGGAGTCACAGAATTGCTAGCAAATACCCAGCTTTGCAGAATGCTTGATTTGCAAACAATGCAGGTGCAAGATAATCATATCAAATTTACTTTTTTTTTAAAGCACTGTGACAAAGAAGGTAATTTTTACACTAGTATCTTTGTAAACAGGAATCTAAACTCAAAATTTATATCTAACACACAGGGAAGCCATTTATTCCACATAGATTTATAATATACTCTTAACAACCAAACAAACCAATGATAACCTAGTTGAGAAAGCTAGATATTCAGCAAGGAAAGCAGATAATCTTCTTTCTGTATATTATGCATAAAGACTGTATTGTATGAGAAGATTCCACATTCTGGTATGAGCTAGCATTGTTCAAAAACATGGGCCTATTTCAAAAACTATTCTCTGACAAACATCTTTAAGTGATGTCAAGTCTGAGCTGACAAATTACCTGGACTTCTTTGCAGACAAAAGTAATCACATAGAAATATTTCATTCCTTTTCTCTACCCCTATCATTGCAATAAAATAAGTGACAAAAGCATTGAGATACTTTCTACAGTCTCTCCTGAACTGTTTGCTAATCTCATTCATCAGGTGAGATCCAAAAGATTAGTTTAGTATTGCAATGCTTAACACTTCAGTGCCTAAAAGTAAAAATCCAAGGTGCTGATAAATTCCCTATACAGTGACTGAGGGAATTACAATTCTAAGTAGCAACCAGTCTAAGAAGGAGGCGATACATCCAGGGGCCAGGAAATGCTAAGGAAAAAGAAATCTCAGAATTCTGTGCCTTGCCTGCCTGAAAGCTGCAGTTATGAAACTTCAGAACTCAGAGCCCTAGGACACGTGGTGCTGACATGTTTATCTGGGAGACACTTCCTAGTCATGGATGTGACTGAGGTGAGAGTTTGCAGTTTTGTTATTGATGCCACAAGTTAATTCTCAGCCAGAGCAGTCCCTCAAACTGGCCAACTGTTTAGCTTGGCTAGAATTCATTCTGGAGAATAAGACTTTGGACAGCAAATTGAGAAAAGGCTTGCAGAAATCAAGGAACTGCAGATTAAAGATATGTAATGGTACAGCTGAGGGCAGCTAAAGCTGAATGCTGCTAATAGGCAGAACAGCTCTCCTCTTGGCCTGTGGGTGTTTGCTCCTTCCCTTGCATTAGCAATGGTTCTTCCTTGGCATTACAGTCACCCCAATCAGGAAGTTGAACTGACTTAAACCATTATAGGGGGAGAAAAGCTGCATTCCCATCAGATCATCCCACTGTCTCTGCATCCACCTACATAATGTGCAGAACACTAAAGAGGGCAACATGAGTCAGAGAAGTGGGACAAGGGCAGGGCAATGCAGGGAGCAAAGAGGAGACAGGCTGGACTTGCTGCTGGAATGTCAGAACTCTTTGAGGTATAGCTTAAATCACACCAAAGTTGAGAATTTCAACACTGACACACAGATCATTTTTTCTGCTAAAAGTATAAAATTATGTAAGTAAAGAGTGGTAGTTTTATCTTTAGCACAGCATCCAGTGATTTGAATATTTTCCTTGTCATTGGAAAATGCTGCTTGTGTTCTATTTTTGCCGAGGGGGCTATTTTGGTGTTACATCACATATGAAAGGCTATTGTGAAACATGGCTGGAGTACTTTGGGATTTGGAGAGTCAGTAAAGATGTCTATAGAAAGCATTCTGCCTTTCATCACAGGGTAAATGAGGTAATTGCAAAATCATGAGGGAAACAGAAATGAGATTTTTAAAAAATATATATGCAGTTAATTCTGTAAATATAACCCTCTTTCTAAAAAATTATTTCACTTTGTATTGCTGTATGTAACATTTTAATGCTTGTTCTGTCTAGAAATACAATCTGTCCCAAGTCAAGAGCAGATACATTTAAACAAATGATTTTTTACTCTGTCCGCTCCATGGAGTATAGCTATCTTCCTCTTCTTTGGACTCTTACTTTAGTCTGGATACACAAATCTCTGAATAGTGAGTACTAAATAGCATTTCTTTCTTTACTTTTCCTCAGTTTCAGAACTTAATATGCAACATTAGTTAGCCCTAAAAAGTTTCTCCAGGTTTTAAGGCATTCAGTCCATTGCCCTCTTATTGTTAGGAGTCTTTATAAACATCCAAGTGCTAACAAATGCAAAATAAAAGAACCTGTTTTTCATGTTGCCAGAGGAAAACTTCAGACCAAAGGAAAAGCATGAAAAGAAATATTTGTTCAAGATTCTCTAAATGTCACTGAGGATGTGATTTCTAGTAATGACATTTCTTGAATTTTCACACACATCCCTCAGCGGGACCAATTTGTGTGTAAATAAAATGACAGTGTGTAGTCATTGTTAATGCTTTAATCATGTTATGCAGACTCTGAAGTCATAGATTCTACAATTTCTTATTTTACTCATTCAGAAGAAGATGAAGAAGAGTAGAAATAAATTTTAAACATTCATTAAATAAGCCTTGTTTTCTTTTTTGCATCTCTCATGTCTCTAAGTGTGGTTGCAGGACAAGAATCATACCCTTCTCAATGTTTGGGAAGTCTAAATAAAACCAGTTAAAACCTCTTGTGTTCTTAGTCCCCATCTTAGGAAAAATCAAAAGAAGGCACTCAAAGTGTAACTTTTGCAGAATCTGAATGCTTACATTTGTTTTAAGCAACATCTGTAGTATCAAATGTTTTAAACCAAAATTATTTACCTGTCCAAACTTGACATGCTCTGCATTCCAGATGCACTTTCAGCTATGCAGCTCTCACCTGAGGCCACTTGGAACCCACTGCAAGACATCTCTCTGCCTAAGCCCTTAGAAGAAAAAAAAAACAAATAAAAAAGGGGAGGGAAAAAAAAGAAAAAAAAAAAAAAAANAAAAAGAAAAGAAAAAAAAAAAAAGGGGTGCTCTGCAGCAGAGAAAGTGAAGCTAATATTTATTCAGAGATGGAAATTCTGAGTGAAGAGAAGAATTTGTCCTGAGGGTTTATGCAGCACAGAAGTGGGTGTAAATGATCTCATTCTTATCTTCTCCAAATTTGCCCAGTAATTTGAATTCCTTCTAGACCACTGAATTTGGATATCTTAACACCAAATTATTCCTGTAGCTGGCATGACTAGTTCCCTAGCCATTTTTATTCACGAGATCAAACTTTTCCGGAGTTGTTCCTCTCTAAAGTATAAGTTTACAGAGTTACAAAAACAGAACACTCTCTCTAATTCTGCTTCCTAGAGCTAAATACTCTACAGGAACCATAAAGGAAATAAAGTAGCAAAAGTCTTCTAATTAAATCCTGTTGAAACTGGTTGTGTTCAAGCATCAATTTTGTGTATATCTAAGATTTGACTGTTTAAAAATTTTTAATTATGCAAGTCCAATTCTGATGTTTATGAATTGCGTGTACTACTCCAAGCCTCTTCTTTTGTGACTTCAGATCACTGTTTTCTTTCATCAAATACTTGTGTTGCTTTAAATGTATTAACAGGGTGAAGAGATACTTTTAATAGTGATTGAATTATGGTAATATTGGTATCTGGAATGCAAGAAATAATGCACCACTGCTCTGCAAGATCTGATTATTTTTTCTCCCTGTGTCAGCAACATTTTTGCCTCGGTATTCTTTATATGTCATATTTTACACTTTCCAAAAGAAAAGCCACTGTGGGGCTGTGTGAGAAATTCAATTCCAGCACAAATACATCCCCTGTGGTCTACACCCTAATGCCCAAGTCTGCTGTGCTGGATTTCAAGACAGAGTCTAATCTGTGATGATGGATGTCTCAGGCCATCTTTAAAGAACATTACATTCACTTCAGCAAAATATAAGTGAGTTTGATAGCTGAAGATAGTTTTGATCCCCCTTTATTATTAGCTGGCATATGGTTTTCAACTGTAGTATGCCGCTGCCCAAATTGCTGTTATGTCTTTCCTGTTATGTCTTTCAAGGAAATGTCCTGAATACAACAAGTCAACCATATGTCAACACAATGGCAAATCAGTGTGATTTAAGGCCTTGCTGCACAAGACCTTGTCCTCTGAAATTTTGAATATCTCCACTGACAGAGACTCCACAACCTCTCTGGTCCCTATTTCAAAGTCTATCACCATCTCATTAAGAAAAATGTCACATGAATTCCCTTGCTCCAACTCGTGTCCATTGCCCTCTGTCCTTCCACTGGGCATCTCTGAGAAAAGAATGCATGCATCTTCTGTATACCCTCCCACAGGTGAAATACCTCAAGACAGCAGTAAGGTCTACCTCTTTTTTTCCTCTTTTGAAGGTAGAACCACCCCAGTTCTCTCCTGACACTTTCCATCCCCATGATCAGTTTCACAGCTCTCTGCTGGACTTCTTCAGTGTGTTGATGTCTTTCTTGCACTCAGAAGTGCAAGGTTTGACACTGCATCCAACTGAGGTATAAGTAGTGCCAAATAAAGGGGAATAATAGGCTCCTTTGACCTATGGCTATACTCTAAAAGTCGTCTTGTTAATGTGGTAGGCGTTCTGCAAGGGCACACTTACATATGTTGTGAAAATATACTGTTGCTAACAGAGGTAAAGGTACCTATGATACTGACACTGAGTTACAAGGCCAGCAACAGCAAAGCTTCTGTTTAGACTGTACACTTAAATTTAGTCATCAAGTCTCTCTTACTCTGATTTCAAACAAAACAATTGTTTTGTTTTGTTTTCAAACAAAACAATTATGTGTCTCTTATGCTTTACCATCCACCTTAGAAGACATTCTCCACTCAAGATGGCAACTTAGTTCTTACTCCCTCAGGGAAAAATAATACAAGTAGTATTTGATCCCAAAGACTGGAGTGTAATAAGAACTGGTTCAAGAGAAGAGATGTAACGAGAAGGAACAAGAAGTAATGACATGGGAAGAAAGGAAGAGGGACTCATAAAAGGGCAAAATGGGAAATGGTAGGGGAAAGGGCAAGAGAATTATTGTAGAGGTGAAAGCTGGGAAGAAATAGTCTTTAGTCTTTAAAAGCATCTGGAAAGTCTGGCAACACTAGCAAAGGCCTCTTCTCAAGCCCCAGAGCCTACTGCAAAAACAGACCCTGCTGACCTCCTCTTTCAAACCCTTTTAAAGTTTTAAACACTATAAAATCTAGCCTAGTGTTTCAAATAAACTCAGTGACTGCTTGCAGTGCGTGAATCCTTGATCAGTCTTTTGGCTCTGCATAATCAACTTTCCACAGTACACTGAGACTCTGGCATTGCTTCTCAGTGGCCAGTGCCAGCAGCAACCTGAATTTCAACCATTTTAAATTTGGAAGGATTAAGATTTTAAATCTAAATTCAGTGACTTATTTGGACTACAGAGACATTTTCTGCTTCAAATTTATTTTTTAGCAAAATCATTCAAAGGTCTAGCAGTTGTTCCTAAACCAGTTGGTTTTCTGCTTATTTTGCTTTTAAGGTCTTGAACTTTGTATTCAAACTACAATTTTTTTAGCCATTTGCCCCAATAAGATCAAACAGGGCATTTTTGTGTAATGAACTCCTTTCTCCATGACCACAGCTTTCACTGTGGACAGCAAAAACATTGCAAATTGAGCTTTACTTATTTATTGTATTTGTTATATAACACCCATCCCCATGTATCTGGCTGCCCTACAAAAGTTAAAGACAAGAATAAATAAAATAAGGCCATACCCAGTGGCCAGAGAGAAGCAGCTGTCCTGCCAAGAGAAGACCCAAGAAAAAACAACTCTGAGTAAAAGAGCTGTTGAGAAAATCAAGATAAAATGATCAAAGATGCACCCTCCAGAAAGGTTAGCAGAGTTTATTATTGGAGCTTTCACATGCCCAGTCTGCTTAATTGCCTTTTATAAGCATTTTACAGTCAGCCCTGGAGGCTAATGCAGGTGAAGACGGTGTGCAAACCTATCAATGGAACCAAAAAATGCTCAGCAGCTGTCCCAAAGTCACAGCAGTGTGAAAAAAAAAAAAAAAGAATGATGACAGTCAACTGTAATAGCTTAACAAAGATGAGGACGCATTACTTTCATTTGCTAGAGAAATGACAAGTTTTTTGCATAGCAGAAACCAACCAAAAGGAAAATAAATTATCTTTATTACTTGAAAGGAAAGATAATATCATGAATACTGAAGAAAAGTACTTTTTTCTATAGTACAACATAGACATCAAAATTCTAAAAGCTGAAAAGAAATTATTAGCACTCCATTTATCTCCCACCCTGAATCTCTTATGGCAATATTAGTAAACTGCACTTGAAATATATCTCTCCACAAAACAGTAGGGAGATATTCTCTGTTCTATTTGTTTAACATAGCAGAATGTAGAAAACAGACAAATTTTGAACCCTAGCAGTATAGCCATAGGATCTTAAATTCCTGTACGGTACAAATGCCAGCCAGATCACCCCAGCTTTTTACTCAGAATGACTATATGAAGACGCTGAGCCCTGTCTGGAAGACATACAGACAGAATCAGTTTACATCTGAGCCAAACTATGTCATTTGTACCACTGGGCAGGCAGTGAGATTGTTCTGCTCTTTTGCTGTTGCTTTTTCCACATGTTCCCTGCTGAGCTGGCATGCTCCTCTAGAGATACCTGCTTGTACTAGAATGTATTTTAGGGCACACAGGGGCTGTGTGTCCTTTCTGGCTGCAGCTGTGCCAGCTCACACTGCTACAACTCCCATTTGTCCTTGGCTGCTCACTGGTGTACCCCTTGCAGTGTTTGCCTCACTTTCTCTCCTGCCAGCAGAGCTTTCCTGCAAGCACCTTTTAAAGCATTTCAGGCAAATTGAGTCAAAGTCACAGAATTCGGCAGGAAACTTTCACATTTGTCTTGTTCAAACAATAAATTCTCACAATTCAAAGCATAGGCCCAGGCTAATTTACAGTAATTGAAGTTGATAAAGTAATGGCCCCATAAATAATACCTGTTGCTGTAAGCATCTTGTATCTCTTCTTTTTTATCACCATAATTCTAAACACAATTAAAACTTCCTCTGTCATGATAGTTGTGGTTTGAAAACCTGCCTCTTAAAATTGCAATAAATAACCAGACATATTTTTACCTTCCACCTAATCCCCCCTGTAAGGCCTCAGTCTCCTGGCAAATTTCCAGCTATAAAGATTTTGTTGCTGTTTCCCATCCCTGTATTCCTTTTAAAGGTACTTGCTTCCCAGTCTCCAGGCTCAGGAGAAGAGACATTTACATTCCATGCAAATGTTAGAACAGAGCCAATTGCCCAACAAATTGATTTGTTTGGTACAACCTACTCTATTCGATGTCTTCAGACAGAAAGCCCTTCAGGGCACAGTCTCTTTTCTGTGGTTAAATGACACAAAAAGCCCAACCCACCTGGGGACCTGGGTACTATCTGGATTCTTCTCTGAGATGCTCTATCTCCCTTCATTATCAGGCCATCCCAGCAAGATATCATCAGGCTGGGCTTAGTCTGCTGAGGCTTTTTAACATTTGCCATCAGACATTAAATCCGTATAAAAATGAAGGTAAATTTTTTCTATTTATTTTAAAAGATCTCCTTGTCCTTAGTCTCCCAGTATGCCAATCTCAGCACAATGAAGCCATCGTTGGATCTGGGCACAATTTAGCACACACAGGATCCTGTAGTTGTTTGCAGCCCAGTATGAGCTCATAGTCAGAAACCAAACCTCCCGATACACACAGTCAAATGTGGATTTTTGAACACACAGGATCTGCAGATGCCATGGTCATGGCAGTAAGTACCTGGAGCACAAATCCCTATGAGCATTCTGGCTCTGCTGCCCATATGGAGTTAAGAAATCACCATGCAGATATACAGTGTTTTCTGAGCTGCTCATTACACTAGGACCAAACCAAACACGCGCAGAGACTGAATAACCTCTTGTCCATGAAGAAAATATTGCTTTTGATTGCAGGATTGAGGTTTTTGGCAGGGTACCAAGGAGCTCCCAGTGTGGTTGCCTGTATGACCCATGAGTGTACATGGCTAGAGGGCAAATATAATATTCCTGCTGTGCCAACATATCAACCTTTGTAAACACAAATATGGAATGAAAAATAAGAAGCAGCATGACCATATCATGCCATAGGTAAGTGCTGTATCCATTATTCTAGTGAAAATGCTCTGAATAAAAGACCTTTGTGGGGGTTCCATTGACTTTTCCCTCAAAATAAGGCATTTCTTAACCCACAACAGTTAATGAGAATATTTTTTCTCAACTTGAAAAAAGAACCCAGAAGGAGAAATCTAGTTCAAAAAGGTCTGTTTCTTTTCTTAGTGCCTTTTTAGATTTTATTTTCATACATTATAGTGTATGTCAAATCATTCCCAGTTATCAAATTGTATCTAAAGTGTACCCTTGAAATGCAGTGTTCAAGGGAAATAGCTCTCCCTGACCTCTCAGTCACCAGCTCTCTGCCACTGAGCAGACTGCATTCTGTAGGAATAGAATTTCACATAAAACCTGTGTGGCAAAAGAAATTGTAATAATTTGAATTGTCTGTTTTCACTGTTATAATGTAATTAGAACTTCAATTTGAAACTGATCTGAGGAAAATAGATATTTTTCTAAAGTCATTTTGATTGTCCTGTGTTTAAGTTTTGATAGAAGGTATCATAATGATGAGAAACACTGGGATAGCGGTTTCAATCCAATTTCACTTCTTCAGCTAACTTGCACCTAAGTTTTACATGAAATTTCTCCACAATATCCCTGGGAAGAAATTCATAGCTCTTACTGCAAACTGTGTGAAATGTAATGGTCTTTTCTCTGAGTTTGCTCATTTTTCTGGAAACAAAACAGCAAATTTTTGTACTTCATCTGAATCGCAACTCACATTTTCATGTGCTTAGAAACTCAACTTTTCACTCTTCATTCACAAAGAATCCACAGGCACCACCGGAATGAGAGCTGTGCCAGGGGTAAGGCAGCTTCAAGATCAAAGTGCAGATTTATCAAGAAAACAATGAAGAATAGGAAAACAAAACCACTTTAACTATGCAATGTGATTGTAGATTCATACCAAGACGATTTCACTCATTACCACATTTGTGAACAAAAGGGAGAGGCAAGCATAGAAAGGAAAGGCAGAATGACATTAATGAGGTTGCAAAAATGCAGCTGAGAGATTTCTCCCTCAACTTTCACATGTGTGTAATATAATCAGTGATGGATTGGCATGTTGGAAGTGAGAGGTTTGGAAGGTTTTCTGAACTCAGGGGAATGTCTAGTTTAAAAGTGGTGCTATAGCTATTCTGAACAGTCTCTCCAAAAATGTTATAGGAGTATCTATGGCAAAAGTATTGCAATATGGAACTTTCCTAATAACAATTTTGTTTAGCTCTTCTTAGAATTTACAGTGTTAAAATGCAGGAGTACCTACAGGGAAAAATTAGTGTTTTTCTGTCTGCAAGACTGTTACTCAAATATACAACAGAATGCTATACTGAAAGCCTCAAAATACTGTAAAAAAACATTTTCCAAATGTCATGATTGAGTCAATTTAAGTGAATAAACCAGTGTCAGTAAAACCAGAGAAATAATATATAAATGTGGCACTAGTGCATTTATTCTTTGATGACCCCTTTTAAGATTTTTCTGCTACAAATCCATCAGCTCAGAACTTTTCTATTTGTGTAATCACTGACCAGTTTTGTGGTTTACACAGTGCTCCTGTGATTCAGAAATGAGGGTAAGTACTGACTTTCACACGCTTGAGTATAGAAAAAAAGTCAGGGAAAGGTCTCACATATATTGTTAGAAAAGGAAAAAGTAATGTTAGTAGGAGCAAGGCTCTTTTTTGATTGTTTGTTTTGGAACAAATTCAGGAATAGAAGTATATTATTAGTATTGCAATGCTGGCAGGACATAACCTCCTCAGGTCTGGCTGCTCTCATTAATTCCAAGTAAAACTGTGTCTGCTTTCTCTGCCCTGTGGTAGAACTAACATTCCTGTCCAGAGAGTGAAAGGCTTCAAAGATCTTAGCATGAGAAGAATAGTTTTAAGATTAGTACATATAACGTTCTTTGAATATTGAAGTCAGGATTTAGAACCACAGCATTGTGCTCACTCCGTGCAGCATCCAGATTCCACTGATGCTTCATTCAGGATCTTTTCGATCTGTTGACAGGGGAAGAAGGGGCAAGTAAACATGCAGAGCCATCCTTTGCTTCTCTGGAAACATTTCCGTATCCCGTGCCAGTTAAGTTGAGGTGCTGGTTGAGACAGGCAGAGACCACAGCTCTGACCTCATTGTCACCACCAGCTGCACCTTCCTGTCTTTTATGCTACCTGTCTCTGATGCTTTTTGGATCCTTTTGTGATTTGGTCCAAGTTACAAAGCAACAAGGGGTTTTGAAATAGGAACATTCCTAATAATTTGTAGATGACCTTGCAGCCCAGGTTATATTCTATTAATCTCACTCGTTGGTCAAAGGTTCGTTCAAAAGCCACATATAGCTCTTGAAACAAAATCGCAAGTTTTGCAGGCTCATGAAAGGCAAATACAGATGTCCGGAAAGTTCTCTCTTCTGTGGATTTTCCTGGCAAGCAATGGGATTGAATGGCTACCTACAGAATATTCATGAGCGTAAAAGCCTTTTTCAAAGATCTTTTCTTAAGAAATGCCCAGAGCAATTGGTGGATGCCTTAATATGTTTTCTGAGATTGAAGACTATCTTGTGAACATGACTGAAATTATCTGTTTAGCAGAATTTTCACAAGATTCCCCCCCACAGTTATAGCTTCTCAAAACATCTACCCTTCAATATTGTCATGGATGCTGATTTATACTAAAACCAAGTAAAATCATAAACTTTTATCTACAAGTGATCTTAACATAAGAGTGTAGACATATTTGATTCATCCCTACTAGAAGAATGGACAACTTCTGCTATTTTTTATGATTATTAAAAATTACCTCAACCTTCTAACTCAGAGTTAATTTGGAATCTGGTGGAATTCATAATTAAATACTTAAAAATAACTGAAAGATTATGTTTATTTTGCTATTAAAAAAAGAGAGAAAAACAAAAGAAAAAAGAGAGGCAGATTTTATCTTGCTACTTGAAGATTGCTATTTATTCTAGGTGCTAAGATCTCATCTAGAAGTGATGTATGAGTGCCCTATTATTTTGTACTGTGTTAAAAATACCGGAATGAACAGAACAGTTCTGAGGAGGTGAGTCTGGTAGGGGGTATTGTCATACCTGATGCCCTACAGAAGGAACTGAATATGTTCCTTCTTCAGGACCCTTGTGTCAAGCTCTCAGAAAATGAATAGGACTGTAAATAACCCCAACAGTGCTTGGGAATACAGACCTGAAACCTCCCTCTGAAAAGCAGTTTAGTAGTAAATTCTTTAAAAAATTAAAATTCAAGAGGAAGTGAAAAGATTTCTTGTGCTCCTCTTCAGATTCTTTTTTACTGTAATCTACATAAGCACAGTAGCAAAAGAGAGTAATTTAAGGCCTGCAACACACAGATAATTTATGAAAGACGTGGGATAGGTCCTTTTGCATGAACCAGTGTGGCTTCAGAGGAAACAGCTCAGAAAACAGTCTGACACAGTAGAAAAAAAATTCTGACTTTATTTTTACTTTTCAAACTTATATGGAAATTTGTGAGCTTAGTTTGTGTTTTCTTGAGGAAATCTGAGGAGACCAATATTCGGGATGGGAAGAAGGCCTGTGATCATCAACCTTCATCAACTACTAGAATCTAGTAGGGAAAGATTACATCTGGCATAAAAAAGCACCTCAAAAAGCTGTTCAAAGTAAGTAAAAGCCCTTCAAACAAAAGAACCATCAGCAGAGAGCTAATGATGCAGGATGAGGCGTGTTGAAATACTCTATATGAGTATGATGCCTAAAATGTTCTTATACAAGAATCCAAATGAAAGCAAAACTATTGGGGATGGATATCAGGTACCCAGATGACATCCATCCTGGACTACCAGGTAAAATGAATTTCCAGGATTATCTAGATATTCCTGTTTAATACATTCTCCATCTGAAAGGCAAAAAATGTAACCACATTGCATGACCCCTGCACTATGTCATTTTTGAGACTTTGAGGGGCTTTTACTAAATATCTGCTAAATATTTTTAATATGGATGAAGAAAATTTCTGTGATAGGCAGAGAGCTGCCCTTTCTTGATCACTGGTCCCACATCTTACAGAGCAGAAACTTGTCTGTGGAAGATGGGGCTCACTGTTAGATAGGATTCCTGGAGTTTCTGGTATTGAAAACGAAATATATTAAGGGTTATGCCACATATCTATTTAAAGCATAATTCTGTAGTACGTTGTTGTACAATTCACAGCAGCAAAATTAGTGGGAAGGGAAATTAGTAGCATTTTACACTTATTTTGCATCACATTAAGAAAGCCTTTAGGTATCAGGAAAGAAAGGAATGAAGTTCCTCATAAATCCCCGATAAAACAGAGGAAATAGAAAATTAAAAATTTTAACCTGACACAAAGCATATTTGATTTTCATGGTATTTACATAGGTCCATCAAAATAAAATGTTATTCCTACAGTCAAACAAGATTTCAACTGTTTATGTTTTTTGTGCAAACTGGAGTTCTGAGTCTCATTTGTTACTGAACCACAGAAGACTTTAATAGCTTGTGATTTCAAAAAGTTCTCATAACTTGTTTTAAACTGTTTGAATACAGCATGACAAAAGCAACTGAATGGGATCATCTCATTTCACTCATCTCATTTTATTCTCCTGTTTGGTGTCATTGAATCACTGGAACTCACTCTTTAATAATTTATCGGGAACCGGATCAAAGAATTAAATACTCTCATATTCCTTGGCCTAGAGGAAGTCAGGAGTAACAAATACTTTATAAGAAATGTTCAGATCGCAGAAAAAATACCATTTTAATTATACTTCAAAATGTCCTCTTTTCATAGGTGATGTGTTTTTAACGTTTAGTCTACACAAAAATTACTGGGTAATTCTACAAAGAGATTTATAATCATTTTACAGAATTAACGAATCATGAGGAAAATAATATCAAAGCACAGCTGACTGGGTTCCTATTCAGCACTTCTGAATCACTGCTTATTGAGCAAAGCAATCACTGGACAATGGGGGTTTTGCCTGAGCAAAATGTGAGTCAGGGGACCTGGACTCACATTGTCTTCACTGGGAGTTTTGCCTGCATATGGAGTGAGCTGAGACTTGTGGTGAATGGGAACCATTCATGGGGTGGCTAAGCAAAGCACCCAATACATCACCATTCTGAAGTTAACACTAGGTGGTAGACATAATTGGAAGAAATACAGACATTTTTGGAGCCATGCGAAAGGCATGTATAAAGTAGCATTTTCAAACGCATTGTCTCTTATTTCCCCTTATTTTGGCCTAAATGTTTTTGTTTTGAATGGCATCTGGCTGTTTGCTCTGATATTCCCTTTGGTTTAACAAATTAATTAAAATAATTACCTTTCTGCATGCAGCCTGTAGACGGAAGAAACACCCCTGTTTGGAAGGGAAGAGTTGACATCCTTGCAGTTGAAAAGGGAAATCCGTTCCACACTCCATACCCTCTACATTTGTTTATTTGGAGGAGGAGAGATTTCTAACTAGACAGTTTTCAGCATGCAACTATGCAAGTGCATATCCACTGTTTGTAGAGACAGCCCAGGCTACATGTTTATGGTACAAACTCCTCCATGGATCCACGTCAGAATGAGTCAAACCTTCAAGCTGCCTCTCAAACCACTGACAGCTGGTATAAGAGGAACACAAGTAAAAGCTAAAGGTGAAAAAGAAGATATAGTGAACTGTATCTATCTATGTATCTATCTATCTGTAACGTAAAGAAAAAGAACAAGATGGCAGGACAAAAAGAGGGAGAAAATAACATGCCTGAACACTGGAAAAAGAAGAATTACAAACTACCCAAAGAAAGCTTATAAAATAAGGAATGGTTTGGAATAGGTGTCTAAGACTCAAGTACAGCCAAAGTCTAACTCTCCCTCAAAACTGGGATTCATTGACTTAAAGTAAAACAAGACCTGTTCTGAGTCATTTTTCTCTGTCTCAAAGGAAACAAGTGGTCGTAGGAATAAAAATGGAGATAGAATTAATGGAAGTAAAGGGAGAAGGAGAGCAGTGAACTTGCAAAAACATGGGGAGTAGTTGCTTTACCAAGGAAACGAGGGCAAGGGGGGACAAGGACATTAAATTAACTTGTCTAGGGGTAGAAATTCACAATGGAGCAGAATGGATGGAGTAACTGACAGCATGAAAACAAAGCTGATATGTAGTATGTACTGAATCTGTACATGAGGGATGGGATACTGTATTATGGAAGAGATTTTTGATTTACATCTTTCTTTTAATGATTTCTATGGTCCAAATCAAAAGACTACTGTTTCTTTTGTTTCTATAAATGCCTTTATAATACGTGTCAGAAAAGCTTTCATTGTATTTTACAGAAATCTAAGTAAAAACAATGTACAGCGTATCAATCCTCTGTCTTGTTAAGACAGACATAAAATGTGGACTCCATGCATCTTTTTAGTGATTGCAATTAGTATTTAATTAGAATTATCTGAATTTATTTGTGCAACAATAATATTTGTATCCTCTCAGAAGCTGAGTGAAGAAATGGGTGCTGACAGAACAAATTGAGGTAATATATCACACCAGTGATATGCCATCTTTCCTTTGAAACTTACTTGTTCACACTATCTAATCCTTAATTTTTCTATATATATGATGACAGGCATTTGATCACATTTCAGGAAGAATAATGAGTAATAAATATTAAAGGACAGCTCCTGTTTTAAGCTAATTGCCAATTACCAATGAGTTCTGTGAACTCTGGATTCCAACAGAGAATGGAATTTCAGAATGAAAAACACAGCAAGAAAATAAATGCTGACCACCACATAGCCTGAGTGTCTGGATGCCAGGGATACTGTGAAACAGATATTTTGAGATCTTCCATGGTATATTAAACAGAGATCCTCCAAAAGAACACAGTTATTTTAAAACATCCTAGCCTATGTGAACTAAAGACATAGAAGCAAAACAGACTTTCTGACACTCTGTTTTGCAAACCTGATGCTGCTTTTTCCTTTGCTGAAGATTTGCATGTTTTCTCAGAGCCTGTTTCTTTCTCACAATAAACAATGCAAAGCCCTCCTGCCAAAAAAATGTCCAAATGCTAAACAGTTGCTATTATAGTCATTATTATAGCAGCAATTTTGAGCTGCATACTTTTAAATTATAATTATTTTTACAAAAGATTTTTGTGTCTTGATTGCAGTAATTATGATTCCATAGTAGTAAATGTCTATTTAAAAAGTCACGTTAGCTTACTGCTCCAAATAAATTAGTTTTCTTAAATGAACTTCATACAAATGAGTGGTTTTCTCTGTATTCATCTTACTTGCTATGCTAACAACAAACTAGGATGTATTAAACAGCTGATAAATTATTGTTTCATTATAAAAATAACCATGGACAAAGATGTCAAATGAAAAGCAATGCTTCTTATGGAAAGGGCTTCGTGCAGATAACACCATATTCTAATTCAGGAATGTCCATTTCTCTTCACTCTTGTTTCTCACCTATCTGCCTTTGCTTTGTAAGGAGCACGTGTCAAGAAAAAATAATCTGAGACCTATCTGTTGTACAGGCTAGCACATGTGCTAGTGATAAGCCTGCACCTTGTTTAAAGAATATCCAATATAAACAAAAACATAAGATCCAAGAAACAGGCTTCTTCAACAACAAGTCTGGGAATTAAGACAGAAACCAGTTCAGCCAGTGGGACACCCAAAAATGATGCTATTATCCCAAATCAGAAGCCCTGTGGGAGCATTGCTCTGTTGTTACTGTGACAAGCAAGGACGGGAGGTCATGATTTAAAGCACCCGTGGCAGTGTATATGCTCTGCTGGAACATCCCCCGGGCACTCTCAGTAACTCTGCCGATTCACAAGCTACTAAAGTTTAGCAACTGATCAGAAAAAAGGTTTTTTAAAAAAAAGGAAATCAGGAAGAAAAACCAAGAGGGATCTGAGCGACAGGAGGTAGCATATTTCTAGCTCCAATGCCATGCTCTTTTGTAACCACAATGCTGTATTAACTTTTCCAATGAACCTGTCTCTCTCTCAGCACCCATTTAAGTGGTTGCCACTGGCTGTGGGAAAGCCAGTGAGGCCACAGTGTTTGCATCTGAAATGCTATCGGCTACCGACAAGATCCCATTAGATTTCTTACAATGACAGAGTCTCATCCTATCCCCAATTCTTCCTAGACAACCTTGCTTATTCTTCAGTGAGAATTGCCCCATTGTACATACAGACATTCACATCCTTGATAAGACAGTTAAGGGAAAAGTTCACGAGCCACATCCTCTGCTGGTATAACTTCATTTCCCTTCCCCCTTCTCCCTGGAGTGAGTGCTGATCTGACGCCCTGTGTTGAAAGGAAACAAGGTTGTCTATTCAGCTGGAGTCAGATATACAGTGTGTGTTAAGGCCCAGACAGCCCATGATGCTGAGTGGAGATACTAAAGGTTCATGTTTCTCTGCTGGGAATTTTCACAGAGCAGAAAAGGAATGCCGCCTTTTTTGTGTGTAACTTCCGACTGACTACTGACAGAGCTCAAAAGCGTAAAATCACATTTATTCTCATGGCACAAGACCTCAAAATGCCGGACCAAAAATGGCCAAGAGGATTTGTTGGCCAGCTTGAGTGAGTAATGTTAAGACTGTAATGGGACACTAAATAGAAACACAGAAACAGATCACCTAAAAATCAAAGTCTTGCAGATCAGATTGGTCTTTATTAAAAGCAGTTCATCCTAATCATAGGCAAAAAAACTTTACTTTCAAAATGTTTTTTGACAGAATAGTAGCATTTTCTAAAATAATTCAATCCTTACAAATTGAATCTTTACAGAAAACAGAACATTTTAACACTGATTTTGGGTTTGTTTTTTTTTTGATAAGTGAATTTGACCAGTGGTTTACAACATATCAATAATAAACTGCAATTCAGTGTAACCAGTAGAAAAAGTTTCCTCTAGAGGTGACCAAGAATGCTTGACTCATTTTATGGAGTGGTCTTAGAAAGTGTGAACTGGATTCCTTTAGAAGAAACATACTTAGGAGATCATACTCTCTAAGCACTAAAAAGTGTTTGGGGCACAAAATCATGTTAGAACAATTCAGTGTAACACTTTCAATGTGCAGATTCTGCAAATGTCGTACTCAGAACCAGCTATGGATCTGCAGATCTTTTCCTGCAGTACTTCATACTTGCTAACAGAACACAGCCTATGTTTTTTGATGATTGTAGTGCACATGGTGGCCAAATTTGGCTGCCTTACATTTGGCTGGCCGAAATGGAGGTATTCATCAAATTCCCCTTTGATATTTGACAAGAAACAAACACTAAACCTCAATTTCTCCTACTCATCTTAGCATGCTCCAAAGAGCAAGAGCCATCCAGGCATCTCAGAAAGAAAACCATGTCAACATCCTGTGGAAATCCTAAGGCTTAGCTCTGTCAAATTTTTGCTAACTTGTATGGATTGAGTTTGACCTCTTAGACACTCAGCTTCTGCACTGATACAACAGTGTATAATGGTAACAAACAGTTCTAAGCTGGATTGCAGCTTGAAAGAGAGTCATATATTTTCTTATTTTGTCCAACTTAATTGAAGTCTGGGACATACTGGCATGCCATTTACCATGAATAAACATATTCTTCCACAAGAATTTTACTCCAGTTTTACCACTGTGTTATCAACAGTATTTCACTGAGCTTCTTACTAAAACTCCAACACTTCAGATATTCTACCAGTATTAATTTATAGTGCTGACTTATTAATGTGAAACCAGTGTTACTTTGAAGCTTAAAGTTTATTTCAGTTGGGATCCAGGCAGTCTCATGCCACATTTATTGCTATCTGGGAAATTAAAGGATTGTAATTTGCTGCTTCATTTCTACTTTTTGCATTTGCTACAACTGGCTTCCCTGTGTTTCTGTTTGATAGCTCTTGTCAGCTGAAAATAACAATACTTTGTGTTGGAACAGCAGCTTCCACTCTAATACCTTTACTTATTTTACAAAGGCACTCAAATACTATGCAAAGTACATTCACTGACAGACTTTGTCAGCCACAGCCAAGCAGGGCTTGGGTTTGCCATAACACATGACTTCGGCTGGCTGAATCCACACTGTTTGGGAGGACGAGGGCCATGTCAGGGCCAGTCCTTGCCCTGTACTTGTGCTTCACTGCTTTGCAAGCCATCTGGGGCATTATCAAAGGAGGGCTGAAAGTGGAACCCAAAGCACAGATTAGAGTGCTTAGCTAGTGTGTCAACATAGACAGGTTCGTCCAGGCCTTAGGTCATTCCTTGTCAATTTTTATGGAAAAACCTACCACCCTGAAGCATGTAGAGATTATTTAACCTATGTAAAATTGGTGGTTGCACTGATAGCGGCTGCTCTGTGTTACTCTACAGAACATAACAATGTTTTTGTATATTCTTTGCCTTGGCTGATCCAATCTAAAATCTACAATGTGTCTAAGTTCTAAATTGCTCTTCCGAAACTAACACTGCTGAAAGCGCTACATATAGAAGAACACAACCAAAAACATTTTAAATTTGTCCTAGTCCTAGTATTAAACACAGCATACTAAATCTGTTAAATCTATTGTATCTATAAAGGGAAATTCCAGTGCATTTTAATTACATGTGTTGCAGAGTGACACCATGCTATGAACTTACTTGACTCTTTTCTTTGCCATCCAGGGGTATCTAAAATACAAAGGGTTTTATAGTACAAAGGATAATACTCTCGAAAGTTATAATCAATAAAATAAATGAATGTCAGAAGATGAAAGAGAGAGGAAAAAAGACAGAAATTTTTGAACATACTGCCATAAAAGCTCTTAATATTCTGTTTATCTAAGTGTGTAATAATATCTGTTGTTCTCTGAGAGATAATGTAAGTATCACTGTTGAAGTTAAGCTGAGCTGTCTGATTATTGCTTATTTTCATTTTGTCTCACTCAATAGTTAATTCTCTCACAGGATTATCCTCATTTCTCATGGACTCCAGTATTAATGAAAGCATTAAATGATGACATACTTTTGGATCACCTCACTTGGGGCCTGACCCTGTGCCATTAAGTCAAGTGGATCATTACTATTCATGTGAGCAGAGGGCAGAACTGTCTGGGAGGTTTTGCAGAAAGCAAGCCATACTCCAAAAAAAAAGATCAAACAAGCAGATTGCTAGAGGGCAAAGGTTAGTTAAAAGGTCAGTCCACACCCACAGAAATAATAGTGAAAGTATTTAAAAACAGCACCACAAAAAATAAAAATGAGATTGACATTTAAGATGCCAGGTGCAAGAAAATACAGCATGTGTTTCTGTCTTTGCAACACAAACTGCCAATTTTTCTTGCTTCATTTTTTGAGTCAATTGAAAGTTAGAGACCAAAGGTCAAGATTCCATGGTACACTAACCAATCTCAAACCTACATTGCCATAAGCAAATTTGAAATGACTGATAAATTATTTTTCTCTACATTGTACATCATTATTTGAATCACATTCAAATTGAAAAACACTTCAGCAAAACCACTACTCTGACTGTGTGGAAGTAAATCTGCTCTTAATTTTATTTTGTACCTATCTATTCTTTGTGTGTATTGTACATAACTCTTTTTCCTGTATACTTAAAATAACTTCTAGAAAAATAAATGTCAACATCAGTCATAAACAAATATTTAAAGATGGATATATATATATGAGAATTATATATTTAACATAAAATTATATAAATTTTGATTTACAATATTTGTCTTATAAGAAAATACTTTAAA
>VXBB01003585.1:145640-173724 GCA_013399915.1 Illadopsis cleaveri | reverse complement strand
TTTGTCCTTTTTTTTTTTCCTCTCCCCGCGGCACTGGGCTGGCAGTCTCCTCCCCTTTCCTTAAGTTACAGTGATAGTAAGTTGCCNAAAAAAAAAAAAAGAATGTTTTGGCACTAAATTTATTTAAAATGAGATGCTAAAGTTGAACTGTTTATAAACAGAGACAGATTTCAGCAGAAATACCTTAGTTTATCCATGTATTCATTACTAATTTATTTTAAAAATCATGCCAGTATATATTAACTAAGACTTCAGAAAAATGGATTCTTAGTCTGGAAAATACTTTTGAGGAGGCTCCATTATTAAACAAACTCATATCCACCAGACATCAAAACAACCCCCCACCATCTAAAATAAAAAATAATACCTAATGAAAAACTTTTAATATTGAAACATTTTAAGGTTGATTTGAAGTGTGATTTCTTAAAGTCAGACGTGGTGTGGCTCCTGGGTTGTCCTTGGACTCCCATGATCCTGATGTGTCCCTTCCAACTTAGTATAGTCTGTGATTCTGTGATATATGCTCATAATTGCTATCAGGACAAGCTAAGCATTACTCTGCAATGAGAACTGGTATTACAGTCTGAAGCAACAAGTTAAGTGGGATATTACTTCTGATGTTTTACAGATGTGCTCAGAGTAGTTTACACAGCTAAAAGATGAATGTTATCAACATAAAGCTGTCAAAGACATATCTTCTAAATAGTGGTTGAGGGATAAATAAACTATTGCTGCCACCTTTTTCCATGTGAAAAGAAAGAATTGAGCCAATGCATTCAATCATTTAAAAGCGTCTGAAATGTAGAACAATTTAAATGTACCAGTTTGAGCAAAATGTTTCTCTTCAATGGTTAATGCGAAGGTGAGCTAGATTTTTTTTTTCCAAATAATAATGGCCTGACCAAAAGTACAGCAGCAAGCCTGACAGATAGTTTTAAATGTTTTAATACCTTAAGTTGCTATGATTTGTACTGATTTTACGTTTATGTATCAATAGCAAATATAAAAAAAAAAGTTGCTCCTGGTTTTTACAATATGCAGCAGTTCAGGTTGATCTCTGAAGACATGGGACATTTTTCTGATCAGTCCATACAATGCTTCTTCCAAAGTCATTGAGGTTTTGCATCAAAAACTGCTTAGATATTAAGAACAATACAAATTTTACTGAAATACGAAGAATATTTGCTTCTATGTAAATATACAGCTAATAATTCCCCTAAAATCTTACTGCAATGTTTGATATTTCTTGTCTTGCAGGTATCTCCAGTACCTCCCACTGAAAAGAGTCCTCCACTTTTCTGAAGGGATACTGACAGAAGTTAATTATAAAAGAAAGCTTTCAGCAAGAAAAATGACTAAAGGTAACGGAGAAGATCCAAAACCTGGAAGTAGGATGGAACGAATTCAACAAGGAGTCCGGAAACGTACCCTTTTGGCAAAAAAAAAAGTGCAGACCATAACAAAGGACGATGTTAAAAGTTATTTAATGAGGAATGCCTTTGTGCTCTTCACCGTTGTTGCTGTGATTCTTGGTGAGTAATTTGTTCAATAGGAATATTCTGTTCTCCAGTGCATTTGACAATGACGATGTGACTGGGTAATTTGCATTACAAATGAGTTTCCAAATTCTTCTGCACTGATAAGAATGTTCTGGCTTGGAGAGTTTTAGCTTTGACAGCTGCATGAAGTTTAAGGAAGAGCCATTAAATTACTCTAGTAATTCCTAAGAAGAATTTTGGTGAGGAAAACCAACCAGAACCGTTGCTTTATGAATTCTTCTCTTAAAGAATCAGATACAATAACTGAATTGAATGTTTTCAATTGTGTCTTTTCCTACCAAAGCCAGTTGCAGCAAACTGCTCAGGAAGTAACTTTTATTCACCGAAACTATTAAAAAATTAAAACATTGCAACGATGAACAGAAACTCTGAATGAATGAAATTAAGAGACATTTCTAAGTAAAGGCACATAATAAATACAGCCTCAATCTTTTCAGTTTTCCCTTGATAAATGCAAACTTAAGTTTATTCTCCCTCAGCCACTCACAATCTTACACATGCATCTTTCAGATGCAATTTGGGCAACAATGGCCATGTTACTTATTCAAAGGACTGAAAGATAGCACCTGATTAAATGCCTTTTAGGAGTATACTGAGAGGAATTCAGTACATCAAACAGCTTTTAGATTTGGAATGCACCAAAATGTAATTCAAAATATTGCTACATACTTTGAATTAGCATTAGAAAGAGAATCTGCTGAGAAAAACACGCAATTTTTAAAACTAATTTTCCTTTAAATGATTACATGATCACTTAGGATCATTTTTCTTTAACTGGAAATTTTCAAAGTGCCACCATATTTCATGAAATAGCCACTCTTTACAGGGTGAGCAGGAACTTTATGGCTTTTCTCACTAGTTTAAAATATGAAATTGTGAATCTGATCATGATGGTGATGAAAAACCATATGTAAGCACCTAAAGATTATAGTCTATATCCTTTGCCTATATAGGCCCTAATGTCCTTCATAATGCTGTTCTGTATAGGTCTGCTTGCTGTGTTTCTACAACTCTTTCAGGAATTGAAATTTTAGGGCTTTACCATTATTGTTGCTTGATACCACATCAACACTGTTATTTCAAATTAATTTCAGGTGTGACGGACTTTTTCTGGGAGGCATAGTAATTTGCCTATTGGTAAAATAAAGTACTTTTTTCCTAAAGCAGTAAATTCAGTTTCTGATATTTATAAATGGTATTTGATAGTGTTTTCAATTCCTAACTAAGACTTTTATTGGTGTAAAAGCCCCATTAATATCAGGGGTGAAAATCTGGGTGTTTTATCTACAATGGTCAGAAAAGGCAGAGCAAGTCAAGCAAGTTTTGAAACACTGTCAACCACAAAGAACGCAATTCTTTGATTGTAACTTTTCTATACAAAATGTGAAAAAAAAAATTTTGCCATTTTTTTCTCTGTCATCTACAACCAGTAGGGCTCCCACAAATTTGTCAATGTGGAAATGAAATGTAGACTGGACAATTTTTTGCTGTTATTGCTGGTTCCAATTAATTTTAGATAACTACTGACACTCTGCCCACCTCTCCACTACCACCTACAGTAGAGGATCAATAGGCACTGGAACACAAGTTGGAGAACTGATGAAAATGTGCAGTCTAGGATGAGCTGGCTGCTCCAAGTCTGCTCATGAACTTGTAGTCATATCTAGTATAACATGTGGAAGAAAAACTCTTCTTGTTATTATCACAGAATGGTCAAAATTTTTCTTACATTTGTTATTTGTGGTGTGATTTTGCAGTATCTATATATGATTAGAACAGTAATTTCATAGTCAATAGATTATTAAAGGTAATATTTGGGGCTTTTAAGAGGTTTTTTTTCTGTTGTGGAAATACTCAGAAGTAGGGAACAGATGGCTAAAGAGTTTGAAAAACACTCAGTGGTTGAACTCCATCTGTCTAGCTTGGCAAAGACTACGTTGCTATCATCACTCAGTTGTTTGGTGATCTGTGGAAAATTAGATGGTGGTCTTGATCCCTTTCCTAGCAGACAGTAATCAGTGTTGCAGAACTAACCTACCAATTAGCACTACTGACTCTCCCACTTGAGATGCTTGGATGTGAGACTAGGTGGAAACCACAGTATACTCAGGCGAGGATTGAATCATTCACAAGAAATAATGCTTAATGCTCTGTAATCTAGCAGACAGATGACAGTTCTTAGAGCTATCAGTCCAGAAGTTTTCATAGAGAACATACTCAGGAAAAGATTTTATTTAGAGAGAGCAACATTTAGAGAGAGACTTTTTTTTTGCATCTCTTTTATCAAGGGATAGACAAGAAAAAGCCTTTTTTAACAGAGCATTTCCTATTTCTTTGCTGAGCAGGATTGATTTTGGTAGAGGTTAAGTGCGCAGGATCTTATCTTAGTTTCAGTACTGTAGTTTATAGTGGGGATTTGGGCTTGTGTTGAAGTGGGAAACTTGCATTTTGTTATGAAGTGGGTTACTACAACATGCAATTCTCTCTGTTGTATGCAGATATTTTGCAAATAGAGTGACGTTTTTCTGGTATTCACATGACAAGGAGAAATATTTATATAGCCATTCTGTTGTTACTCTGATTCTAAACTGAATTCTAAACCAAATTCACTAGCTGCTACCATACTAAACCAATTATTCATTGAAAACATAGTGATGAAGATGCAAGAAGCTATAATTCATGTTGAAAAATACTTAGAACTATTCTCTATTCCCTAAAAAAATGCATGGAATGTCCTTCAGACTACACCTTCTGCACAGGTAGGTTCTATCTAGCACATTGTCATAATAATTTTTAATATTTTTAGTGAAATTTAAACTTTTCTCAAGCTCTTCAAGAAACTTGGAGAAAATCATAGTCAATAAGTGAGTTATGATGCAACTTTTTTTGCATTCTTCTTGTTCACATGAAGATACTATGAATTAGTTTTCTGTAGTCAATCTTGTCAAGACCCAATAGAATAATCATGTGAGACAGCTTTGTGAGGCTGACCACTGGTAAACCGAGAATATCACAATGACGAGGAGCACTTTAAGGTGGTGTAAGGATCATGGTGGCTCATGGAAAATCTGCAGGAAGTCTCACAAACTTTGAAGTCCTAGCCAAATTATTGGCAAAACCTCAGGCTCTCCCATGCTACTCAGAATCATCATCCTGTCCCCAAAACCTCCTTCCTTTCAGATATACTTCCTTTATCAGCCTGCCTTCATTCTCACTTCCCATTTTCTGAAAAAATGGCACAGGAACCCAGACTCTGACAGTACTCTAATTGTTAAAGAATCTCCTCTGGGTTCTGAACTTGTACTGAAGGAAAGATCAAGACACAGAGCACTGCTGAGCAGAGATCCTCAGAAGCTGTTTGTAGAGAAATGCTGTTTTAGTGGAGGGGCTCAGTCACACAGAGTCAGATTGTGAAGCAAGTACCATGAAATGCAGTTTCTTCATAGTTATTAAACTCCAGTTCACTTGCTAAAATTGTTTTGCCAGAGGTATATGTCACAGTTGTCTTCTAGGACATTCAAAGGGGAGGGGGATGGATCCAGTTCTGTTTTCTGACTCTCTGTTTCCCCAAAGGGAACAGGGAATGCAGGCCTGGCTGTGTCTCATTGGAGCCAGGCTTCTGTAATTGCCAGCAATCTCACAACAGGTGTGAAAAGTAGATAAACCCATACAACCTCTGTTGTGCAGCAGCATGCACCATGTGGCAGATTCCAAAACTTCCCAGTGTGTTTACCAAAAAAACCTTAATAGGAAGGTTAAAAAAACCCTACAAAGGTTAAAAAACAGGAAGAAGACTTGTGAGATGAAGGCCTTGCCCCTTGTCCCTGAAGAAAAAGAGCAAAGAGATAAATAAAGTCTTGAAAGGATCCTTAGTGACACAGAAGGCAAAACCCCACAATGTCCTTACAATATCTGATCAGTGAAAAGTTGTACAAAGGAGAAGATTCTCCCCTCTTGGGAAGAACTGTCTGAGCAACAGTTTGAAGACCTACAAGGTACAAGTTTGTGATACACAGGAAGACAAAACTCAGGATAATGCCCACAAAAATGACAGCCTCGTGTGTTGAAGCAACATCTTTTCTACTACTGTCAGTTTTCTATATCCACTTAAGGTTGAGGCTGACATACCCAGAGAAGAGTGTTGACCTCACTATACACTGAGAATAACACTGTGACAGTTCCTAAGACAGCATTGGTAAAATTTGCCTGAGAACGATGTGAAGATCAACCACTGAAGGAGAAACATCTGTGGGACCTGAGTTTTAGGTGAAAGGATATGTTNGGGGGCAAGAAAATCAAGATAGTTGGCTACAGTTAAAGAGAAATTAACTATTTTTATATTGAACTCAAAGTCTGACTCTGTCTCAGGGTTCTCCTAAAGAACCTGCCTAACACAATTGATTTCTCACTGAGTGACAAAATCTTCCTAAGTAATATTCTGAAAAATTTGCTAATCAAAACCTTTTTTTGTTAAGTATAAAATAGTTATAATTTTGGAAGACAAAAAAATATAAACAGACACCATAAAACTCAGAGTGACACTTAAAAGTGCAGAAGAGATTATTCTTTCCAAAAGGAATAAAAAATATAGATATGCAAAGGACTTTAACTCTGCTATTAAGAAGCTAGCAGTAAAAGTCAGACTGTGAAATATGAACAGTACTGTAGTTTAACAATTACTTGCAAAATAAAACAATGTTAATATATTAACACAATCTGCATTTCTTACCATTCATTCTGGTGTTATGAAATGAAACAGCAATGATTGTTGAACTGCCATACATGGCACAGAGTAGCAACAATTAACTTGGCTACCTTGTGAATAACAATTAAGCATTCTGGAGGGAGCAGGTGTGCATAAATGCACAGTGAAGATCCAAAATCTGCCCAATATCAACTTATTTCTATCCTAACACTCTAAATTTTTAAGTCAGTGGACTTGCAAAGTGGTGCTCAAAAGCAGTATGTCTGAATGGTCATAAAACAGTCCAGAGAAACATACATTCACTCCACACTTCATACAGATTGAAAAAAGGCTGTTGAGGTCATCAAAATTCTCTCTAGAAGTTAAAAATAAATGTATTTATATAATACTGCTTCTTACAAATCAAAATTCAAGGCTATCCTAGGTGAAATGCATGGCAGTAACTGTGTGGGACATTTAGGATGTGGTTTCTCAGAGATTTTACAAGAAAATTCTCTGAATGCCGTAAGAGTATGGCCATCATGCTATCAGAAGGTATGTTACAACTGAAACAGTAGTTATCTCAAGGATTCTCAAGAAAACTTTTATGTTGATCCTGAAAGGGGACTGAAAAAACATTGATATGGAATAAAGTAGTATTAGGGCTTGCCAACCCTTTCCATTTTACAGTAGACAGGCGCTGCCTACTGAAAGATTGCTGCGGTGACTGCAAGGCAGCACAAAATCATAAGAAAGATGCCAGTGACTTGTATGCTGAGTAAATATTTAACATTGTTAGATCCTTACTAGCACTTGTAAAGCTAGAACAAGATGTCATTGGAGTTGAAATGCTTTTGAGTTGGCCACAATGAAGGTGTGGCTGAAGATGGTACATTCAATTGTTCATGGATTCCTGAAATTTTCATTCATTTGGCTTAAACTTCTGAGAAAATTACTTGAAGTAGCCAGGCATCTGGAAATTTCAACAGGTTATATGATCTCATAGAAAAGATGTTTTTATAAAATGCTTATATTTAAGTGCATTTGAAAAACTATATGAATAAATCCAATATTAAAGAGAAATAAACAAAGGGACTAGATATTCTAGATGTTGAAAAGGCTGCTAAAAAAAAGTAAGATATAAATGCAGGCATTGGGGTAATTTGTACTGTACTGTAGTGTAGATTTCTAGATCAGTAGCTGAGACATACTAATTTTTTTTCTTTTTCATGCCTTGTTAAAGGAAAATCAGGCATTTTGCAGCCACCAGGTTCATAAAATAATCCGTGTAGTCACATTAGTTGTGTATATCCTCTGACAATCCTCCCAATTGCTTCTGGTTGCTGTGTATTTCCTTAAGATTTTGTATTTCATTTCCATTTCGATTACAGCCCAGTAATTTTATGATAAGTAAACTTACAACAAGGCAGACACTGCAGCAAGTCCAGAGGCAGACAACAGAGCTTGGGAAGGGTCTGGAGCAGAAGTCCTGTGAGGAGCAGCTGAGAGAGCTGGAAGGTTTTAGTCTGGAGAAAAGGGGGCTCGAGGGGAACCTTATCACCCTGTACAAGCCGTAGCCAGGTGGGGATTGGCTTCTTCTCACAGATAACAAGGGACAGGACAAGGGGAGAAGGTCTGAAGGTATGTCAGAGAATTTAGTTTGGATATTAGGAAAAATTTCTTCTTTGAAAGGGTTGTCAAACACTGAAACATTCTGCCCTGGGAAGCAGTGTAGCCACCATCCTTGGAGATATTTAAAAGTTGTATAGATGTGGCATTCAGGGCTTGGTTTAGTGGTAGACTTGGCAGTGTTGGGGTAAGAGTTGAACTTGGTGGTCTTAAAGGTCTTTTCCAGCTTCAAAGGCTCTGTGATTTGATGGAATTTAGCATGTATCATACTCTTTTTGCAGTGTATTACAATTCAGTTTTACTGGAGCTTTGGAGAAATAAGGCAATGCAAGTGATGATAAAAAAGTACTTAGTAAGGAGCTAAGAAATTTCTGCCTCCCATATCAATTTCTCCATCTCTGTTATTTACAGAATAGTCTATGGTGTCTACAATGAATGTTAGAGAACAACTAAGCTCCTCACCAAGATGTCTTAAAGTATTAATGGATATAAAAGAAGTATATGGTATTGAGTAGGGAAGAAACTATGGAAAATACTAAGAGAACAAATGGAAATTATTTCACAGGAATTTTAGTAAAAGCTGGATTATTGTGTTTATTATGTCAACCCATCAGACTTGAAGTTGTATAGACAGTGTTTGCACTTTCAATCAACACAATGACACCATAGGGTGTGTAACCCTTTAAAATCCATACAAGAAACTTATTTTGCTTCCAAGTTTCATGAGACTTTTTAAAATAAAACAGCAAAATAATAGGTTTGATGAGCTGTACACCAGAGAAAAGGAAAATAATTAAATGCTGGAAAAGAGGCAAAGAAAGCCAAAAGGATAATGGGAGAATCAGGACAGTAGGAAAATGTTACTGCTACTCATATTTCCTGGTTATTCTCCCATGTCCTTTCTTTTAGCATAAGTTATATCCATCTTTTGAATTCTTGTTCAATTTTCTACATTAAAAAAATGTAATATCTTGCTTGAAATTTAGCAGGTCTATGTATTTTCTATTGCCATGGATGGAAGACCATGAATAGAAATGAGCTTGAGAGCTACAAAGTGTGTGCTTGTTTTTCACCTTTACTGTAGTTCGGTATAACTGAAAATTGGTTTATTCAAAACAAAGTCTATAAAAATGGGGCTTAAGTTTTAAGCATTGCTTACACTGCAACATAATCTGGCCCCTCAAACTGGCTCTAGTAAATGTTTTTATTTTACCATGTACCAGGGCTAAATGAAAGAAAAATAGTAGAATTGCCTTTGTATTACAGGACCAGTAATCAGGGAATTCCTGGGAGTACTGACCAAAGGTAGTTGACAAATAAGTCTACTACATGTATTTTGATGTCTTTTAAAAAAATATTTTGGCTTAAGAATCCATACATTAAACAGACATGGATGTGCAATCAAGTTCTTCAAAGCCTAAAATGCAAGCAAAGGAAGCTGCCAATGTAATTTGAATCTCAGAGCTGTGTGTCTTTTTAGTGCATGAGCTAGAGCAAGGAGACACAACAGGGAAACCACACAAGCATGTAACTGCCTAAAACTTGCCAGGAGGAACATAGGTAGTCAAACAAACAAACAAGCAAACAAACAAGTTTGCATTCCTCCTCCCACTCCTTTCTGAGTCAGGACCATGCCAGGCATTTTTACCCAGTGGAGACCCAGAAGCCTGAGAGTCCTCACCTTGGGAATCATGTCAGCAGCACTTGAAGAGTTAGGTTATTCTTTTCCTCTCAAAAGGCAAGTTACAGGAGGAGGCAATTCCATCATTCCTTCCAAAGCCCTGTTATGAGGCAGAGGGAAATGTAAGACTTCTGAGGACAAATATATATGCCAAGAGAGGAAAAGGCAGAACTCTGTTTAACCTAATCACTAAAATGCTCACCTCTAACAGGAAGTCCCAGGCTGTGAAGTGATCCTTTGAGCAAGAACAGGGGCATAGGGTATCCCAAGCCCAGATGATTCCATGCATTCTGTGTGACTGTTGTGTTGAGTTGCTAGTCCCTCAGGACTTAGCCTTGGAATTAGGCAAATAGATGTTTAAGTCATGGCAGTTCTGAGAAAAACACAAGCAGAAGGGTGAGAACTGAGGAGTCTTCCAAAGCAAATGGAGCAGTGCCCATTTACTTTATAGATTTCCAGAACGAAGCTTTTTTATCTGAAGGGACTTAAAAGGTCACAGTTTGGACTCAGGTACTTACTGTGTAATTAAGTAGTATTCTAGGTGCAAGTTTCCCTGTGCCATTTTTGTGACCTTTAAGATAGGAAAATTCTACCATTCTGAATAACACCTAACAGTGAGAGGAGAGGTGTCCTTACCTATACTGAGGCTACATTTACATTACTCATCTATGCTACAGCATAGCTTTCAGATGAGTTAACTCAGGAGAAGCAAGGCAGGATACCTCTTTTTAATTAACTGAAATGAAACACTTCAGGAAATTCATTTGTTGGAAGAAGCTGCTGGCAAATAAAAGAAATAGATGGCAGGTTCTATTTGCCAATAGTTTCACAGTCATACTGAGGATTTTAGGGATGAAGTGGCTCATTATCAAACAGCTAGGGACTGAGAGCATCCTAGCTATCTTTTTAAGAAAATGGTAACATGATTCCATGAATTTCAGCTATAAGCCTGGTTTTCTTGCAGTCATTTACAGATTTAGACTATCAGCACTAAGTTAAATTAACAGGTGGTTTTGTAGGAGCTAGAAGTTGGACTAGCTCCATAGAGATATGAATGCATAATTTGAACGTCCTGCTAATAATGGTGCTAAACTGCATATCAAGACAATCCAAAGGAACTCTTTGAAGTGTTTGTCTAAGATGGAATCAAAAAACAAAGGCAACTCTCCATATCCAACTTCAAGATCTCTGTCAAACTACAGTAAAATTTCCTCAGAGGAGAGCTCTATTTTCTGTGAATGTTTGCACGAAGTTCTTGTACATGAAATGGTCTCAGTCTCACTGTCTGTGATTCCTTAATGCAACTATACTGTAAAAAGGACAAACTAATATGGATGGGCAGCTAAAACCATAGAAGGGAAAAGTAGAATTCAGGGCTGGTAAGGAATATGTCAGCTTCCAGCCAAGGAAAAAGAGGAAAGAAAGAAATGTAAAGCAGGAAAGGTACCCTGTAAACTTGAGAGAGAAGCTTTCCTATCTGTTTTGATCTATATTTTATGGGAGAAAATACATCAAGCCAGGCATGAAAGGAGCAGTTATTACAGTAACTTTGTAAAGCACCGAGAAGTACCATAATTCTAGATAATACTTTATAAATTACAATATGATATATATTGTGAATGTCTGAGCTTTCGTATATGCACAGTAAGACATTATTCCTGTATGTTCATTGAATTATTTGTTATTTTTTGCATCAAAAGTATTTCTTTTAATATAGCTCAGAGTCTAACAAGAGTACATAAACTAGGCATAGTTTGTCTTTCAATGAAGTCTCTTGTCTGAGGATGAAATCAGGAATAATGTCCCTATTCCATTGAACAGTCTGCTTCAGTGCCAGCAGTGAAAACTCTTGTTCATTCCACGTCCTCTACTAATGCCCTGAATTTCTTGTCTTAAAAAAAAAAAAAATTAAAAAATGAAAGAAATAAAAGATTAATCTCAAACAAGAGGTAAATACAGAAACAGTTCAAGGAAAACAAGCAAAAAAAGTTAAAAACACTTAAAGGCAAACAGAGAAATTGAAGTTGGATAAAAAGAGAACAATTTTTTGGACTTGTTTTCAAAGGAACAAAATTACCTCCTAATTGGGGAAGACAGGCAAATGAGCCAAACAACTAGAGACAAAAGGGAAAAAGTGTATGAGTCTAACACTAGAGCAAAGAAATAGCAAAGGACAAATTTCAATGGTTTCTAAAAAGCCTTTTTAACAACACTCAGAAGCTGTTATGTCCTCAGGCTTCATGTCCAGTTTAAGCAGCATCTGCTCAAATGGTGCTTTTGCTCATTGCCTAGTTACATCAGTTCTCACAGCTTCAGACTCTCCTTTCCACTTGCATGCTTTCTGTCCACAAAATCCAAGGAGGAGATACTGTGTCTGCAAGTAAAGGCAACATGCAAGTGCCCATCTATAATAGCTACAAAGGTGTTTCAGGAATTCAGGCTCCTTCAGAGCTGGGTAGAAGGTGTTTGACTAACTTTGAACTGGGAATTAAGTGCCCATGTATCTCTGTTAATCTAGCTCTAAATGCCCTCAATACACCTTTACTATAGGACGTCTCTGCATCTTTGCAAATTGTAACTAAATAGTGGTGTGGGGTTTTTGGATAAAATAATATCTCTTACAGGATAAAGCAAATGCTCAGGGTCAGGTTCAGGGGCAAGTGCTCCTGAGCCACTGTGACTGTAGGACTGTGGCTCTGTGTCTCCCCAGCACAGCTGTGAGCACCATGGCACTCCTGTGGCCCTTGAGCAAAGGTCACACACTGACTTCTCTTCGGATGCAGTAGACAATTCTCTGACATCAAAGTGACTCTTACTTTGCTTTACACTTTCTTTTCTCTGGACATGTCCCTTTTTGCAGATACCAGATCTTTTCTGGATCCCAGTCAGGTCTAGGATGTCTAGCTCTTCCACGTTGTTTCTCCCATGACTTCTCTCACAGTATGTCTCAGTAAAAGGAGAGGTAGCTGCTTGTGTCCAAATCAACACATATTCCACTTTAATATAGATTCTAATAGGGCAGCTTGGAGCATAGGTGCTTAAGCTCCCTACTGCAAGTGTCATCATGCAGTTATAAACTGGCATTTATGTTCAATAAAATGGTTTCACAGGGAACATACCTTTCTACCTACATAAGGAAAACCAGAAAGCAAGGAAGGGGGTTCATACACCAGGTGTACCAGGGGGTGAAGATTCAAAATAAAATTATGGAAAAAAACCTGAAAATCAAAGTTATGTTGAGCAAACATATGTGATTCTTGTGGCAAGCAAGGAAAGAAATTAAGAAAGGGATATTGCCGGCAACTTGAAGTATTTCTTATCAATAGAGAAGTAATTTACCTGTTTGTCTCAAGTAAATACTGTGGTGCACTTATCTGAAACTGGCTGTTAGAAGAAAAGGTGTCAGAACAAAATGGTAAATTAAGCAATAACAAATGACCCAAAGAACAAAAGCAGTCATTCCAGAGCTCTGCAGGAATGTAGGAATGAAATGGCTGTGCAGCTAACAAAAATATACAATGACCCATTAAACTGGTAGAAGCCTGATTCCCTTCATGGCTCTTGCCCAATTGTTGTTACAGAACAAAATGTTATTTGCTTGCTGGTTTACAAGGTTTTCTGGAACTGAACTATTAACAGCTGTTTAGAACAGCATTCTACGCAGCATAAGGTATTTTTTCCCAGTCATTTTTGAAGTTTTCTGTTTCCTGCAAGAAAAGAAAAAGTAATTCTGTACCTTATATATTAAGGGAAAGGATATTGATATGGACCTCATTTAACAGTGTTCTGAGGTTTACAGTAAAAAGCAGAAGTGTATGTAACTCTCAGTGATGTGTTCTGATTGAACTGGCAAGCACTGATAAAGACAAAACAGCTCTTACACCATCATTGATATAACACATAGTAATTTTCTCTTGAAATATGTTTAAGTGATGTTTGGTCAATTGAGAAGTACAACTGTCAGAATTCTGTACTTCTTAAAAATGCAGCAGACAGCATGGGCATTATAAACAAATATAAGTGTGAAATAATTGTATGATCTTAATTCCTGTGTGATTCTGAAATAAGATAGATACCAGAAGCTCATAAGAATTAATTTCAATAACTTAGACTTAAAATAATGAATTATTTGAAGTAATGAAAAAAGCAACCTTCTCTTTTTATTAAATTTATATATATAATTCTTCTAAGTGGGCCAAGAAGGATAGACTTAAGCTTCCCTAAAATTCTTGAATGAATGTTTAGACATGGGTAAAACCCCATCTCCCATCTTCTAAGAGTTATGGTTTGGGATTTTTTTTAATTGACGTGTTGTCTTAAACTCATGTGTAGGTGTGCCACCCATTTCATATATGCAACACAAAGAGTTATGTGAAACAGCCCTCCACTATTGTGAGACCAAGGCATTTTTGTGACACAATCAAGAACTTCATTTTCTCCAATAAGGATTTTGAAGCTCATTTTAAATTCAATTAAGGAAATTGTGTGAATTTTTTTATTTTTTAAAAACCAGCCATCTCCATAACATATCTGTTCTGGAAAAAATTTGTATTACAGAAGTATTTTTGTCTTGCTGCTTTAGACTCTGATTTTATTGCTTACTTCATTACACTTTGATGTTAGTCCATTTAAGGCATTTTATATAGAAGGTTGTGTGGTTTTTTTAGCCATACAAGTATAACCATAGTTTTTAAAGTCTGACATGGAGACTTTGTTGCTTCATTTCTGATGCCCAGCATCTGGAAGTGAAGACTGTATGCCATTTATCAATGTGTTCCTATTTTTGAAATAAAGAATATGAAATCATAATTACTATTTTGCAATTTCCATCCCATTATCCTAATTGCTAGAATTATTTTCACCTGCTGCTCCTTGCAGGTTTTAAATCCACTTCACTGTATTCATACATATTGAATTTAATTTTGAACATTTACATTGATATAAAATCAATGCAATAAAATGGTTTACCTTGTTAGATTGCTCTGATAATCATCAGGATTATCTACATATAATTTTTTCCATAAACTTAACTATATCACTGACAAGAACATCTCAAAAATCCTGTTATAACTCCAAGCTGATTTGCTTTTTCATTATGAACTACATAATTTATTTAACAATATGATTCTGTTATGCACTAAACACATGTATAGAATTCAGCTTGTTAACTTAAAGAGGCACTACTGATTTTTGTCCAGAACAAGCCCAAATTCTGTTGATGAATCTACTCTTTCCTGCTGTGCAGAAATGGTACATTATTAACCATTTGAGAAGTCAGGCTCTGATAGTGTTGATTAGTTGATCTTTTCTGTTACAAAGGGTACGCAGAAACCTGCACAACAGGTTGTGGGAGCTTGTTTCACACAAGGCTTTGTCTCATTACAATTTTCAGAATTAACCTGAAACTTGAAACTTTTACTGAGAAAGGCCAGTTCCCATGTGTAATCTTCCCAGTCTTGGTCTTGAAGGGTACTAAGCACTAAAACTCCTGCCACACACAAAATAGTGGATAGTTGTTGGAATACTGCACACCCTCCAGAGGTTTAGTACCTCCTACCAGGTCTTGCTTCAAGAGTTTACTTTGATTCTTTGTCATTGTGCCTATTTTTACATCATCATTTTATGCTGCTGTCTCACTACTTCAAGCCTGTGAATTTTGGTTCTAAGAAGCTAGTTCAAAGAAGACAAAGCTACGTTGCCAAATCTGCGTTTTCTGTTTCAAGAGTATTGTTAATTAAATTTTGTCAGATGGGATATTATATCCACTGTCTAGTTATTTAAACTCAGAAGAGAAAATAAAGTTCAATCTTAATTTATTCTAAAATCAAGAGGAACTGGTAAAATCATGCTGTCCTGCATTTATTTGCAAACCCTACAATGAGGAAATAATTTGTCTGAATTTCTTCTTGTCCTGTGTGAACACAATCAATTTTCAGAAATACCTGTGAAACAACTACTACTGTATTTATATTTCAAGCAGGGAAACTGAGTCAGAGAAAGGTTCTCATGTCTTGGGCGTGACTGCATACAGATCAATAGCAGTGCTAAGATTAAGGCTAAAGAATTAGTAACTGCTGTGTGTTGACCCATTTCAACATAATACACTATCAGGGCACATTTTTTTTCACATTGTAGAAATTCTTTCTGTAAACTGCAGTGCTGGGAAACCCTGTAATTGTGCACAGAGCATGTTAGGACAAAAAAAACCAATAATTTTTGGCTCAACAGGTTTACATGGAACTTCAGAAACTCACTCTCACTACCAATAATATTCATTCAAACAACCATCTTAGGTCGCTTTGTACTGCTTAGATGGTAGTGGAACTGATAATCAAACCCTTATAGCATAGCATAAGGACTAGTTCTTATAGCAGCCTCAGAAACCCTTACCAACCTCAGTGCGGCTTTGTACTAGTGCAGGGATTAATTCATGTGGAACTAATTGCAGAACTGTGGCCTAAGTAAGAAACCGGTCTAGCTCTTTTTGCTTGTTACCAAGTTGTCAAAATGTAGTGCTCATTAAGTGCAGAAACAAAAGGTCCAGATGGATTCTTTATATCTGAGAAATGTGTTTTTCATATTAAAAGTAATTAATGAGTAACGCAGCAGCAGAATTTAAAACTTTGATGAAAAGAAGGAAAACTTTAGTCAGATCTTTTAAACAAGAATAATTCAGAGGCCCTTCCTCTATGCATTTTAGCATGTAATTTTACCCAAAAAAAGACAATAATTTGTGCCAAATTCACTTTAGCTACCTGAAACTACAGAACATGAATGACATTAAACCAAATGCCTTCTAGCCCTGCCACACTCTTTCATAACACAAACTCCATGCTTAGTGTCATTTGTACTCTAATTACTTTTCTCTCCATCCTATAACACTATTCCCTAGAACACC
Organism: Illadopsis cleaveri; assembly: GCA_013399915.1. NCBI lineage: Eukaryota > Metazoa > Chordata > Aves > Passeriformes > Timaliidae > Illadopsis > Illadopsis cleaveri. The sequence continues at coordinate 157,273 of VXBB01003585.1, read as the reverse complement.
ATTCTATTTTCTCTTCTACACAAGATATTTCTGGTCTCCTCTAGCTTAACTAACCTGCTGAAGTCCCTAAATCATGATCAAACAGAGGTCACTGAACTGAGAGTTGCAGATGTTTCCTTTCTCCAGCAGATTTCAATAATCTGATGTAGGAGGCATGACAGCATATTTTAGCTAGCAAAATTTCGCGTGAAGATATTATCTGCCCTATGGAAGTACCAATCAAAAATCTGTCTTTAAATAAAAGCAAAACCATGAAGTGACTAAGAATTGGAACTAGCAGTTGTCAAAATTGTTCAATGTTACAGCATTTTCAGGATGAACTCAAGTTCTGATCTAGAATGGGGCTGGAATGCTTTGCTGCCTAACATCACCGAGGAGCAATTTCGTAAAATGTTTTATGAAACCTGAGTCTGCCTATCTTTCAAAAAGAGCAATCCCACTCTTATTTAAGGTACATATCTATTGGTGAAGGCACCAACGCCTGTGTAGCCATACAAAAGTATTGCATCAGGGAATTGACCTGGCTGAAAATTAACCCAGTAAAATAAATTATTTTGATGCAAACCCACTGTGGTTTGCAGCAGGATCAATCCTCTGATCCTTCTTCCTACATAGTTAACCCAAATGCCCGTACTAGACAGTGGGGAAGAACACGGAATCATGAATGGAAAGGAGAGATAGTTGAGTTTCACCATCTGTATGGTTAATGTGTTCTAGATAAAGCCATGTGTTATTTGGCTGGGTATAGAAGTCCTACATAAGATAGGCGCCAAGTCATTTAACAATTGCAAATTGTAGCTGGTCATGTCTGCTAACCAAATAACTAAATAAATATGCAAACAGAGCAGTTGGTGGCAAATACAGGACAAAATCTTCAAAGCTGTTGCTGGGAAGTTTAGGTTGCCACACATGACCCCATCCACGGCTTCCATTTGTAAATGTATCTCAAGCATCATTTATCTTCATTATTATCCCAGCAAGATAAATGGATCCAGGCATTCCCTTGCTTCTGTCCCTCAGGCAACCCACCACTTAATCATCCAGTAAGGCTATTCAACCCTGATTATCTACTTCTTTGCAAGTGTCGGTATTCCTGAAGGTAGGCATGTGTAAAGATGCTTACCTCCTGCTTCTTTTTGACTGCGAAAAGACTAAACCACAAGGGAATATTCAAATAGTCTATCCTGGTTATCTCCTTCAATCTGACGCATGTCTGCAGGATGAGGCCCCACGGAGTAAACAGGCATGGACAAGACTTCTGAAGACTGGTAGCTAGTATGTATATGAATTGCATATATGATTACACTCAATCCCAGAATTCAAGACACTTGGCTGCAGTAGCAGGGATTGTTTCCTTTTCATTAGCACTCAAGATATACCTTTGACAGTAACCCAGATTTTAAAAAATAGCAGCACAAAATTCCTTCTGAATAACTGTCCTGATTCTGGCCAGGAGAGGGTTAATTTTTGCAGTAGCCAGGAGGGGGCTTGGCCAGGACCCAGAGATTATTCTATACCACCTGATGTTGTTTTTGGGGTCAGGGGAAGGGGCCTCTTCCGGTTCTTGGAGTGCATTGGGGATTTCTGCAGGGTGAGCACTTGTGTGTGAATCATTCACCTCTTGTACACTCCATTATTAAAATTATTACTGTTCTTTTTCTTATTTCATTGCTGTCTTCAGTAAATTGTTTTTGTCTTGATGCATGATGTATACATTTTGTGCCTCCAGTTCTCCTCTCTATCCCACCACAGGGCAAGGGAGAACGGGAGCAGGAGACTGAGCAAGTGGGGTGTGATTTGCAGTGTTTCAGTGGGAACACTAAATTGGGAACACCATTCCTAAACCATGACATTAACTTAACGTTTTCAGGAGCACTACTCATAGTAGCAGATGATACTGGAGAAGTAAATCAGTGTCGTAAAACCCGCAGGTTACAATTAGATATGTCCAGTAAGTACTTTATAGATGTTCATGTTCAGATGTTACTACTTCTTTAAAAGACTGACTAATTATATCTTTTCCCTCCCTTCAGGTGTAATCCTGGGATTTTCTCTTCGATCATATAGGATGAGCTATCGGGAAGTGAAGTACTTTTCGTTTCCAGGAGAACTACTCATGAGAATGCTGCAGATGCTGGTCCTGCCACTAATTGTATCCAGTTTAGTCACAGGTAAACAAAAAACAAAAAAACTACACCCCCACACACCCTCTTTTAAATAATTTTATAAAGATGTACACACCAAAATCAAAAAAGTGAACATTCTATGTCCTAGAAGTGTTACAACCTGCAGAAAGACATAGCATTTCTACTGCTGCTTTAGAGACAATGTAATAAGAGGTTTACGTTAACATACAGAGAAACTGAAAGATGCTTTTCCAAATTCATAGACAGACTAACAGTACAAAGCAACTATACATAGCTGTGAAGCTGACACTGTATTCCACTCTCTTCTTTTACTTTCTGTACAGATATTTCATCCACAGTGTCCTATTGTTATCAAAGATAACATATCTCAAAAACACAGTGCCAAAACCCAAGAAAGTTGAAAATGTTGATTGTGGGCAATAACACACGCCTGTAACCACAGATATGCAAAACATCTGTCTGCCTCCTAGTCTTCCAGCAATAGATTAGAAAAAAATTGAATCCTGTAATAGAATTGTTTGGGTTGGAAGGGACCTTAAGAATCTGGTTCCAACCCTCCTGCCATGGGCAGGGACAACTTCCACTACAGCAGATTGCACAGAGCCCTATCCAACCTGTTCTTCAACACTACCAGGAATGGGTCATCAGCAACTTATCTGGGCAACCTGTGCCAGTGCCCCATCACACTTACAGTAAAGATTTTATTCCTGGTATCTAATCTAAACCTACCTTCATTTAGTTTAAGCCATCTCATCTTCTGTCACTACAAGCCCTCTTATAGGCCCTTCAGGTACTGGAAGGTGTTCTAAGGTCTCCCTGGAGCCTTCTCTTGTCTAGGCTGAGCAACCCCAATGCTCTCAGCCTGTCCTCATGAGAGAGGTACTTCAACCCTCAGATCATTTTCATGACTTCCTCTGGACCCACTCCAATGTGTCCATGTCCATAGGGGATAGATGGGATAGAGTAGAAAGTTTCTTCCAAACTTAATTCCATCAGTTCTGTTTTGTTGTCTCCTGGTTAGCAGATCTAATAAGCTTTGCATGCTCTTTTTACCAGGTTGTTCCTCTATGTGATATAATATTTGATTTCTTATGATGATGTATGCCTTGACATTCCACCCAAGTTCCGTGGAAGACCTCTCAGATTTGTTATGAATGTTTAGGATGTACCTGTGATGTATTTATTCTATCAATTAGAAAAGAATTTTGATAAATTCAATTAGAATTTATTCTATCAATTAGAAGAAAAGAAGATATGGATTATAGTCTATCAACAAATCAGATTGGAGAACTTAATTAAAATCACCCACTGTGCAGTCCTAAGATCTAAACCACAGATACACTACCTTGATTGACAAAGGATCCAGAGACTATAAGTTGTTCTCTATTTAATTGATTGTCAGATACGTTAATATTAAGATCTCTTAAAAATTCAAATGAGCACAGACTCACATCTTCACAGAAACCCAAGATAGTATGTAGGAGTATAAGCTGTTAATGCAACAGCAGACAACTAGAGTATTCACAATGACAAAATTGTTTGCCTTCTCATACTTCAAGAAAAAAAGTGAAGTTTGTTTCTATGCACACGCATTATATGGATACTGAAAGTTAAATGAACACTGAAATTAGGGAGTATAAGTTTTGCAGGAAAAATAATGGTAAGTTTTATTCCCAACCTCTATATATTTCTGTTACATGTCATACATTCTCCCATCTTCTTGTCCCTTTCACCTGCAGAATTCCCTGGGCTAGTAGGACACTGATAGAAGAATCATTAATAGCAGAAAAGGAGAGTTTACCCTTTTTCAGTGTCAACTGGCACTGCTGTTAAATTCTGCAGGATAAATTATTGAGGGAGAATTTATCTGATCGATTCTCAATTCCTTATAACTCTGCAATCATAGTGGTTCTCTGAGAGAGCTCAAGATAAATCAGGAAACTAGGTAGATCATCCTTTACAAGGATTTGAATGATTTTCAATAATCTAAGATGAAAAACTTCACTCAGGTAAAGATCAGTGAATTCATCTTAGACAGTCACAAGCATCACAAGGAGCTAGACTTTTGATAAAACAAGCTCATTTTCTGTGTCACCAGGTCTCAGTAGAGATTTTGTGAAATATCAGAAAACTGAGTTTCCAAGTAATCCTATTCTGAAAAGAATTTTCATTCTCCAGATTCAAACAATACCCTTCTTTTTGATGCGTTTTTCTTTCCCTTTAAAGCCCTTTATCCTTTTTTTTCATAACAATCATTTCCTTTATTATAGAAAAGCATTTGGCAAAGAGAAATCTTCTCTATTGGTAAGATTTGCCTTATTATCATACAAGTGCCTTGTAATATTAAGTGGATTATACTTAGAGCTCCCTTTGAAGTATAGACAGTAATTTTCAAGGTGAATAACAACACTTTAAGCGTCTTTAGTTGGGTAGGGAGCAATCAGAGAAAACTCAATGCAATTCACAAATGGTAGATTTAATTTCTTTTTAAGAATCCTTCAGTACAGCAGGACTATACCCTTTCTCATGGAAATAAAATACTTTTCCTAATTATTCTAAAAATTGTGGGAAAAGCCTCTTTTCTACACTGTAAAAAGGATGTTTTTACATATTTGCTGCAGAACTCTCATACACAAATGAACATACAGGCATTAGTGAATATCAACATAATTAAATATAACTTTTGCAGGTGTACTACTGTGCAATTTTATGTATGCTTGGATATTTTTTTTACATGTTATAGGATAATTCATTGGTTAAAAGTCTTATACTTCTTAAGTCAGTCTTAAGACCACTCAGTAGATCGAAGGCAAATCTCTTATTTCCTGTATTTTGTTTGGCGAACAAAATGGATCCCTCTTAACTAATTTCAAAGTGACTTCTCCAGGTTTTCATGCTGATAACATACTTGTTTCTTCCAATTGTCAATTATTTGAATAAATATTTTGCTGTTTGCAGGAGCAACAGTGTCTCCTAGAAATTATATTCTGGGTTTCTTTCTGTATTTATGAAGTGTGATGATGTAACTGTGGCAAAACCATAAACTATGGTCTCTGTGGTATTAGAAATAGGCTGAGGAGGGTTACATTCCCTTGCAAACTTTGTGAATGTCGAAGAAATTAGAACAATAAAATCCAACTAATAGTTAATGCGCTGTTATATAAATAAAAGATAAATTGAGAAACTGAAGACTTCTGTTATTCAGGTAAACAGTTGTGATGGTTATTCACAGACCTCAGGAAAATAAACTGTGCAAGATGAAGTCAACTCAGTCACATTTCTTTACCCCTGGTCTCTATATTTCATGAAAGAAGCAATGCAGGATCACATTCAGAGGATTTTAGTCACATTCACCTTATGACTTACCACCACTGCCCATGGTTCAAGCAGGTGTGCAGCTTTCTCCATGAGATTTTATCTTCTGATGTGTGTTTTACCAGGCAAGTATTAACATCTACTTGGGAGAAAATGGAGGTTATTTGCATACCATTCACCATCTTTTCATGTTTATAGGAAAATATGATTATATGCATGTCTATATTATTTACTTTTTGTGGTCTAGACACAAATTCAGCTGCATACTCTGTGTTGGGCTTTATTGTCTACAGTCTGTTAAATGAGAGAACTCCTAAGTCAGCATTCCCAATTGGGATCTCATATAAAGTCAAAATTAAAACATGGCATATAAGAGGAAATAAAAATAATCAAATAAATAAATTCCCATTTCGTTTGTATTATGGCCAAGTCTTAAATATGAATTTAAATATTAAGTCCTATACAAACAGAGGGCTGACAATTTTGCTCTGTTTCTGTTTTGAATTTGCTGCAGTTATAAGTGAAAAAACAGCTTCATTACAGCTTGATGCATCTGACATGGAAATTACTTGACACAATTATTTTTAAAAATATACATTTTCTCTAAAAGGTATATAAAATAAATACGTATGCATATGATAACAATTCAACTCATCATGAAATAGCCAAAGCCAGAGAAAATTGCACCAGCAAGAAGAGCACTATGCATTAACATTTTTTGAGCTGTTACACCAAAATGATAATGAAATTGCCCAGTCCTTAAAACTGGCTCACGAGTTTTTTCTGCATGTTTCAGTTATTCACTGAATATAATGCTGTCAGAATGAGGTATCTTTTCTTAACAAAAACATTTATCTCCTGAAATCCCTTCCACAAAAATGATTCACACAAGCTTTACAAAGAGCATAGTTTTAACATAATATTAGTGAGAAATATTAAAGTTAGAGAAATTTTGTAAGGGCTATTTGCAAATATTTTGCACTGTTCTAGTCATAGTTCAGTTTAATAGATGGATTGTTTCTCCTTCCATGAAATTTTGAGAGCCTGGAACTTACTTTTACAGGGACAACTACTTTTAAATGCAAGTAAACTGGTATTAAATTCTGTGCAATTCATTCAAATATCTTTGTCTGGCAACCCATAGCAAAGCATAAAAAAGCCCATTCAAGACCTGACACCAATTTTTGCTGCACATTGCAGAAACAGTAAGTCTACAGTTTATTTACTAACATACATCGAGATAGGGAAGGAGAATAGGAGTATAGAAGCAGTAAAGCTGGGGTCTGCTAGCTCACCAAAGATTATACAGCAATTATAGAATCAAGAAAAGACCCCATTTGTGAATACCAGTACAACACCTTGCACACTAGACAGTACTGATTGTCCAAACTGTTCATGGGAGTAACACTAATATGGTGCAAATGCGCCTTAACCACTTACCAGGATTTTCTGTGCAAGGTTCTGTACAAACATAGCCTATGAATCTCCTGCCAAAAAAAGAAGGCTGTGTGGAAAAACAGTTTAAAAGAATGAGTATGGAAAATTTACTTCAAAGAAGAAGAGCATTTTAATATGTAGTTTGTATAATATCTTAGATTATATTCACTCCCCTTTCTAATTCAAATAATGTAAGTATTGTTTGTGGGTTCTGGAAGACACAGAAACTTCCCTGCCTCTGTAGTGTTTCAATAACAGTCAACAACACTGAGTACTGCAGGAAACATGAGTGATTTGTTTGAGGCAGACTCAGAGACACAAGGGTTTGTCCTGAAATTTTATGAAAATATTCATAGCAGTTACTGCTACAAAATCTATAGAAGGTGTTGACAAATTCTGGAAAGCTGGAATTTTCATGAATGGAATTTTCTTAAGTAACCTCAGAAGTGCATATGATGCTTTTGAGTTCAGCTATCAAAGGAATGCAATGAATGGTGCCTGTTTAAAACATCCAGTAAGGAATAAGATCTATCCCCTCAATGAGATAAAACTAAGACATACAAAATTACAGAAGTTATAAAACAAAGCACTTTCAGGGTTCACAGCTAACAGACAAGTTGTAGCTGCTGTTGCTTAAAATTGCCTCCAGTGAACAAGGGTAGTGTTCAAACAACTGAACTTGACATAGTCTCCAAGTCACTCCCTTACCTAAGTCTGGAAAAATGCAGCATCTGGACATGAGCATATTCTACTGCAGAAAAGCCAGCTTTTTCCCAATGCTACTTGGGGATGTAAAATGTGGAAAATCAGTGCTGTGACATGTTGTATAACCTTGGGCAAATCGTGTTTCCCTTCTGCATCTCTGCTTTCTTTCTCCCTTCAGATGTAGTGCTGATGAAGGTTTGTTTGGGTTTTTTGTAGCTACTAGGCAGAAAAGAAGATGACTATATGCAATGGAAATTTTAGTCAAGGCATGTAAGTTGTCACAGCTCAGCAGATCTATATAACTATTTTAGTTATAATGGTGGACTTAAGTTAATTTGTATGACAGGGGACTGTGACACAACAGCCCAGCCTCCCACATCCAGACAGCAGATATACACTACCTTCTGTAAAGATATAATTGTAGAAAATTGTCTAATGTTATTAAACTTAAGAAATTAGGTTTTATATTTGCTTTTTTAACATTGGAGTGAGACAGTAAATGATCCTTGAAGAGTAACTAAATGCAAATGTTATCAATCATATCAAACCCCTATCCTCTCTTTCTTTTTTTCAATAGCAATCTCCTTTATTATCATAATAAATTAATAGTAGTAAACATAAAGGGCCAGATTTAGAATTTGCTCATCTTATCTTTTCACATCAGAGCACACAATAGGGAGGTCTCATAAAGAGACTTGTGCATCATCTCTTCAAAAAAGAGGCTGTGAAAGCACCATGTGTCTTGGTTTGTTGAAGCAGGATCTACACTGCTTGAAGTCCCTAAGTAGCTCCTGTGTTCTCCTGTCCACTGGCTGATAAGTATACTGTGGAAAAAAGGCTGTCACCTACTACAAGGCCCCAGGTGCTGTCTCATATCAGCTACAATATTTATGGTAATTTCAACAGATGGAAAGTCTCTCATTCAGGCAGAACAGACCTGTAGAGCCAGTTACTGCTCTCCCAGGGAAAAAAAGAAAGGAGGGACCTAGCAGTAATTCCCTTTTAATTCATTCTGGCAGAACAGACACATAACCAGTGCCTGCGAAACATCTTGGTACTCACAGTTAAGCTGGAATGTAAAAAACATTAATAAAAGTCAGTCTTACACTTCTGTGTTTAAGAAAAGTTTAAGAAATACAGCATTCCAGATCAAGTTCATATAGTTCATACAATAAAACCAAGAAGCAGTTAAGCAGTGTTTGGTCAGTTCAGCTGGTCACCAGAGCAATGAATCCATTTCCCAAATTCCAAAATTTGGCACATTTTCTGATTTTCCAAAAAATCTAATTTTTGTGAGGTTTAAAAAAAGAATTTTAGAAGTTAGAATAATAAATACCCACCAAATCAATAAAAAGTTTTACGTTCATGTCAGCTGACTCAAGTTATAGGGAAAAGAATTAACAAATTCTCTCTGCGTAAAACACTTCTTGGATTGTCAGTGGATTTGAGCTGCCTATGTATTTGTATTGAGATCTCTCTACAGAGGAATTCTGTAGACATCTCCTCTCGTATGAAGCCTGCTATGAGTAACAAATTCATGGACATCCTAGGGACATACTATTTTTTCATTTTTGGCTTTCTTTTAATGCATAAAATATTCTTTTAAAAGTGACTTACCTTCTTTCTAGGCAACTCTTCCCTCTTTCTCTGCCACCCAACTTTATAAGCATGTCAAGTTGTTAAAGCTGAATTACACGGCAGCTTTAATTTTATGGACTTGTACATTTCGTGCACACGAGTTCATGCATTCATTTAGGTATTTGCATATACAATTTACATAACTGGATGACACAGTTATTTAATTTGAAGATTCATATAACTTAAATAAAGGAAAACTCATGCTTTGATGTGTGTGTGTCCAAAATAGAGACTGTCTTAAAGTGTGGGCATATTAATTCCTAAGTTAGTAGAGATCCAGTCATCTTTTAAACAGAATATCTGGTCATTTTAAAAAATCAGTTGAAGAAACATCACAAGCATTGATCCATGTTCAGAAACAGTTTCATCTCAGAGTAGCGTCTTTATGGTAGATTCAGGCCAACAGCAGCTGAAAATATACAAGCATTGACCTATAACATAACTATTTTAAAGACCTTCCTTCCTTAAAGACCTTCCTTTCATTAGCTGTATTTCTATATAAAACAGATGTCTATACAGTCTTTAATAATCATTATTTATATAGGCACTCAAAGGTGAAAAAATTTGAACTTTCTTATATTGTTGCGCACCGCAATTTTTAGGGAATGTAGGCAATATATGTTTCATAATTATGTCATGTAAATCTTAAATATTTTGGGAAAATATTTTTTAAGTTAAAATTTTGAGTTCAAATAGCAGGCAACTACATTTTTAAAAAAATAAGAAGGAAAAAAGGTAGCTTAGGAAGTATTCAGCTCCTAGAAACATCAACTTTCATGTAAAAACACAAAAAAAAATGATGTGCAGATTCTGAGTGTTCTGGCAATCAGTTAGGAAATAAATTATATCCAGCATTTTACAGGGCACGGAAGTTAGAAAATCATAATGAAATGTCATAAGTATTCTTACATTAAATATACCTTTGGGTGGAATGTCTTCCTCAAAAACTGCTATACATCTTAATCTATGCAAATACTAAAAGCAAAGATTTCAGAAAGGTTCATAAAATTAAATTATGACTCCTTATTTCTGAGCCATTTGTGAAAAAAAATCAGCAATATGGCATACACAGAAATCTATCTTCACAAGAGCCTAAGAGAAAAATTTTAAGTGAATTCTTAGTCAGATTTGACTAAGAATAAAATGCAATGACAACAGAGATTAAATTCCTGCATAAAATAACAGTCTGTATAAGATAAAATTTGATTATACCATAAAAGAGAAAACCTAAGCAGGACATGGAACATCCAAAAGCAAAAGGTACAGAGCAGTGTGGTTTTTGAAGTCTTAGTCTCTGAGAGCAGCAGAAACAGCAACAGTGTTAAAGAACAAAGTCTGCAATAACCAAAGATAGTAAAATTTAAAAGCTCTTCTAAAGTAATTCAGTTTTGTTAGTGGTCCTTAATCGAAGGCTGATTTAAACTTCATCGCAAAATACAACTTTAGTTGCTGCCCAAAGTATTGAATAACAGGTTGTTATACTTTTATTCAGTTTTGCATTCTGTGTGAAATTCCAGCTGAATTAACAATAGGGAGCAATCTCCCACCCACAAGGACTTAGTTTTGCTTTTATATCTTAGTTTAAATGCATAACATCAATACTTTCCTTGCTGACAAAGCAAAAAAGCAAAAACCGTTTGAAAGAACACATAAGAATTAAAGGATCTTGCCTGAGCACTGGTGGAGCACTGTAAAACCACACTGTCTCTTTCTTAAGATTTCAGTCAAGGGCAGAAGACCTGAAAATTTATTAGGGAAAACTCAGAACACTTTTTTGAGTTTAATACAAACATGTGTTGGTTACAGAAAAATAGCAGACCTGCAACTTAAAAAAACATTATAAAAACCCAAAAATATTAAAAATCAGCTGTAAAGACAGTTACATTAGTTTGTAAATGGAAAAGATTTGGTTTTACATTTTGTACAGTAAAATGTACAAAAAGCAAAACCAGCTCTCAGCATTCTGAGAATTAGGACACTGAGAGCAAGCATTTTGTTCAGGATATTGAGAAAGTAAAGAATGATGTCTTCAATAATGAATGAGTCTGTGATAACCTGACTAGTGAACTAGAATGGTGGCAAGTGCAAAGTAATACACCTGGGAAAGGGGAATGTGCACACCTAATCATGAGCTCTCAAATTGGCATTAGTACAGGCAGGAGTTCTCAGACTCACTGTGAACAGTCCAGGGAAAGTGACAGGGCTGGAATGAAGTTTTAGTGAAACACAAGGAGGAATTAAACAGACTTCATTTTTTTGGCTTGAAAAAGATACAACCATGGAAGTTGCTGTAAAAGTCCACAGAAATCATTAATTCCTTGCAGATGCTACAATGTGTGGCTATTTATTACTGTATCTCCTAACTATATTTCATAATAAAGGAAAAATAAG
>VXBB01003585.1:130413-141044 GCA_013399915.1 Illadopsis cleaveri | reverse complement strand
TGATATTTTCTTTGATACCTCTGACCTGTCATAGACATTTATATTCTGAGTCCTGCTAATAAGTAGACACTGCCCAGATGGCAACTGTATAGCACTTGAATTGTGGATGCCAAACCCTCTTTTTCATCTGTACTTAGCCCTGTAACATCCTGAAAAGAGCATAATAATATTATTAAAAAGTACTGATTGCTACTGTCAGGCATTCCAGAATAAGTATTAACTTCTTTCCATTCCCTCCTACAAGTCTGTAAGATGAAGAAATACAAAGAAAAAAATGTACGTCTTTGATGTTGCAAGGCTGTAACTGAATCAGTGACCCAAAGTTCAAGAGGTCATTGAAACAAAAGAGAGAAAAGAAGGAAAACAAAAGCCTGTTCACATGAAACTCCAATTCCACACTTTCTTAATGAGTTCTCAGAAGAGCCTTAACATCATTACTGAATTGTGAAAAAGCCCCTCCAAATTATAATGACAATTTAAAACATAATAAACTAATTGCAGCTAAAGTAATGACTCCTTGGTATTCATATGGCATATTACCAGAGGACCTTAAATTCACAAATAGAAACTAATATTTTCTTAAACTTGATTTGACTGTGACTAATTAAATTCTTGGGGGGAATTTAGAGTGTAATTAGGTTCTGATTTACTCCTATAAAAAAAAGGAAAAATGCTATCATGTTATGCACTAGGATATTCTCATTTATTATTAGCATATTAACTAATGGATTGTAAGTGTGGTTTTAAAATACTACATGTTCATAAATTTAATAATGTCTATACAATTTTTAAAAAATATTTTCTGTATCAGATCCCATTCTCTTTAAATAGACTTGATTATATATGATAAAGGAAATCTCTGATTTTTCTAGATTCTTTATCAACACACGATTCATTCTTTTTGATAAAAACTTTATGTGCATTATTTCTTTTGTCAAATGCAAGTTACTGTGATTCTTTAAAAATGAGAATCCTAAAGTAGTCTGTATTGTCTAATTAGTTACTGCTCTGCAGTTTCTAGTTCAAATAATGACTTGGAGACATGAAAGAACTCTGTGTATTTCCTTTTTATATGGATAGATACTGTGTAGTGGTGCATCTTTGAATTTGTGCCTGAACTCTCAGAGGAACTGAGGCATCATTACATTAGGTCATTTAGCACAAATGTCAGCACAAGCTTGGGCACTATGTCTTTCACGGCAAACCTTCCCTAATTGAGGAGCTGTTATACCAAGATCGTTGTCATAGAAAACTGAGCTAACTTTTATCACCATGGAGTTTCATTAAAAGCAATTTATGTTGCTACAGTGCATATAGCAACTGAACTTGGTGGAAGTTAAAATTATACTTGAAGTGTGAAAGGAAAAAAGTCAGCAAACAAAGTGGGAATCCATCAAGAACAGACCATGGTAGCATGCACAGTGCTGCAAAATAGTACATACTGAAAAAATGCAGGGCACTTGGGAAGGAATTTAATAAACTAAAAGGTTTGTGAGGAGATGTAAACACCAGCAGTGTGCAACATAGACAAAAAGAAAGCACTAGCAGATCATGGAAGATCAATGGGTAACACAGCAGCACGTGAATAAACTGCTAGCTTGAAAGCAAAGTGAACACTTAGAACTTTTAAGTTGGACACAGATGCACAAATCAGTGTTATATCACTGACAAGATTTGTTAAAAGCAAAACAACAAAGCAGAGCTATTTTTTATTAATAATAAACTGTTGCAAGGATAGTAGCCACTGCAACAACAAAAAACCTTTAGGTTTTTGAAAGGTTCTTTAGTGAGTGAACAGTTACTAGTGGAACTTCAAGACTATTCAGAAAAGCCAGGTCTCCTTATACATATCTAAAGGCAACATCACACCCTTTGCTTCCAAATTATCTTAGTATAGATGGATTAACAAAAAATGCTCTCAATGTTTTAAAAATTGTGCTAAAATTAAAAATCCAAGCGGAAATCCAAAGGCTAGGCTGTTACCAGATGCATTAGTCACATGCTACTATTGATTCAAATCATTATCGAGTCACATCCAACAGGGCAAAGCTTCCTTCCAAATGATGGTTGCTGCATGAACTCTACAAAATTAACTTAAGTAGCATCAGATCCTAGTGGACAAACATCCAAATAAGATACTATCATTGCAATAGAGTTTATCACTGGAAGTTCCAGTGAAGAAGCCAAGAACAGATTCACTGGCAATACTGAATTATATTTTGTGTGAGAAGGTGGTGTCTCCAGCATAAAACTCTGACCAGTTACTGATCAGAACAATACCATGCCCCCAAACCCATGTTGTTTAGCACACAGATAGAGACCTATCTCTCTCTTTTTTTAGGGGGGAAACCTTAATTTCACATTCTCTAAATCTTGCACCACTTTGACTAGAATAATGTCAATTTTTCTAGCAATTCATATAAGTGTCTCTTCAGGAACTTGTTATATACCCAAGATGTAAAAACAAATTGTTTTTTACATCTAGACTGCACTTCTAGATACTGTTCCCTTATGGAAACCTCTAATCTCTCACTATTTTTTCAGTAGCAGCTAACGTACATCAGGAGTGATTTAATATAGTAAATAGTTTGCAGCTTCATCACATTGTGAAAAGTCAGTCAGATACAAGAAGCACTACACCTTTGTGGAACGTTTTTTAGTAAGTGCTGCACATACGAAAACATGACTGTGAAGAACTCCTGGCACAGTCTGCCAAAACCCAGACCAGCACTTCAGCAAATTAAAAGTTTGCATGCGTATTTTGAGAAATTGCATTATGGTTTTTTATGGAGCACTGAGTAATGCACTCAACACCATCTGGAAGGCAAACGTAATTTTATCACTTGTATCGCTTCATAGGATGCAGTGCATTTCATGCTTAAAGCAGGTATTTTTGGAATACATTCAGAATAAATGAAAACTAATATTTCATCTTCTGAGAATAGTATAAAAGTCTTACAACTTTCTAATTTATTTCAGTCTTGCCACAACATGTACTTTAGGATTTGAACTAATTGAATGTCCTTTGTCTTATCAGCTACTAAAATAAACCTGTTTCCTGATTAAACTGACATAAGTTGCTATGTTATATGTTTACTATGTTGTATTATGCTTTTTCATAAACAAATGCACTTATTTCATTCACTCCTTACACAGAAAATAATCAGCTTTATGTCCAACATAAGAATCCTGTTTCCAGGAAAGCTTAGTCCAAGTGTCTGGACATAAAAGGGTATCTTTTTAGAATTGCACTGTGCAGGTAGCAATAGTGTTTTGTTACCAAAAAAAATTTTGAGCTGCTATTTTCTGTGTTCCTGGGTCTCTGATTCTTGGCTTGAAGACAGTCAGTTCTTTGTACTCTGTTATTACAATGAGGTAACCAAAGAAAGAGAGTCTTGGTTTGAGACTGTCAGCTGTTACTAATCACTGCTCCATGGCTTGCTGTGAATCCCTGCTTGCATCTCCCTCCTGCTCTGCTTAGCACACATAAAGAAGATAAATTACTCCCTAGTTTCCCTTCAAAAAGCATATTGTTTGTCACATTCCAATACTGTGAGCAAAAGAGGGAATAATGTGAAGAGTTAAATGAGTATCTCAACAGCCCCACAGCAGGGTCCTTCTTAGGCAGATGTGTTTCAGGAAATGTACTTTCCTACCGGTTCTTCAAATGTATCCTGTTATATTGCAAGCCTGAAAAGCACGCCAACTACACTTTTCGGAACAGAAGAGGATAATTCTGCAGTAGTTTCCATGTAGTAATGTAGGCATCATTGACACAGTAGATGCACCAAGTGTTCCATATTGACTTATTTCATTTTACCAGGAGGTGTTATACTTTGTTTGTAAATATTTTAGCAACAACAGGCAGAGTCAGGGGAGGTTTATGAAATTCTTCCCTGCTCTCAGTGACTCATACTGACAGAGAGAAGAATTTTAAAGGAAGAAACATAAAAGAATTTGCATTGGAAGAGGCCTTTAGGGTCATCTAGTCCAACCCCTTGCAATCAGCTGGGACAGCTTCAACTAGATCAGGGTACTCACAGCCCTCTCTAGACTGACCTTGACAGTTTCCATGGATGGGGAAGACAACCAGAGTGGCCAAGAGTGTTTCAACTCCCTCATGGTAAAAAAGTTCTTCTTTATGTCCAACCTCAGTCTGCTCTCTTTAAAACCATTACCCCTTTTCCTGTAATAACAGACTTTACTGAATAGTCTGTCGTCATGTTTCTTACAGGCCTCCTTTATGTTCTAGAAGGGGTGAAAGGTCTCCCCAGAGCCTTCTGATCTCCAGACTGATTAACCCTAACTCTCTCAGTTTGTCCTCGAATAAGAGGTGCTCCATCCCTCTGATATGTTTGTGAGCCCTGGACCTGCTCTAACAGGTCCATGTCTTTCTTGTGCTGAGGACCCAAGATGTGGATGCAGTGCTCCAAGCCCCATGCAGATGGAGTCTCGTGAGGGTAGAGTAGGGGCGGAAAATCACCTCTCTTGATCTGCTGGTTATGCTTCTTTTGCTGGCTCATGTCCAGCCTCTCACCCACCCAGTCCTTCCGGGCAGGGCTGCTCTGGGTCTGCTCATGCCCAGCCTGTGCTGATCCCAGGGGCTGCTCTGACCCATGTGCAGCACCAGCACTAGGTTTTGCTTAAACCTCATGATGTTCACCTGGGCCCACCCCTTGAGTTTGCCCAGGTCCCTCTGCATGACATCTTGTTCCTTGGTCATGTCAAACACCTCTCCCCTTGGTGTCATCTCCAAACCTATTGGGATTTCACTCAATCCCACTATCTGTGTCATTGAGGAAAATATCAAACAATGCTGATACCAGCAAAGAGTCGTGAGGGACATCACCCATCACAGATCTCCATCTGGACATTGAGCCATTGACCAATCAAATTACTTTTGCACTGAAATACGCAAACTAAAAAAGGGAGTAAGGCTGTGGAATACCAAAATGTGGAAATTGCTGGGATAAAAATTGTTATTGGTTTGAATCTCAAGCTCAGTAAACTTTTAACCAATACTGTAGAATATATTTCCCTGCTGTATCAGAAGGCTAAACTAGATGGCCCAAGAAATACTTTCAAGTATGGATTATTGTCATATTTTTTATAATTAAAATGCACTGACACCAAAGAATAAGTTTCATAAAGTTAAGCTATTTTACTGAAAGAGTGTTAATCAGTGATGAACCACAACAAAACTGTCTTTTACTATTCATGGTTAACTGAAAGGTAAAACTTACTGTAAAGCCACTAGATTATTTGGGCCACTTCCATTTACATCACTCAGTGATGTTCAGACATAATTGTGCCATGGTTTCACAAACATTCTCCTTCTAAGGAATAAACTGTGGCTAAAAAAGCAGGTGTTTGCTAGTTTTCTGCCCCAGACATTCTTTCCTTCTGCTTCCCCTGTAAAAGATCTGGTGTTCATGTAACACAATTCTGAGGTGACTCAAAATGACAAACTGTCAGAAAAAAATTAACCCTACAAAACTCAAAGTTGATACTTTTCTGGTGAGGAAGGGGCAGGACTGCAAAGCTCTGGGCCAAGGCTAGTCATTTAGGAGCCACCCTTAGCCACATAATTGGCTTTTTGAATTGCATTACTATATCCCAGCCTTGGGTTTCATTAGTCAGCTTGGCTTAATCACGGTCACATAATTTTGGATCAAATACAACTGCTGATTTTCCTCTATTTGCCGACTGTTCTTAACAGAACTGGAAAAAATAATGTAATATCTAATTTCATTATCTAAAAATTTGTATCTAAACAAAGATGAGTTAAATCGAGATTTGGGAGCAACTTGTCTCATCAGTTAATGTAAAAAACCATACAGAGATATATTTCAGACATATATTTTAAGTGGCTTCAAGATATCATTAGATGTATTGATTTAATATTAATTAACTTCATCTATACATATAGTTCTTTGAAAATGTTATTGTCTTTTTTCTCTGCAATTTTATTATTTTACTGTTACAATTATTAAAAACTGTAATCTAGACACTGGATAAAATTTGTACCTGATCTTGTGAAGGACCCAAATGTTAAAGCCTAAATTTAACTTTTGTTCTCTGGCAATACTCAGCACCACAGACAACACGTTCAGCTGCTATTAGAATAAAGCTCTAATGCTTAATCATGTTAATTAAACTTGGGCAATACCTCTGCTGTCTTTACCTAACTATTGCTTTTCCTTACAAATTTTCTGTCAGCATATTTTACCGTGACCTTGCACAGTGTTCTCCGTTTCCACAAATCCTCATCAACTTACACAAAAGGGATTGTTCTCATAGTCTCACACTGAGAGTTTACTCATCACACAGTGCTTAGTGGATGTGGGTGGTGGGAGTAGCCCATTTGAGACTGCTTCATTAGGAGAGTGAAAGACAACCTTAAAGAAACAAAATTAGGGCAACACTCCTGAGTCAACAGTTGCCATTATTATTGCTCCACCATAGGAGTCCTTAACAAGCAACTGCAATTTCCTAATGAAGAGACCATAAAAAGTAAACAGGAAAATAATTAGGAATAAAAAGATGCTCTATTCATAATGTTTTGTGCATAAAGATGTAGTTCAAAACATCTAAAGGGAATTTATATAAAAATCTCCGTTGGCAAAGAAGTGCCATCAATTCAGTTCTAATGTGCTGAATAAGGAAAGAATTCATCACAGGCATAGAAATCCATTTTTTTTTGGTTCAAGAAGTCAGTATGTATAAGGACGAGATTGGAGAGTTTTTTCTACATACTCCTTCAGAGCTGCCTCATTATTTTATGCATTTTCTTCAACATGTTGCTACATCTTGGCAGAATCCTGACCTGGAGGTGTTGGGTCCCATGCCCACAGGTTCTGGGAACCTCATGGCAGTGACTGCTCAGCCAAGAGCTTCTCACCTACTGTGCAGAATTACCTCCATCCTGTGAGGAGTGACTGAGAACTTTGGACTTGTCCAGTTTGGAGAAAAGGAAGCTGAGGGGTGACCTCTCTGCTCCCTGCAGCTTCCTGAGAGGGGAAGGGGAGAGGGTAATGCTGATCTCACTCTCCAGATCAAGTGACAGGACCAGTGGGAATGGTTCAAACTGCACCAGGGGATATTCAGATTGGACCTGAAACATTTCTTTCCAGAGAGGGAGGCAGCACACTGGAACAAGCTTCCCAGAGAGATGACCAATAACCCCTACCTGTCAGTGTTGAAGAAGTCAATGCCATTAATAACTATAATTTTTGGTCAGTCTTGAAGTCTAGTTGGCCTAGATGGTCATTTCAGCCCCAACTGAAATGCTCTATATCTAAAATGGTTATCATAATGCATCAAAAGGGATTTTAAAGAAACAAAAATTTAAAAACACGGGGGGAAAAGCTTAAAACCACAAGAATTTTAGTGTAGGAAAGAAAACACATAAAATACTTAGTTTTTTCAAAAGTTTTTAAAGGCCAGCAAAAATATCCAGAAACAGGGACTTTCAATATGATAAGCAGTGGCTGAGTATTTTAAGCATTTTCAAACTGAAATTATAGGCATGCATAAATGTATATGCTCACATGCACACCCTCAATTCCCAGTAGCAGTCTTGCTTGCTCTGAGGAAAGATAAAATCACCCAAGGTACTAGAATCAATTCTACATAATGAATGTTTTTCCTCAGAGGGTTGCTATTTTCTTTGGAGTGTAAGAAAAGAGATCCTATTTAAAAGCTACTATTTATGGGCTCTCGTTTGTTAGTTAGTGATTAATTTTGGAGCCAAATATAAACCCAGAGATGCTTTGCTAACTAGGAGTTTACACACAGAAGCAGGGCTTCAGGCATACCAGCTGCTGACCAGTTACTCTTGTGGGAAAAAAGCATTTTACATCTAATTCTGTAATATGTATATTTCTTCCTTCTAAAAAAAAAAAAAAAAAGGAAAAACTACAGGTAGAAAGTTTCACATAGTGTAATAGGGAAAATTAGGCATAAACTCAAAATTCAGCCTGAAATAACTCATTGAGGACATTGGACTGTTCTGCAAAAACCAGTTTATTTTGTTGATTCTACTGTGCTAATTAAAGGGAGAAAGTATTCTGAAGCTGTAGGACTTTCAGCAAAGGCTCTACATTTCTGCCTTTAAAACAATTCCTTGGAATTTATTCTTGAACAAGCATATTCAAAGGTGTTTGGCCTAAACATTTTCTAAAGAAAACATGCTCAGTGTATTTTATGCTTGGTCTTCCAGGAGTACAGTATCATCCCTCTGCATTAGTGTGCCCTTATAATCCAAGATTACACATAGATTATGTGCAGCATGCTTTCAATATCCAGAAAATTAAAAATAGCAGCAATCCTGGATTTGGTATATTCTAGAATTCTGTATAATATAAAATCATAAATACAATATAAACAAATATAATTGACATAAAACTAGTAATAATATTGTACCTATTCATAATATAGTAGCTATTCATGATGATTCATGGAATCAGTAGTTCATGCCAATTTACAGGACAGTGATCAAGTCATGTGAGCAATCACAACTACCAGATTAACAATTCAGAATTGTTTAAGTCATCCTAACTAGATTTTTTTTTCTCCTTTTCCCTGCATCTTTTCTCTCTCTTTCTCCTCTTGTAATTATATATTTACCTTCTCCTTGCCTTTCTTATATTCTAAAATATTGTCATTTCTTCTCTAATATCTTTGTTAAAGAACAAAAAACAGTGCTTTGCTTTGTGACATTCTGGAAAACTCCTTCTCATGTCTTTATTCTGTACACAGTGTTATTTCTCAAGAGAGTGAAGTGGAGGTGAAGGAAGAAGACGGGGCTAAAGTCTGGGGGGTTTTCTGCAGTTTTACAGGCTTATGTCTACCCTCTTCTTTCTTTTCTTCCCTTCCTTCTCCCCAGCCTCTCTCTCTCCCCATTAGTACTTAAAAAATCATTCCCATTCATGTTGTGTGAGTGCACACGCTGGGAGAAATTACAGGGGCTCTGCTCCAGATCGCCTTGACAACCCCAAGGCATCCCTGTGCGTGGGGACTGGTGGCACGGCAAAGTTTCCCAGGCCCCCTGGGGAAGGGGAGGGAGAGGAAGAGAGGAGGCAGAGGTGCTGGAGCCAGTAGCGTGTGGAGGAGAGGGCAGTGAGCGGGATGAAAGGAGCACATACATCTCCCGCGGGACAATGGGGGTTTTGCTGGCTGACTGTGAAAAGACACACTGAGGATACAATGCTTTGTGACACATGAAAGCTTTGGGGACCTTTCCAGAGCCCCATTCAGTTGTAAGAACTCTTGTCAACATCTTAAAATGCAAAGAAAACAACCCCTTTCATTTTCTCGTGTTTTAAAAACAGATTTTAAATATTATTTTACACAATTGTTGTTGTTGGTATGCTGGAAACTTTTGCAGTTTGCTGAGTTCCCATTAATTAATTGCAGTGGGAGGGGAGACTGCCCAGAAGGTCCCCAGTCAGGGCTCTCAGAGGTGAGCACTTGCTTCCTCCTCATACAGCTTTTGTTCATACTCAGGCCTGTCATCCATCTGCTTTGAATGCTTTCTGCTATACATGCCATGAGCAGCTACAGCTCAAGAAGAGAGGAATTCCTGTTCCCTATGGCCAAGCTGAGAAGTGAATTATATGATAGCAAGAGCAGGAATGAGACTAAGCAACGTAAAATAAGGAGTCCTGTAGTCCCAGCCACAGTGCACCCCAGGAAACCAGGCTGGAAAGCAGCTTACAAAGACAAGAGCATGACTCTTGCTCACTGACATACAGCTTTCGCAGGGCTCACCACTCAATCCCAGAATCAGCCCAAAGGAAAAATAGGATCAAAAGATCTAATCCTTCAAAACAGCAACCTTTACTGGTAATGTATGCCCTACACTGACTCCTAGTGATTTTTGGAGTGTAGGAGGCTCAACTTACTATGAAGGGTGAAATGCCAAAAAAAATTGGGCTTGGTTAAAGCACAGGCAGGTATGCCTGCAAGTCCTCCAAGAATGACAGTGCTCAGCCTCTGGTCTTGAATCTATTATCTGTAAAGGGCAGAATACTGGGAACTGACTAATTCAAAATCCTTGCATTTCCAAACATTTCTACTAAACTGTATAGATTAATTTTTGTGCTCAGGTTATAAAACAAGTTTAAAAATGGTCTTATCCAAAATAAAAAAAAATAGATAGACCATTGTTGCTACTTTCAAACCAAAAAGAAAGAACAGGAAAAAAATAATTAAAATATACAAAAATGAAATTGGCTGGACTGTGAACATTCATTTTTCACTTTGTAAGTTATGTTTTATTTTAAGTTTCATTTTAATATTTTAAGATAAAATTTGTAACAAATGTAGTCTGAGATAAATGCTGTGCAGTTTGATAGTAGATCAGAAATTCTCAAAAAATTATTAACATTATTTTTTTATTGGCTAACAGTATTTGCATTATTTCATATTTACATTACTTGAGGACTCTAAAAAACACCCCAATCATCCATCCGCAAACAAGATGGTTACAGGACTTCCCTTTTGTAAAGTTAAAAAAGTTATTTGTAACTTGCTAGTGTTTACTAATTTCCTCATAGCATATCAAATCATAAATGTAAACTTACCATGAACATAATAATCCAATTTTGCAGATGGAAGAGCTGAGTAGA
>VXBB01003585.1:56854-121072 GCA_013399915.1 Illadopsis cleaveri | reverse complement strand
TCACGAGGCTTTTGTGATTTTTATGAGTAACAAAAGAATCTGAATAGATTGACTGCAGGTAAATATTCCACACTTACCTAAAATTAGATTACTTTGTTCTAAATTTTCTCTATGCCTCTGCATTCACTCCCAGTTTAGTGCCATCTTTCAGCTCTGGCCACTATCTTTCCGTTTCTCTTTATTTGCTAAGTTAAAAAAGGCTTTCTAGCCTGGGGCTGAGCAGTAGTGAGCAGTCTGCTTGTTAACTCATACAGCTTCTTAGCTGCTTGTTGTGCTCTGTGCTCTAGAGATCTATCAAAGGGCAGAAGAAACACAACAAAACTTACAAAATCAAGAGAAACAGAATCAATCTAAAAATTTGGGGAGGGTCATTCTGATGTGAATAAGTAGAATTTGATGCCAGTTTTTTGCTGTATTTCTTCTGAGATATGTTTAACTACATATTCTTTCCTGAACTTGTCATTATCAAGGGAATTGTGAGTGTTAATCACACATCCAGAAACTAATATATGGTGTCTGTTCCTCATGATAATTTGGGCTAGTTAAGATACATTATGACTTGTGTCATCAAATCTTACATGGAAAATGTAGAATGCTTTCACACATATCCATATGGAAAGCAAAGAAAAAAAAAAACCAACAAGATGGAAAGTCTCTGTCTTCCTTCAATTTTTTAGGGCTGCATTTAAGCAAACTTGTCACTTTTAAAATCATTATTCAAGAAACGCTGCATCATCATACAGACTTAGCGCAGACAGTACTAATGACACTCTCTCAGAGTAAATTATGACAGTGAATTATGAATTTTCAGAATACTGTTGCAATTACCTTTTCTGCAAGTTAAACCACTGGGCTGTGCTGCTGTTACAATGTTGCTTCTTCAAAATTCTGCAATATATCCAAGTCAAATGACTGGGTATCCTGTATCAGTAATAAAACCAAAATAGTAATTAAAGTGGAAACAACTGATTCATTGCATTATTCAATACAAAACCTATATTGTCTATTTCATAGTGAGCTAAGTTAATTAAAATTAATTTTCCAATTGTTCATTAGCACCATGTCTTGTAAAAAAAGACCAGAAATGCATTATTTTTGCATTTTATTTGCAGTTGTGATTGTTCATAGAAAGCAGTTCAAATTAATACATTCAAATAACATTTGTCTTGCTCCTCAATTGTTCTCTGTACTTGAACTTAAGGAAAAAAATATGAGTATTTTGCATCTAAAATCTTACAGGGCAAAAATACCTCTTCCTGGAGATGTAACAAAATTATATCCTCCAAAATTATAGAACTTCAGTGATGTTGCCTAGCCCGTCACATATTGTTAGAGACCTCTGGTCTCTCTTCTGAGACCCTTAAGCTTACAATGAGTGTTTTATTTTGCCTAATTTCTTATGTTTCTGAAATTTGAAAAGGAACAAGAATCAGCAGAATCACAATGTGAAATTAAACAGTCAGTTTGAGCTACATTAAAAGCTGATAACTTTGATTCTCACTGAGATAGAGATCAGCTGAAAATAAGAATGTCATAAAAGCTCAAAAAATTATCTCTTACCACCAGTTACTCTGCAGAGCAATAATAGTCAACCCTGCTATTAACTCACCTATTTCAAAACAGTTTCTAATATCTTGACTTCATCCAAGTCAGTTTTATAAGAAGCTGGCTTTTTCACCATTTCACACACAGAAAATATGTTTTGTGGTGGTCAAGCAGTCTTGTGTTTTGCCTTTAATGTCATTTGAAAAAGCAATAGTAAGAATAAAACTCAACCAACACCCTACACTATTTTCCTCAGTAGATACATCCCCTGTGTTTCCTGTATTTTGTTTCCCTTGATTTCTTTTGCTTTATCAGGAAACTTCTCATGGCTTTTGATTGACAACTTTGGGCATAAGACAGACCCACAGAAGGCATATCCATAGGGATCCCTCGGGGCTCAATCAGCTATAATGAAAGAATGAGCTCAAGTAAATATTCCAGTGGAAATAAAGTTGCTCTAGTTTCTGTTGCTTAGATTAACATTTTGAATTTTACTCTAAATAAGTTGTTTCTCCCATGGTCTGGAAGGGGTTCCAGAAAGACTAGCCTCCCTAGTAATACATCTGAATACTTAAGTCTGATGAATAGGTCTCATGAGATAAGACCTACATCTCTGTGGGCCAGTTTAGTAGCTGAAATGGAAAAGGACTTTGCTGAGTGAGTTCCTAAAATTCATATTATACCCCTAAGAGACTTAACTAACGAATTAAAAGCATGTACCTGCTGTGACAGAATTCTAGAATGAGCATAAAATGAAGGCATATTCTTGTTACCACCTAAAATTCTTTCTAACATGGGTTTTTGAAGGTAAGAATCTTTGTGTGATTGTGCTTTTTCCCATCTAGATCCCAACACCTTCTCAGTCCCCCATCATATTTTTATAGCCACATGGGCAACTCTGAGCTAATCTGACATGAGGAGGGTAATTCTCAGACAAATAAAGATCATGCTGCCTCTGATGGAAAAGTAGTTTATGACTTAGCTCATGGCCTGTTCCAACAGGCAGGCAGCACACATCCAACTCCCTCCAACAGCTGTATCACACTTTTGACCTAGTCAGGCAGGAATGAGCGAAGAACCTGAGGGTAATGGAGGAGATTCAGAACCAAGAACTCTGTTACTTGAAGAGACAACCCCAACCCTTCTTCCCTGGTTGTGTCGTTCCAGTCTCTGTGTTCTTCCCTCTCTGACATTTTCACAGTCAGTGAGAGCTGATTCACTGCCCCAGGCTTCAGCCAAAAAATGGCAACATTTTTTGCTTGGTGAGATTTCTGCCACTTTAAAAAGCAGAATTGTCCCACTAAGAGATCAAACAAGAATTATCACAGATTGGATGTGAGTGGGTGAGGCACTGGAACTGGGCTTTTTCATGTCAGCCAACTGCTCCTACAGCTCTCAGCTGACTTCTGTACAGCCCAAATCTTAAAACGTTTTAGCAAATTTTATTCAAAACTCAAAAGAGTATCTGACCTTCATGAATCTTGGTTCTGCTACATATTATTCAGAAACCTTCCATAAATGTTCAGTAAGCAGGCTTTATTTGACAGTCTTTGAGACTTTGAGCCTTTGGAGGGATACCTCAAATATGTAGAAGGAGTGCATAAAACTATTCAGGTGCAGAAAGTAGCATTAAATCAGACTAGTTTTGAAAGATGAAGATACTCAGGTTTCCCATCTTGGTCATAATTGCTTCATTTCACTCAAGTACTTCTGAAGCCTTCAACAGATCTCTAGATATCAGTAAGGATATTAACTGGTATCTGGTAAAAAAACTTTTCCTAGTAGCTTAGAATGAAAATCCAAAGTTGCTGAATAACCTTGACACCAGCATTCTTCTGCTTTAATGGACTAATTAGCATCCTGAGATACATGAGAAACATTATACTGGTGATATTTAGTATGCTTTGTGTTCAACAGAATTTAACCAGGACAGAGTTGAAGTGGGGTTTGTGCCCAGATAGAAATATTCAGGGTGTAAATTTCTCTTTGGAAAAACGTTAGACTGGTTTTCAAAGCAGATAAAGCAGACACTTAGGATCATATTGAGATTTAGAAATTGATTCATTTGTTCCATAAAGGAACCATTTAAAGTATAACCCTTTCCTAAATTAAGAAGTGTGGTGACTTGTACTGCAGAATAAACTAATGGCTTTGCCATAACCAAAAAAAAAAAAGAGGTATATTAAATTAAAGTTAGCTTAGTCTTTTATTTAATACAAAAAGATAGAGAAGTAAAGAAAGTCCAGAGCACAAGAAAATGTTCTCAGTAGCCAAAAAAGGACTATAAATGTTGGGAATTTTGTAGCAATTTATATAAAGTGGAAACTAAGAATCAGTAGTTTTATTACAGAATATAGGAGCAAGACAAATCTGCATCTTTGACGTCAGCCTGTTTATGAGAAAATGACTTCTAGAAGCTAAAGTTGAAGATTCAGCTTTTGAAGTTAATATGGATTTTTGTTGCTTTCAGGAAAACCAAGTTTTCATCATAGTACATTTATACCTAGAAATATTAAGCAAAAAATTGAAATGTCCTACAACATCGAATAATAATTTAATTTGTGATTTTTAACCTTTGTTTGCTATGATTCACCGAATTTCTATCTTTCTTTTATTTTCATTTTAACAGTTCAAAACCAGCTATGAAAAGAGAAAGTTTAAAGTAGCTATTCCATCCAATGACACATCCACGGTGACTTCCATAATAAGCAATGTGTCAGAAGCAATGGAAGCTCTCACTCAAATGAAAGAGGAAATAGTTCCTGTTCCAGGTTCTGTGAATGGAGTGAATGCCCTTGGCTTGGTGGTGTTCTCAATAAGCTTTGGCCTGGTGATTGGGAGTATGAGGGAGCAAGGTCAGGCATTGAAAGACTTCTTTGATAGCCTTAATGAGGCTATCATGAGATTGGTAGCTCTAATCATGTGGTAAGTGCCTCTTCGATAAATTCCTTTTTAAGCTGCTAACAATATATTTCCATCAGTCAGGCACTGAGTAGCAAGAATCTATTTGGCAGAAAGTCAGACAATAAGACTGTATCTACCTTGGAACTTTTTTAATGAATGAACTCTAGAGCTGTAACTCTCTGTGACAATAATCTGCCCAAACACACCGACTCATTCAGTGGGTTTCACTTTTGACATGAGAAAAATCAGGGTCTATGGCAAAAGTTGCTACTCTTATACAGAGACATTCTATGTCTTCATAAAGATAGCGATCACAGCAGTAAGCTATTGAAGTTTCCTTAAATCCTAATCTGAATTCATTAAAGGAAACCGACAAACCTCTCCCACAATCTTATTTCTACACAGCAAGACCTTGTTATCATAATTTTCCAACACAACTGGTTCCTGTAGTTGCTCTTGCCTTGTAGCTGCACTGCTCACACATACACATAATCTTCCTGCTTTCTTTGCTGTGTTCATTAGGTAAATAAAATAAATACCTTTTCCTTCAAGGTATGAAATCTTTTCAAAAATTAAGACTCATTATTCTCCAGGTAGAAGGTTAACTGTGAAAAGAAATCTTATTGCCTTTTTTACTACAGGAAAAAGTCAAATCAACTCCAAGGGTCTATCCAGGAGCACACATATATACTACCATACTAGAGATGAAACCAAAAATAAGTATATTTACTCCAATAACTAAAATCTTTTCTCCTTCACAAGAATGTTTAAAATGTTAAAGCAGAGGATTTAGATAAATTTCCACGTGCACATGGACTTGATGGTGAAAGGGCAATTGAGATATAGTGGATAGATTCTGTTCTGTGGTATCTTACTGTGAGAAGACAAGTGGACATTTATAGGAGTAGAGCTGTACCTAAAGTACTGCTGCAGCAGAATTGTATTTGAGTTTTTTGCTCAGCACCAGCTCTTTCTTGACCTCTAGCTGTGCTTCCTGATAGGCAAAAACAGTTCATCCCACCAGTGCTACTGTCCCACAGTGCAGCCAACCTTTTCCATACACATTTCTTCATGCTGATGAATATATTATCCAGTGCCCTACTGGATGAAATGTAACATAGCCAGAAGTGATGCCTGGAAAACAGAACAGATCTTCCCAAAAACATTAAAGTGAATATAAAAGCAAATCTTTGCTTGGAACCTTTCAGGTACACAGTATGACAAAAATCGCACATGGTGTATTAATTCTACAATTTTTATAGGGTTAGTCTATTATTATACTTACCATATACTGTCCAAGTAAAAAGTTAATTAGTTAGGTAATAATTCCTGGGGTCTTGCCCCACTGGAAACCAGGAAGCAGGTTTCTTTTGCCCCACTTTTGACATGCCTGTTCCAGATTCTGATTGGAAAGCAGAACATCCTTGTAGCTGGTACTCTTCTTGGAATAAAACTAAGCAGTAGTTAGGAATACATTTATAAGGTTAGCTTATTGTTCCTAAATGTAGGTAAGAAAGATAGGAAAAATACTAGACACTACAGCCAAAGTTACAAAGCTACAAATATGTGAAAAATATAAAAAGCTAAAAATCTTAGGCATCGGAAGCCGCTTGAAATCTTCAGAAGTTATCAGACTTCCGTGTGGGTTCCTTCCCCAACAACATGGGAAACAGTACTGGAATAGAACTAGGTGCTTGGCATAGTGTACACATATGTCAGTTTAGCCTTCATTCACACAGGCAGAATTATAACAGGATTGGCTGAACTAGCTTTTAGATTACTCTTGATGTCCAAGGAGAATTCATTTCCCTACCTATCCAAAAGGCATGCTATATATCTTGAAATCCTTACCAGATGCTGAATCCATTGAATCCCATCAAAAATATTCACTCTGTGGTTCAATCCAGGTTGAATTGAAGAGCTGAAGAGTTAAATTTTTGAACTGCTCCTGAGCAGGAGCATCCTAATAGTGAAATTGTGCATTTATGCATATAAACACAAACAGGATGGATAGGGGACCAAATCTCTACTTTGTTTTGGTAATACTGTTTTGTTTTCTTTTTTGCAGGTATGCTCCACTTGGAATTCTCTTCTTGATTGCTGGGAAAATTGTTGAGATGGAAGATATGGGTGTGATTGGTGGTCAACTTGCCATGTATACTGTAACAGTTATCATCGGTTTGCTAATTCATGCTGTCATTGTCCTACCTCTTCTCTACTTCGTGATCACTCGTAAGAATCCATGGGTATTTATTGGAGGCTTAATCCAGGCATTAGTCACAGCTTTGGGAACGTCTTCCAGGTATAACACAATATTTTAAAGCCATATCTTTTTTAAATATTACTGGTTTAAGAACCAATTTTTTCTCATGTTTGGTGAGCTCTGTATTTGCTTGGGCACTGTATTTCCATTCTGCTGCTCTCCAATACTGACTTGAACTCTATTTTCTGTAAGAAATCCTGAACTGAGATGAAATTAATCTCTTTGGTGATGCAGATTGTATGGCCAGAACCCTTGTTATTTCGGTTAGTCATGGTCTTTGCTATTCTAAGTAGTTTGTAATGGTTTAATAAGGAAGGATAGAGGTGGCAAAGAATACACATGGCAAAATGGAGCAGCAAAAAAAAAGTCATGAAGGGATTCCTATTGGCAGCTGACATTTTGTGCCCAAAATCCTGACAGCCAATCATGGATACAGAACCTACAACAGAAATGACAGTTTTGCTCTTTGCAGGTGGTCATAGTTATGACATGTGAATTAAAAAAATTGTTTGCATGTATGACAGAAGGAAACATTACTGTAAAGTGTACATTTCTATACCATTTGCCCATTCATAAAACCACTGCCATTTTAATAGATTTTAAAAATGTGTCCTAAACACAGGGAGTTCAGTCAGATATCCTGTGATGCTAAATTTGAGTCCTTGGCGTTTGAGATTATTTTGAAGTAAAAACCTAGGCTGATGCAAGACAGCATACTATATTGCAAATGCATTTAGAAAACCATTTAAAATTCAACTGTAAGATGACTGTCAGCAAAGATATTTTTCCAGCACAAACCTCCACAAGACCTTTTTATTTTTGGTCAGAATTTTATCAATATTGATAGAGTCTTCAAAAACTAGAAACTCTGTCTAGTATTTAGCAATGAAAGTTTCACGGAATTGCTGTATATTGGAAAACCTCTTCACTTTTGTGTGATCAGATGTAGAGATACAGGCCTGGCTTGGACAGAGTTAACTTTCTTCATAGCAGCTCATATAGTGCCATGTTTTAGATTTTTGGCCAAAACAACAATGATCACATGCTGACATTTTAGCTGTTGCTAAGTATTTGCACAGCATCAAGACCTTCTCAGACTCTCACTCTGTCCCCCCAGTGAGTTGAGGGGTTCACGGTGGGTTGGAAGGGCACACAGCCAGGCAAATGTAAGTAAGTAAAGAGACTTTCCATGCCACATACATCATGCATGGCAATGAAAGGGGAAAAAGGAGTTTAGGAAGGCTGGCCACATTTTACTCCAAAACTTGCTGGCCACTGGTCCATCTGTGGGAGTGGTGCCTAAGCATCATTTGTATTGTTTTGGTTCCTCCTGCTCTTCTTTCGAGCTTCTCCCACACTCATTAAACATTTTTATTCTCAAACTCTCCATTTTCTTGTTCTTACTGTTCCTTTTGGTTTTGCCCGCCCCATCAGGGTCTGGAGGAAAGTGAGTGGCTGTGTGGTGCTTAGCTGCCTGCTGGTGTTAGCACATAGGTGGGAATATAATGCAACCATTAATCAAAATGCCTTTTGCAGGGGAGCCCTCAAACAAGAAGAGAAAACAAGCTTCTTACTGAAGCTTTGAATAGTCCAATTGGTATGCTTTCAAGAAAACAGTGCTTAGGGATGATTCAATTACAGCTCCATGACTTAAGACTGAGAAGCGGGAATTTTGAATAGATTCCTGCGCCTGGCAGAAGAACCTTGTGACAAAACACTGAACTTAGACACTTTCAGACTGGGGATTACGTAGAGAATGGCAGTAATTAATAGCTGGAAAAAGTTTCCAAGAGCATTAGGAGAACCTTCACCACCAGAACTGCTCAAATTCAGCATGTGCATTAAAAAAAATCTATTCTTGTAGATCACATAAAAACTAAGACAGAACCATCTCTCTTGTCATTATAACATGACAATATTCTCTTTCCCTCTTTGAAGAATATATTATCTTTTTTCCTTTTGTTTCCTTTTTTCCTTTCAGTTCTGCAACACTACCTGTTACGTTTAAGTGTCTAGAAGAAATAAATGGAGTTGACAAACGAGTTACAAGATTTGTACTCCCGGTTGGTGCTACAATTAATATGGATGGAACTGCTTTATATGAGGCTTTGGCTGCAATTTTCATTGCGCAGGTCAACAATTTTGATCTGAACTTTGGACAGATTATCACAATCAGGTATGGAAACCACTGTTACCTACGTTTAATAAAACCACCTTTGAGATGACCCTTTCCTGGTTTAAGTGGGAGTAAAGAAAAGCCTCTAGAGCTAAAAACAAGAACTGCTACAGTATCAGATTATCTGTAATTTACATCTTCTTCACACAAAAGGACCCCCAGCACGTCTTCTCATTTGGATAAATTTTTAACAAAATTGTAACATAGCACACCCATTACTGCACTTAATAAAGACAAGGACAAGATTTAATTCACTGATTTTTTTTTTAAGAACTCACGCAGCGGTTGGGACCTACAGACTTACAATGAGTACCAGGTAGTTTATAAAGCATGTACGTACAAAGCTGAAGCATAAAGTCATCACTATGTTATTGCTAGAAGAGGTAGTGTTTTCCTGGTTTCAGGATACAGTCAGGGCTAGCTGTGTAAGGAAGAGTAATACAATTTTATTACATCAACTGACAGAAGTGGTGAACAGAGGTTATGTTTTCAAGCACTTCTTGTTTGAAATACAACAGCAAACAACCCACTAATTAGCATTCAACTATAACTGATGTGTTTTAATTTCATTATGTTTATCACAATTTGAGGAAAAAGGGTGATGGGTACTTGTGCAGAAGAAAGGAGTGTCAGCAAGGGGACAGGTAGGCATTGTGGGACAAAGACATATATCTATCACACAGGAACACAGGAAGTTCAGATATAGTGCTCCACAAAACCCAACAGTTTATTTCAATATTCATGAACCTAAGGCAAAACTCTGCCTTCACCCTCCAAGGTAATTGTTTCACATTCATTAGTACTAGAACTGCTCCCTGGAAAACCACCTGAGAAAAATTCTCCCTAAATCAGGTGTGAACAAGCATATTCCTACAAAGTTGCTAGATGGTGTGACTCAGGGTTTCTGGCAGCTTTCTGTTTTCTAATGGCAGAACACCAACTGCTGGAGGACAGAGACTTCACCTGGCATGAAGTTATAGTGAGATGGACAGAGCAGAAGTTCTTGTGTTAGATCTGCCAGGACAGAACTACCTCCTCAGCTTTTCTTTTAACATGTTTGAGCTTGTGGAAAGAGTTTTTTCAATGGGTGAGGACATGTAACTATAATGGTTTTTTTCTGGCCCTTGGCATCTAGTCGGGAATTTATCACCTGACAAAATCATGTTTCAAGGTTTCTGGATAGATGTTTAGTGAAACATTGTGGATCAAAGGTCATAGTCTCCTGCAGCTATCGGGTGTTCAGATAAGGGACTAGGCTTGTCTTTTTATTTACTACTGAGCAAACTACTACTACTGCCTTCTTGCTTTATATCTGGTTTTAAAGTTTGACAAAAGATAAGGAGAGTCTTTATTACAGTTTAATTACAGAAATCTATTGATTGTTGCCTTTGCCATCTCTTTGCACAGCATCACTGCTACAGCTGCCAGTATTGGGGCTGCAGGCATTCCTCAAGCTGGACTGGTCACCATGGTCATTGTGCTCACATCAGTAGGTTTGCCTACAGATGATATCACTCTTATCATTGCAGTGGACTGGTTCTTGTAAGTATTTTTATGGAGCTGTTAAAGGCTTAGACCATATTTAGCAGTGAAATAACCAGGGACATTGTGAAATAACCAGGGACTACAATGTTTTGCTCTGGAAGGTAGTTGGAAACAAGCAAGTGTTAAAAAAAATCACTATTTCTTGTTAGTAAGGTATTTTCTTAGAGCAGATGGTGAGGGGTGTTGTTTAATTATGGTTCCTTTTGCATGCAAAAGTTTACACAGAAACCTGAATTGTTAAGATACTAAGAAAACTTTCGGATACACTGTGATTAAATAAGCAAAGACTTGCTTTAGTCTTTTATTTTTTGCAGGATGACAATGAAAACTTTTCAGTCAATCAGACTCAGAACTGGATCAGGTCCAATCAATTCATTGCAGCCTTGCTGACTATCTAATCTAGGAAAAGGTTCATCTGTCTACCCCATGATAACCAAAATGAAATGAAAAATAATTGTGAAACTGCCAGCAGAAAGTATTGCCCCTCAGTTTTTCCATTCATCTACCTGTAGAAGATGACAGATTCCTTTACATATGTATGTATATTCCCCTAGGCCCATGTAATAAATGAAAGGAAGATTTTTCCAACCTCTACTTAATCAAACACCTATTATTTAGTTTTTCCAGAGGCTTTTACCCTTCAATCTTATCAAGTGATCCCTGAAAGAAGTTGCCTCTGTTGTTACCAGAACAAAATGTCTTCAAATGATTATCTAACCACCTGATGTAGGTGGATGCTTACATACTGACACTGCCAGTCACTCCTTGTCAGCTGCCTCCTGCATCTGCTGGGCAGAGCCCTCTGAGAGGATGAATATCCATAGTTTAATTCGAGTCATTCCTGCACAGTTCCACCCTAAATTACACATCATATCTTATGGTCAAGAGACAAACAAACCTAACAAGGTAAATTCTTGCTGGCTTACATCTTACCTGGTTCAGAGGATATAAACGTAAACTCCTGAAATCCAAAAGTATCAAAATGCCTCCAAGGAGCCAAATGCTCCCTTTGCCACCCTCATCACATGACTATTTCCTGGTGTGAAGTTGCTAAGAGTATTAACACATTTTGTGACTCCATAACCCACTATATTTGTTAATTTCTTTAAAGGAATCATGACATTAACAGTTCAGATAAGTGAATGTATACAGAAGAGGTGTCTCATCTAGTAGCTATTTGAGGGCCATTTCAGCAGCTAGTCTGCTTGCATCCCTGAGAAAGGGATGAAAGTAACTCACTACTTTTTCCCTAGGGATCGTCTCCGTACCACTACCAATGTCTTGGGAGACTCCATTGGAGCAGGAATTGTTGAACATTTATCACGGCATGAGCTGAAGAACAGGGATGCTGAGATGGGCAATTCCGTGATAGAGGAGAATGAAATGAAGAAACCATACCAACTAATCTCACAAGAAAATGAGAATGAGAAACCAATAGATAGTGAAACCAAGATGTAGGCTAGAGAAAGTGTGAGTTCAACACTACAAGTGTGGGAAAATACACACTTTTTCCAGCGATTTATATCTTGAATTCACCAACATCATCTATTCCTTGATTTCTCCCTTTATGCTCGCACTGGAAAGAATTAATGAAAATATGTTCCAAACTAGCAGTGATCATGGTATATGTTGGCTTCCCACTTAAAAAATTAACAGGCAACAACACTGGTCCTGCTAGACATATGCTAACTGGGGATAAAAAAAGAGATTGTGTATATGTTACTCAGTCCTGTGAATCTTTTTTTTTCTTTTTTTTTTTTTATGAACTGGAAAGTAAAAACAGATAACAGAGCCTGAAAATGGTTTTATTTTTTTAAATACCTGTTGCAAAATTCCTAACATCTATAAACACACAATCAACACTTCTAACTTGATAACCACATCCAGCTAAGTAAATTAACAGGACTTTTGCTATTTTATCTGAATTTTTTTTCTCTAGTGTTATATTATTGTTCGAATACTAGCAGGACAATAAAACGTAGGAGATTAATTGAGGGGATAAAAAGGGGGAAGATATATAAATAACGAAAAGAAAATACCCCCAAATCAGCACTTTTACCAGCTGAGATGAAATATTTCTGGGAAAGCTATTTTATCTAGACAGTTTTTCGAATTAGATTCAGCTGATCTTTATAGAAATTTAGCCTAGTTGGCTCCCACTGACTTGCAAATATTTACATATGCATGGGTGTACTTCCAGTCTGGATTTGCTCCCTTAATTTCAACATCACAACCCAGTCAAAAAATCTGTATGTGTGTTTGTAGAAACAAGACCCTGGTCTGGGACAGAAAATGTGTCTTCATCTCTGTTTGGTTAAAAAAAATTGCATGCTCTGGGTGCACTAATGAGCTGTTTAGTAATAAATTATAAGAAGGCAATGCCAGCCTTCTACCGAAGATGCAGAGGGTGAGGTGTTCAGATCCTAAAAGGGCTGCATTCTGAATCTGAATCCCTGAGACCATCAGAGGTTTTCTGACTGGAAACCTCCCAAATTCTTGATCCATTAATAAATTATGGACATATGAACTGGATTTACATTTTGCCATCCAGAGAAGGCTCCCTGTCTTAATGTGAAATTTTTAATTCCTGGAGAGTTTACCAATAGCACCTGAAAAAGAAGATAAAAGCCTTTAGAAAATAAAATAAATAGGTGCTTTTGTATTTTTATAAGGAAAATATATGCAAATTGAAAAATTATAAATACTATATGTTGAAATTTTAATTAGAAAGGATTTTAAAATTAAATATTTAGGTAATTTTCAGGGAATAGATAAGGAAAGAATAAAAAAAGGAAAACAATGAACTTGTAATACAGTGGCTTTTTTGTTCAAGATTATTCCTTGAAGAAGCCCTTTTCTAGAAATACAAATTACGTACCTTTTCCTTTTTGCCTTGTATTGTTAGAGAGGTTAAACCAGAAAGTTTTATAATGCAGAAGCAGTTGGGAGAAAGGAGAAATATTAATAGGCAGGAACAATAATGTCCAATGATCTGATCTGTTCTATTAAACTATTCCATTTTCTTCTTTATTCCTCCACTTGCCAGAATAATTCTGATGACAGAAATGAAGGATCCCTTTGCATTGTCCCAGCTGCCATTCAAAAAACATTCAATATGTTGCATCTGTCACTTAAAGTCCATAAATAGGGTACACAAGTAACTGTAGTGAAAATGTCAGCATGCTGGTCA
The DNA here is from genome assembly GCA_013399915.1 of Illadopsis cleaveri. Classification (NCBI taxonomy): domain Eukaryota; kingdom Metazoa; phylum Chordata; class Aves; order Passeriformes; family Timaliidae; genus Illadopsis; species Illadopsis cleaveri. Next base: position 107,449 of record VXBB01003585.1, on the reverse strand, counting down.
AAGACACATCTTTTCCTGGGTAAGATTGGTTTTTTGGGACTGAAATTCCTGTCAATCTCCTGTTGAGTAATACAGAAAATATGAGCAAGAAATCTCAAGTGAATGAAGTGAGCAGAGTTTAATATAGGTTACTGAGCGTCAAACCAAGAAAATTCTAAATGAATCTCTAAATGACTGAAAGAAAATATGGGTTGTTTCTTCATTTTCGGTTTTTTGTTGGGGTTTTTTTGTTTGGTTTTTTTTTTGGTTTTTTGTTTTTTTTTTTTTTTTTTTTTTTAAACAAATTGAAAATCAGGAAAACAGNTTTTTTTTTTTTTTTTTTTTTTGCTAACAGAATGCAAATCTAGGATACAGACAGGCATTTTCTGATATATAATTAGAGATATTTTTATATAGATACTGTATTCAGAATGTGTGTATAAACATTAACTGTAGAATTTATGGCATAACATTTAAAATTTTTGTTAAGATTTTGTTTGGAAATACATTGCAAAGACAATGTAAAAGGCTGTCTTTCTATGACATCAGCTGAGAAAAATGAATTGTGTCACAAAGAATGTGATCTTTTTTATACTAACTTTGTTTCTTATGGAAATCAGGTATTATAGAAAGATTCCCTTCCCCATCCCTCACGGGTTCTGCATTGGTATGCACCCAGAGTGGATTGAGAAACATTACTTTGTAGATGTATTTTCAATAAAAATAGTTTTACATTACTCCTCCTATTGTGATTTAGATTTCTTTCAAAGGCTCTGTAATACAAGCTTTACACAAACTCAGAGATAAGAAATTCATAGTATGGGGTTTCAGGAAATACAGGCCATTTTGTACAGCAGGGCTTTGAACAGGGCTTACTCACTACAAAAACTAGCTTAGTTTCATGATAAAAATAAAGAAGTAAAGGTTGGGAGGCAGGAACATTAAAAATTAAAGGAAGGAGTGTTCAGCCCACCAAAGTTCATTCAAATTAAGTATATAAATACATATTAATATCTGCAAAATATTTTTTAAAATATTTAAAAATTTTCTATTTTCAGTGATTCAGCCACTGCAAGTTCATTTTGGATGCATAATTAGATTATCCAACCCCCAAATTCAGCCTTGTAACATTACAACCTTCTTAGACAATCCACTGTTATGCCCATGAAAGTGGTTTATGGTGCTGGGTTCATTTGGCAAAAACTTCAGCTAGCAGTTATCATCTAATGGAAGTCAATATCTCATCAGAAGTACTGGAAAGGTATAAAAGATATAAGCTGCATCACTTGCATCTGGGAAGTTGTGTTGTTTGGAGCAAATGGAGACAGCAGGGAGAAACCCTGCCTTCCTGAACATACATCAGCAAAACACCAAACAATGACCTCTATGAATATGTCTGTGCTGTTTTAAGTGTAAACAAATTTTGTGAAAAAAATCAGAGGATATAAAAACTCAGAAAAGGCATGGTGTTACAGAGCATAACTTCTCACAATTTTATTTCTAAATAAAATGTCATCTGCATGTCCATTCACCCACTCCAGGTAAGTATATTTGTGTCTCTGGAACTACTGTCATGATGGGAAGAGTGTAAAGAAAGAGGGCTAGTGTATTACAGAATCATTTAGATTGGAAAATATCTCCAAGATCATTGAGTCCAGCCTTTGATTGATCAACATTTTGTCAACTAGACCATGGCACTGAGTGCCGTGTCCATCCTTTTCCTGAACACCTCCAGGGATGATGACTCCAACATCTCCATGGGCAGTATGTTCCAATACCTGACAACCCTTTTGGTGAAGAAATTCTTCCTCATGTCCAAGCTGAACCTCCCCTGGCTCAGCTTGAGGCCATTTCCTCTCACCCTGTTGCTTGTCACTTGGGAGGAGAGACCAAACCCTGTCTGACTACACCCACCTTTCAGGGAGTTGCAGAGTGATAAGATTCCCCTTGAGCCTCCTCGTCTCTGAATAAACACCCCCAGCACCCTCAGACACTCTTTACTTCACTCACACTCTAGATCCTTCCCCAGCTCCACTGCCCTTCTCTGGGCATGCTCCAGCATCTCACTTGGAGATATTAGTGGCGCAGTGGCCTTGCTTATTCTTCTGTGCCCTCATGCAGAAGTGAGATCTCTGGTATTCCATGATTTTTCAGCAGTATTTTCATTTAGAAATTGTGGAACAAAACAGCATTGCCATTCTTAGGCAAGAATTCATGTCTCTGTAACAGTGTGTGGCCAATAAAAAGCAAAGCGATTATGCATGTGGAAAATCAACTACTGGCACAGGAGAGTATTTCTTCTGAAGGACTGAATTCACACAAGTGACATTTGTGTTCCAATGCAGGCACCACTGACAAGAAATTTAAGGCATTTTTTTCAGCTAGCACTTAGTTGTTTTAATAAAGTCACAACAGAAATGGTACAGAAGAGTGTATCTTGATTCTCATGTGATCAACAGTGTCCTAGTTGTGATAACAGTGTGTGATGAACTTGGTTCTGGTGTGATCAGCCATTTCCCAGCACAAGAAAAAAAAAATACAGGGATGAACTAAGAGATAACTACCTATCTGGATTTCCCTCCTTCTAGTGGGATCAGTTTAACCTGGAAGCATGGATAAGATGGAAGATTTTTACACCTCCATGCAAAACTGAAAACTCAGACTTGCCGCATCAGTGAGGCAACAATATTTCTACTGATAACAGAGAGCAGTTAGTTGTCAGGTGATATAATCCTTTGTGATGAGCCCTTTCCTTTGTCCCTTCCCCATGCAGCTCCTCAGATGTCTCTGAGACCCATAGATGTATCTAAAATTCCAAAATTTTAAGACAGGAGTACCCCCAGCTCTAACCAAAGTTTCTCTTCAACATGCCTCATTACACAACTAGGGCTGCACAAATAATTGATTTTTCACTTCAATGATACAACTGAAAAACTGGTGAGAATAATTCTTTCAGGGCATCATTGAAACAATTTCTTGTTGCTTTAAAAAAAATCCTATCTCACTTTTAGATTGCATTTACTCTATTTTAAATTAAAACTAACTCAGCTGTAAAATGAACTGAACTTGGAAATAAAATATTGAATCATTTTGCTAGGAAAATGCCAAAATTAAATGTTTCAACTTTTCTATAATATCTCCTCACTTTAAAGCCAATTGTATTTATAGAAGTTGGCACAGCTTCACAAGTAATTGTCTCAAAAACTGCATTTTTCAGCAGTATATTTTTATGTTCTTGCTTTTTCTTTGTTCTTTACAACTTCCTTTCTCCTGACATTGCACATTTTTCTGATTTTCCTGATTACTTAGAGTTTATTCTTCACTGTACTATTAGCTTTTTTAGAGCTTTGATACTTGATAAAAATGATTTAAAAATGAACTCTCTTCTGATATTTGTCCACTATTGTTACTATTACTCTGGCTCCTAAACTTGTGTTCATTTTCTGCATCATTTCTTTTGCAAAACCTGAATCAGTTTCCCATTTTCTGCAGTACCACATTCCTTTTTCCATCTGTCCCACTTTCTCTCATGGCTTTACTCCTTATTTTTGCAGCCTTCAAGAGCCCCCCACCACAGGTTTTCATATACCCAGATTCAGGCCCCAGGAGTATTCTCAGTGTTCAACATGACCCAGCCTTTCTGAGTTTTGGTTCCTGACCAATAAAATATGGACAACAGCATTGCTCTGGCACCAGGGTTTCCAGAGAAATTAAGATTGTGGACAGCCTGTACAACGGGGCTGACACAGACACCAGGGCCTTGCCTTGGGGACCATCCAGGCCCTGAAGATTTGTGCAGCATCCTTGTACTTTTATCTCCTGTGTTCTAGACACTTGGGTAAATTTAAGAATTTAGTCAACCCTCTCTTCAAAACAGAAATTAGATGAATTTGTTCTTCATAATTATGTCTAAAAACAGGCCAAAATATTGTAGTGCTCCCTGGCTCCTTCCACTGGCAAAACCACCATGAATAGCAAAGACAGAAGGATAAAATAATGATCTGAGTTGGATTTCAAGCACAACTTTGCAAATATATTCGGAATAACATTAGTACTGATGGCAGATGGTGACTGTCATTCTTTCTGAGCAGGTGCCATGCAAACCTTCCTTCACAGTTCACCTTGCTTGTGACCTGCAGTCCCTCTTCTACTCCAACCCTGCTCCTCTCTCAGGCAGCACCTCCCGGCCACGCCAAATTGCCCGGTGGTTTTGTGATAGACACAAATGGGGACTGGGATGAGACCACCCAACTTGCTTTCATTTACAGGCTCAGCCAGGATGTAAGCCTGAGTCTCCAGAAGAAAAAGCCGACAGTACTAACCCACTGTGCCACTTAGCCTGCACACTGCAAAAGGGCTATTCAGCGGCTGCCAGCGCTTCATTTTCAGATGTACTGTGGCTTTGTAACTATCAGCCGCCTAAAAATTGTAGTTTCCCAGCAATGACAGCCAATTTTTTTTGTCTCGCTGGATTATGCTGCCATCGTGTGGCAAATGCTCTTTACAAGGCACATTTTGCATTCAATTAGAAAGATTAAGCTAAACGCTCTGATGAACAGTGGAGCACAGCACTTAATGCATTGAACACAGCATTTAACATTTGTTCAGCTGCAGAATGCTGTTGTTGTTGTTATTGTTGTTATTATTATTATGCTTGCTTACATAAAGGATATACTCGTTCATCTTGTCCTCTGACACAGTCTTGAAGAGCTTTAGTGTAACACTGTCATTTTGTATTGATTCTTCGATGTTTGTGTTCATTCTGCTTTCTCTCAGCATCTCTCAGGCAAGACGAAGGTGTCTTGGGGAAAATGTGCCAAAGTTCCCAAAACATTCCCTTATATGTACGGACTATTCTGCTAGCACTAACTGCTAACATAGCAGAATTTCACACAGTACTAATCTGCCTTCCAGTCTCAGTTGTTTCTCTTTGAAGGGGTCTCTCTTAGTAATCTGATGTGCCCCAAGGTTTTCTGAAAATGGTAGATTTTCATAAAACACTTGGAATCTGTACCTGCCAAATCATGTCCCTGTAGAGTGTAGAGTGTACCTAGATACAATTCATGTCAAAATGGTGTGGAGCAGCTGAGAAAGCAAGGGGTGTTTGGCCTGGAGAAAAGGAGGCTCAGGGCAGGCCTTAGCATTCTCTACACTGAAAAGAGCTTGTGAAAGTGAGGGATTGGTCTCCTCTCCCAGGTAACAAGAGACAGAATGAGATGAAGTGACCTCAAGTTGCACTAGGGAAGGTTTAGATTAGGGAAAATTCAATTAATGTAAGGGTTGTCAAGCGTTAGAATAGGCTGCCAGGGAAGTGATGAAGTCACCATTTCTGAGGGTTTTTTAGAGCTGTGTAGATGTGGCACTTGGGGACATGGTTTAGCGATGGACTTGGCAGAGCTGGGTTGAGGTTGGACTCAACAGCCTTAGAGGTCTTTTCCAACCTAAACAGTTTTGTAATTCTATGAAGCAAATGCTGTGTGGCATCTGGCCAGGGCGTAAGCTGTTCCTTCACAAACCAGCAGCGCTGCCAATACTTGTAGTACTAATATTGTGCTGCAAACTCCTGGAGAGAGAATTGGGAGAATTTTGCTTATGATGTCTTCAAATTCATTTCCAGCCCCTAGCACCATCTGAAAACATCACATGATACAAAGGATCAGAAAGAAAAGGAAAAAAATTCAAAACTACTATTTTTAGGTCAGATTCAAAAGGACTCAGGTCATGATTTTGAAAATTAGATATCTGTAATACTGAATACTACTAAAATTACATCCCTCAAAAGTTAGTCCAGAAAATATTAATCTTCCTTGCAATTACTGTCTTTGTCAAACTGCGACAGGTATTTCACAGTTCAGCAGTAATCAAACCACCATGAAACTTTACCACTATCAAAAAGTGCACCATCTGCTAAAAATACAAAGAAGTGTTTAAAAATTGTAAATATAATTCCAGGATCATGGGCTGGACTTTGTTTACTGCCAGCACAAAGCAGCTCTTCTGTTTCAGAGCCATCACTAATAAACTGCACTCAAGCTTTGCTTGCTCCCTCTTTTCTTTCGATTCATTGCTTTCCACAGTATAATTTAGTCTAGTGAGTAAGGCATTCTCCAAATATAAGCTCAGCTGTGAACACAAGAGAGAGAGAATTGAAAGGGTAAAAGGGTGTAGGGGAGATATTGGGAATAGAGCAACAACTCTGACTTTCTGCCATGGTAAGATGAAAACACAAATCCACTCAGCACATGAGCAAATATAGGAGGATATTGCCTAGCAGCTCATAGGATTCCAGTGAAGAGAAAGTCTGTCTCAGGGAAATCTGTCTCATGGACCTCCTGGACTTCTTTTGATGACTAGTGAATGAAAATCTCTGCAATTTCAGAAAGCCATAGATAATGTCCTACACCAAAGGCTAATAGAGAAAATAAGTTGCCATGGACTGAAAGATAGGTCCTTTATGGATTTAAAGCTTGTTATAAGATGAGAAACAAGTGGTAACAATTAACTAACACTTCTCAGTAAGAAGTGTTTAAAGTGAGTCCACACACAAAGTGCTTTAAGGACTAATTTTGTTGAACAGCTTTACCAATTCCTTGGACAAGAAATTTTGCAGTGCAATCTCTGTAAGTGATAAAAAAACACCTCTCTAAAGTAGTTGTGTTCCTTGACAATGGCATCAAATTCCAGAAGGGGCCCACAAATCTGAATGGGTGAAAGTTTTCCAGGTCATCTTCCCTTAAAAAAATATGAAGTAGTGCACCTACGGGGAAAAAAAAAATCTAAACAGCAACTACATGATGCTGAACTCAAAGATGGCAGTTATAAGCCAAAGAAAGGATCTTAGAGTGGCTGCTATTTCCTGGAATCATTGGATCAATGCACTGGCTTAAAAAAGGCAGCAAGATGCTGGGAGTCACCAGCCAAGGTACTCAGAACAAAGAGAAAAGAGGATATAATTTTGCTGCTGTGTAAAGTTCTTGGTGCAGACACACCTCAAACCCCTTAGGATGTTTCAAGGAGGATGTAGAGGAATTAAAAGTGGTGCACAGACATGAATACAAAGTAAAACATTCATAAGAGAATCTGGGAGATACGAAAAAGTCCTTAGCTGCAGAGGCTGTATGATGAAGTAAAACAAAAAACAAGAAGGAAATGGATAAAGTAAATGTAATTTACTTTAAAAAAGAAAAAAAAACTTTTAAAAAAAGTAAAAGTAAACTGCTAATCACCATATCAAACAACACTAGTCACAGCGGGAACTGGGCAAGTACTTTTGAGAAGAGTTTAAACTGGTTAAGGAGTACAGCTTTACAAAGTGGGTAGTGAACTCTGGAGCTACATTGTCACAGGACACTAGGAGGAACCTAGTGAGGCAGTGAATCACAGTGAGGCAACAGTATCAACAGGTTCAAAAAGTGATTATATACATTCAGAAATAGGCCTAAGGTCTGGTAGCAATGGAGTAAGGAAGGACAGAAGTTCTACTACCCTTAATACAGCAACTTTGAAAGTTATGGAAGCCATCCAGAGAAGTGGCAGCTCACATAATTTCGTGACACTGCTGGACAGTGAGAAAATACTGGTTTTAACAGAACAGTGGTCTGAACTTGCAGATTTCTAATACGGTTCTTTTTTCCCATCTGTCCAACAACAGCAAGAATTTAGGCAACTGTAACATGGCTCATTCTGTTATCTGCTAATTTGTATTCTATGACACAGAATTCCTTCTTTGACTTTCCACTTCGCTGACACAGCCCTTCAAGTTATGCATCTCACATAAACTGGTCACTCTGGAGCTGTAAATTGATGACTCATATGTTTCAGGAAAAACTATTTTCTTCCTTCCCACTTGCAATGTTGTGTGTGCTCATGTGTAAAATTTTCTATCCTCCTCCTTTGCAGCATGTTTCAAAATTCCTTTGTTGAAACTTTTACAAAACTGCCATGACTTCCCCAAGCACAGATGTCTCCTCTAGGCTTGGAGCAACAAGACCCACTCCAAAGAGCTCCCAGTAAGCACCATTTTGCAGTTTGGGTAATGCAAGAAACACCAGGTGAGATGATTAATAAAATCTCACACATCTTCTGATCTCTTGCTTCACAATTCCTTAATCAATTTCAGAAAATCCAGTTGAGCAGCCTGGTAAGTGCCTATACACAACTGTAAATTTATGCTCTGCTGTTTTCCAGATGGTCCATTTATGCAGACAAAGTACAAAGTCTGGAGTAGGAAGACTTCAGCTCATTTACATGCAGTTTCCCAAAACATTACTTTTGTTATTCTTATGCCCCCTCCACTGCATGATATATTCTCTTAAAGAATTCATGAAATTATTGGAACTGTGGAAAAAAAATGCTCTCCAGAAGCCAGATTTTTCAGATTCAAGACTTTTTGATTGAAGAAAGTAACAATAGATAAAGAAAGACAGCAACCTGGTGAAGTAATTAATGTCTAAATAAAAGTGTTGATAGAACCAACTGCTGAAAAGCTCAATTTAAAATGCTGTTAATCCAAATTATTTTTAATAAACTAAATTTTTGTTATTTTGCAACACTAATTATCATTTAAATGTTCTTGTTCAATTGTTTTATGGATTTTCATCTTTGATTAGCAAATATTTGAAAGCATTTGATTAAAGCAGGTTACTTAGAAAACCTAACATTAAGATATGTAGAAATGGCATACATAATGTGATGCCCCTATTCTAATCAGTGTCCCAAGTGTATGGGAATGTGAGACTTGTGATTTCCTCCCCTGAGCAGGTGAGGGCTGTACACAGTTATAACCTAGTCTTAGAAACATTATTCATTGGCCTCATTAGCCAAGATTTAACATACCTTCAACTGACATCACAGAACAAAGCCCTAATTTATAGCTGAGTACAAAGGATAGCAGCTCCGTTCATTTGATTTTTATCACTTTTTGTCTCTTTTATCCTTTACTCACTTTTCTCTCCTGACTCTTATTTCTGGAGCTCAGACTGGTGGGTTTTATACATTCATGTACATTTTAATATTCATGTACATGTTAAGCAAGAGAGTTCCTGGAAGTCCCTCTCAGAGGCTGGGCAGTGGATATCTATCCTTGTGTCATGAAATTGATTGAGGTAAGAAGCAGCTAGAACAAGAACTTGTTAGCTCTCACATGCTAGAGAATTTGTGGTTTTAAGCTGCACTTAAACAGTGAGGTTCTGCTTTCAGCAGAGTGCTTTAATCCAGAAGCTGCACCACACGGAGAAGTGCAAAGGAAGCTTGAGCAATGGATGTGACACGCAGCCTTGCAGATAAAGCAGTTTCAGAGGCTGGGAGCTTGTTTCCATGTCCCTTCCTCAGACGGATTCATAGTCTTCGCAGTAACACTTTACGAGGATGAAATTCACCCTAGTTCAGGCAGGGTGAATTCTTCGTTCTGCCTGACACCTAGTGGTCCTAAACAGAAACATTTTCAGCAATTCTGGACAGCTTTTTTTGTTTCCTGTTTGGATAGTACACGTATGTCTGTCAGGTCATGAAAAAAATGTACTGGCTTATGACCGTTTCCAGCATTTTCCTCTGAAGATTATTTAAATCAGTTTTTTGATCTGAATTCTGCTTACCTTTCAAGTGAAGCAAAGAACTTGAATGAAGTATAGAGATGTCAGTTGATTTTCAAGACAATTACTTGCCATGAGTCTTCCTCATATGTACAAGAATATTTGTGGAAGAAGAAGAGCTCTGATACATGAGCAGCAAAATAATGATACTATGCTCTACAGTTGTCATGTTTTTAAAAGTAGTAAAAGTACTTCCTGACTAATTTCTTGACTAATTGTGTTACCTTTGGACATGGCACTCAGTACCAGAGACATATGAAAATTCATCTTAGAATTTATGAACCTTAATTTACACTTTTCATTTTTCAGATTTAAGGAATTAATATCTTTTTCAACTACAATTTTCTAAAACAAACATAAGAACTACCAGTATGAAATGGAGTATCAAAAAAGTCAAAACCCTGAAAGGATGGATAAAAGTAGAAAATAGTTGTGGAGCTTTTTTCCAGTGGGTTGAATAAAAACTCCTCACTTTTCATCTTTGGCTACGTCAGCTCAAAAACTATGCAACAGCAAAAAAGCCTTACAAGAAAGACAAAATTCCATTGAGGGCAGAGGGGCCCTGCAGAGAAACTTGGTAAATTTGAGAGATGGGCAATCACAAGCCATATGTATTTTAACTAGGGAAAGTGCCTGATTCTGCACTTGGACCAGAGCAACCCTGGATGTACAGACCGACTGGGGAAGGAGATGCTGGGAAAGCAGTGCCACAGAAAGGGACCTGGGGCTCCTTGTCAATGGTGAGTTGAACATGAGCCAGCAGTGCCCTGGCAGCCAGGAGGGCCAACCCTGCCCTGGGAGCATCAGCCCCAGCACGGCCAGCCAGGCAAGGGAGGGGATTGTCCTGCTCTGCTCTGTGCTGGGGCGGCCTCATCTCGAGTGCTGGGAGCAGTTTGGGGTGTCACAACATAAAAAAGACATGAAAGTATTAGTGAGCATCCAAAGGAGGGCAACGAGGATGGTGAAGGATCTGAGGGGAAGCCATGTGAGGAGTGGCTGAGGTCACTTGGTCTGTTCAGCTGGGAAGAGACTGAGGGGAGACCTCACTGCAGTTACAACTTCCTTGTGAGGGGAAGAGGAGGGGCAGACACTGACCTCTGCTCTGGGGTGACCAGTGAAAGAACCCAAGGAAGTGGCCTGAAGTTTTGTCAGGGGAGGTTTAGGTTTTGTATCAGGAACAGGTTCTTTATCCAGAGGGTGGTTGGGCTTTGGAACAGGCTCCTCGGGGAAGTGGTCACAGCATGAGCCTGACAGAGTTCTAGAACACTCTCAGGCACATGGTGTGGCTCTTGGGGTGCCCTGTGCAGGGGCAGGAGTTTGACTTGATGATCCTGATGGGTCCGTTCTAACTCGGGATATTCTGTGATGCTGTGATTCTATGAAGAGAAATTATACTGGAGGAATGGAAAACATCCCAGTTGAAAGGAAGGAGTAGACATAGTTGGAGTGCTACTAAAGATATTGAGGCCAAGGTCTCTATTAAGTGTAAACAAGATGTGTCATTTATGTCTCCCTCTAACAAATAAGCAAAGTGGCAGTGGGCAGTCCATGAAATGAAAGGCAGAAAATTCACACACTGCAGTGAGTTACTTCAGATTATATTGAGGTGAAGATTTCAGCAGAATCCAGGAATTTACATGTTTGTAAAAACAAGAACTTTCTTACTCACAACAGATAGAATCATATATAAATCTTTGTAAGAGGTAGAAATTCTCTTCCCTCAGGACATCTACTATTCTCTTTATACTGAGTAGGAGGAAAATCCCCCAGGAGCACATTCTAAACACAACGTGTTGTGTTTAGAAGTTTTGCACTTTCTCTGAAGCTTTAGCTTGCAGTGGTTGCCAAAATCGAGTTATCAAATGAGGACTCCGGAGGTCTGATCCAGGATGTCAGCCCTCATCCCCAGTCACCACAGCAGCACGGGAAAGCAAAAGATATTTAGGTTTATTAATGGAGGATGGGAAGTCAAGAAAGCAGGAGTGCTCCTACCACTGAGAGCAAACCAGACATTTCCTGTCATGAATTTACAAAGCTCTATTTTAAAAGCAAAGAGGATTTGGCTTTTTACCACCACCTTTATAATTGGGAAGACGTTTACTAAAATATCCAATGGTTAGGAATTTCCTTTTGATATCCTATTTTATACAATTATTTGGTTTTGTTCTGTAAGCTTTCTAGCATGTAAGTACCTCTTCTTCTTCCTCTTGTTGACTTACATGTTTCCCTCTCAGTCTGTCTTTTTCCGGACTAAGTAATTTTTTCAGATTACTCCCATGTATCTCTGCTCCCCAGATTGTGCTTTTGAGCTCTTACCCTTCTTGCATATAGGTGACCAAAACTGCAAATGGTATTTCAGATGAAGTTTGGGATGCACAAAAAATATATATTCTTTCTAATAGCAACCAAATACTTTGCTGACACACCCGAAAATCTCATTTACTGCTTTACTAACATCTCATTCTCTCTACATGCAGTCATCTTTTAAATATTTTCAGCTAATTATCTCTAAGTTTATAGCAGAAATCCTCATTACTTCTCCCTGAGAGCAATAACTTCACACTTTGCTCAAATGAGTTTCATTGCATTTCATCAGTACTTGAATTCTTTTTATACCAAAGGCAGTAGCAGAATTATAAAGAGTGGTCTCAAATGGGATACTTTACTAGTACCTCCTTCCCCTTCAATGTCACTTTTCTCTTTTCCTCTTTAAAACTGTCTCAAACTCCTGCGCAGTTCAAATAAATCTTCAATCCAGTTAATAGTTTTCTTCAAGAAATTATGATATTATGTTGAATATAAAAAAAATTTGATACCTAGTAAATTATTCTTGTCAATAGAGTTACTTGTATTTAGAAAGACAATGATGTGTCAAGTTTGGATTGATCTGTACCTAATGAATTTACACTGCGTTTTATCCTGTTCCATTTAGCCCCCACACCTCATCTTAGCTCACTTCCTTCTGAAGTTTGCCAAGTCCTACAATCTCCCAAGCACAGCCTAGACTTAGTATCACAGCCATGGGCCTTCAGAAATCTGTACAGTCTAAACATGTATGTAAAGACAAAATCAGGCACAGCCAATGTTATCTTTGACAGATTAACCTGCTTTCAAAAACTATCATGGCTGTAAAAATCCTCAATTAACCCAGTGTTACACTCCAGTTAGAAGAATCTCCTACTGTTCATTTCAAGCCCTCTCTGTAACAAAAAGTGCTGGTTTATCTTGTTCTTTTCTTACACAAAAGAGAAAATTATTGATCAACATTTTATAAAAGTCTAGCTACATGGGTAGACTGCGGCTACTTCACTGTCTTCTTCCTTGACATTCAAACAAACCCCATTCCCTCAGCCCCTCTTAATAGCATGTTTTACAAATGTGCATTTTATTTCATATCTTTCTGGGATTTTTGTCTAGTTTATTCAATAAAATTATTTTAAATTATAATCTATTTTTTATGTTTTACAATACAAGATATCTAAAATCAGGTAATTTCTGTTTCAAACATGAATAAAATATGATAGCTAGTACAGTGAATATTTGCTGTACAACAAGTACACAGGGGCATAAGTGCTTATATAAACAAATATATACAAAATGAACCTTAATATGAAGCAAATATTTCACTGGATATTGGTCAAATAGATGCACCTGCTGTCCATTTGAAGTAATTATTTTTTTCCTCTCCGCTACGTATCTGAAGTCCTGATGCCACAGACTTGAAAATTTAAGTCTATTCACTCACTCTACAGAGTTCATTTTTGATTACTACTTCAAAAGAATTATTATTAACACACACAAATTTACATTTTGTAAATAATGCCCAAGGCAGCTAATACACTTCTGCATTTATAAACAGCACAAAATATCTAACACTTCCTACAGTAGTAAAAACTATTCAAAGAACATTCAGATAAGATTTTAGTGGATACACAACTTTACACTTCCAGCCTTCCTTCAAGAACTGATCACAGGGTAAACCAGCCATGACTGCCTCCTTGGTCACAAAGTACGTTGTTTTTTCTGGAAGAGAGGGATCCCTGTAAATTGCTGCTGAGCAGCCGTGTAATGTTGTCTGCCCAAAAATTTGTCATAATTGTATGTAAAATAAGACAGATACTTTGATCCCATGGTTTCATATGCAATAATCAAAAGAGATGTTCAGGAGATAGAGCATAAAAAGCATTGACATAAAAAACCCATCAGAATACAAAAAGTCTTAGAGACTTGTCTTGGGAAACCTGAGCCTTGTCGTGTTCCAAGATCTCCCACCCAGTGCTGAAGGGATTCCTAATGTTTTGCCCATTAAGCCTTTCCCCAGGTAGAAGCCTTAGTAAAATGCTAGCACTTTCTAGGTTTGGAGGGTTTTTTAAAGATCAATTTATCATTTTGTCAGCAAATTTCATCTATCTTGCACATTTTTCTGCAACACTGGTTTATTCTTGAGGTCCTCATTGTATTCCAATTCAGATACTAAACTATACATTTTGAGTTTTTCTTTCACTGCCTTCCATCAAAGAGGTAACTAATCCCTTGCTGTCAGCTCTGGAAGCACTGTTACATCAGTTTACAGGCTTGAATTCCAGTCTTACTGTCTGAACAGCCATGATGAAAGTGCCTGAATATCTGATGCAAGAGACATTCCCCAGGTGGCAGCCTTATTAACCACTTGTTAACATTAACCCCTCTGTTTATCTGTCTCAGAAAATGCTGCAATCCCCACCCCTAGTCTCCTCTGTTGCTCAATGACAGGAGGACTTTCAGTGACTTGCTCCCATCTCACCTTCTGCTACCCATTTACCCTTTAAAAGAAACAAGCTAGAAAGGACGTTGTCATGCAACAATCACAGGTTTTAGAACGAGGGTGTGTTCCAGTACCAGGTAGCTTTTCAAGCTTCCCACTTTCTGATACTCCATGCTAAACAGTGACAGGATGTCTCAAGGGGTTTTAGGATCCTGGGCTTGCTTGGCAACACAGAAGGAAAAACTTCTGTTTTCTGCAGATTAAAAGGCCACAGAAACCCTCTCTTTGTAATTTGAGAATTCAGAATCTGTCCTGTTTGAAAGCATCTTCTTGCAAAAAGCCAAGAGACGTTTCAGCTGCTTTTTTCCACTCATTTTCAGAGAACAATTGGTGAGTTTGAGATCACTGTGAGTTACACTCTGAACTTACCTGTTTACAGAAGTACTTATTTCGGATGTAGTGAAAAGCTCAGGGTGAAATTCAATCAGATTTTCTTCCTCATCCCCTTCCCTTTCTCCTCCCCTCCTGCCCCCTACAGTCATACCATAGGAACCAAGTCTAACCCATCCCTCACTGCACTGACCATAGGGACTGCAGTATATTTTATCCCTGAACACTTGTGCTGTGATTTCCCAGTGATAATGCTATAAACACCTCTCTCTTTGGAAAGGAAAGTAAGAAACTGGACCTGAAATGTCCTTTGAGTATATCTCCTCAGGGAAGGAGATTGTCCTGTCCCAGATAAAAATATTAAATTAGTAGCCATCACTTGAGTTATGTAATTTTTTGTTACCTAAATGTAAGGGACATAAAATCTAGCATTAGCACTTTATTGCTTGCCTTCCCTGTGAGTCCTCCACTAAGTATTCCATATTTATTCTTGTTTATGCTTCGCTCAGGCAGGAGCCTAATATCCTCTCTTCTAGAAAGCAAGTAGTTAAAATCTGATCTGAAATTACAGTTCCCAGAAGTTTCACTTACCTCAGTAATTACTGCTCAGGGAAAGGAAAAAAAAACCAACAAACCAAGTCTCTAAATCCCAATACTTTGCTGATAGTTCCTCTTTGCAGCTGACATTGTATTTACTGATATATTTTAATCCAAGCATGAAAAATTAGTCAAATACCAATGACTTTGTTATCCAGAAGCTAACAAAGGAAATAATAGAGCAATTAAATGACACATTGGAACAGGCTCATGAAACAAATACACCCACCGTCTTACTGGCAACAATATCTTCATTAAAACTGGTTTATTGTCAGGCAGAGGGAGAGGAAAAAAACGGAGGAGGGATGAGAAAGAGAGAAAGATAATATAGTAATATTTTGCAGGACATCTTCCAACACAGGAAAGAATATGGGATGTAATGATGTGTATTTTCTGTCAGAGAGTCAATGCCAGAAGTGGACTATGTTGAATTCCCCTCATATGATCAATGAACTTCTCAGTTCACACCTGAGTGATTTTGTAAGGGAAATAAATCATCTTGGTTCAGCAAGAGTAACTCCTGCAAAGTGCTGAGGAGACAATAGGATGTTGTGCTCTGACCTGCACAGAATTAAAGGTGTTCCGGCAGGATCTACCTGTGAGCTTCCAAAAGCCACAGCAACTAGTCAACTGCTCACCATAAGGCACTTACCTAAAGACAGCAAACTCAGAAGAAATGTGGCCAGATACAGCCCTCATGCCAGATGTGCCAGCATCCTTTCTTAAGCCAGCACAGTGAGTTTGGTGTGCAGCATGGATCATGACATTTTCCATGAATATTTAATTGTCCTCTTGAGCACTAAATAACTATCTATTTGAAGAGGTTGTTTGCACATTTCACAGCTCTTCTGTTTTCCTGATTGAAGTAAGTGGCATTTATAACAAGAGATCAGGCGGGGAAGATTTCTCAAGGGTAAAGATATGCCCTGTCTAAATCTCCAAGCAGATGTCTTGAAATTACTAGATTCACCTGGGGAATTGCAGGTGCAGAAATTTCTTGCAGAAACACCAAATCTGCCTTGGTCTGAGCCTTTCAAGCTCACTCAAGTAAATACCTCGCTGTCTTCATAGATTGCTGTGTCCAAGCCATGTTTACAGCCACATTTCCCCCACAGAGAAGTTCTTCCATGGCACCTTTGGCTGTTCTGTGAAAATCCAGTGTCTGGTACCAACTGCTTTATTGGTTTTGTGTCATCTGATGTGGGAACCAAATGCCACGAAGCAACCCCACCCCTCCCTTTCCAGTCTACACAGGATTCATGCATTCAACATTTAATGTTAACTTGGAGTAAGAAATCTGTGCCATGCATAGGTTGGAATCTTTTAATCTCAAAGGGTAATTATTGAGCCAGCATAAAAATGCATGAGTCAGATGTAGAATGCTGGCATCTTAGAAATGCCTTCTGAACATTAGAGATTAACTTGAGCCCTTCCGTTCCTGAAAATGTGTGAAGCAAAATAAAAACAGGTTACTAAAAGAAAACCAGAGATAGGAAGTTGCTGCAATGCAACCCTCCTCACCACTACAAAAATTGCCTCTGGCATAACCTTGATGCATTGAGGTTGGCAGGATATATAGAGGTCTCATGAGCCAAGGGAGCAGATACGTAACTTTGTATGTCCCTAAAGATCGCAGCAGGTCTGTGTTTCCAGCTGCATTTCCCCTCACCCTAGGGGGATTAAAAAAACCCATTATCGGCTTCAGAATTAAATGTTAAGAAACCACAGATGATGTATCCATGGAAATCTGCCTCACGCCATACATTCAACAATTTTGTATCCCACATATCTCCAGCTGGGAGATGCCATTATTCTCCTACAATCTAAATTATGCACAAAGCCCGATAAAACTTTGCTGTGCCTCTAAAATTACCCAAAGTGTAGAGCAAAAGAGGGGATTTAGGGCAAAGAGAAATTCAAAATAACAGTGGGCTGAGGGATTTGGAGCCAAAGGAGTGGCAGTTGTGGCAAAGGGTAGGGATGGCCACAGAACAGAAGATGGTGATATTCAAATTCTGAGGATTGTTATCAGCTGGGTGGAATATCCCTTGCTCAGAACCAGAAACAACAAGTCCTGAAAGCAAAGTAAAAGCAGCCCCTGCCTATATGGGCCAGTGAAAGGTTAAATAGAAATGAGGTGGTAATGCTAGTGCCTGGAAATGTGCAGCAATATCTTGGATACAAAGATAAAGAGGTTTGGGTGAGAGTATGTGATCAATGAATTTCACAAGAGAGCAAGGAGAGAAATGAGTGTGTGCAAGGAGGGTGGATCAGAAGGACTCAGGTTGGTTTGTGATCGATCAGTACAAAGACAGACCTGGAGGCATACAGATCACCAAAAGGTGCCATGATGGAGTTAAAACCATCTTGTGTAATTAAGAAATTAGAATGTTCCAAATATAAAAACCAAGTTCACTTAGAGCCTAGCTCATTTTCAGCCTCTGTTGATTTTCTTGGGATTACAGTATATATTCTGCCCTGAGAGATGTTTAATCAGCTGTTCTGTTCAAATAATGGTTTAAGTATTATTCTGTCCCTATGTGTCAACCTCTGTACAGGATTGATCCTGTAGGCTACTTCACATCAGAGAGAACTGTGGGATTGAAAGCTACACAGATAATCATCTTGGGGATCTGGTTTCTTTATTAGAAAACATGAACAAAGAAATGAAAATTCATGCTGGACCCAATGTGAATCTGTAGTTATTGCAGTGCAGCTCTATGCCTAGTTTTCTGCTCTGTGTCTAACTTCCCTGAAAGGTCCTTTGCCAAGGATCTGTGCAGGAAAACACAATTCACACTTTGCATCTAGATGAATATTATAGCAACATGAATCTTGGCAAGCAGATTTTTGTACACTGTGTGAACAACAGGAAACTTCTGTCTGAATGCTCTGGGTGCACAACATTTATGAGGCAAAGTGGCTGAATCTGCCTTTCATGACAGGCTGAGCTTTCACTAGAGTTATAAAGTTCATATGTTGGAGAAGCAAAGTTTATGAAATTCACAATTAACACAACCTGAATTAGCATAAAAGAACACTGACAAACCCCTGCTAGTACACAAACATACTCATAGTGCCAAAGAACGTTAAAAAAAGTCTGATCTTATCACTTTACCCAGTGGAAGAGTAGCTCTTTGAAGAGACTGAGAGAACATGATGCCTCTTGCAAAACTTGTTCAGCACATCAGACAATAAGGTGGTAGGCAGCATCTAGAAATGGGAAAGTTTAATTTTACATAAATTGGCAAAATTTGGAATAGCTCTAGCTTCTCTGTGTGGGTCACTGTAAATTATTTCTTTCAAAACAAAAACTTTTTAGGGTATCAAGGATTATGCTGGTAATGGTTCAAAGCTGCATCATGGAGGTTCAGATTGGATATCAGGAGACATTTCTCTAGTGGGTGTGTGGTAAATGCCCCGAGTCTGTCAATGTTCAAGAGGCATTTGGACAGTGCACTTAATAACAAGCTTTAACTTTGGTCATCCCTGAAGTGGTCTGGCAGTTGGATTAGATGACCACTGTACATCACTTCCAACTGAATGATTCTAGTCTAGTCTGATGTAGTCTAAAAAAGAGTGTGGAATCTCTTTGATGCACAACATGTGCTTTCTCCAGACTCCTTTCCATTTCTTCATATCCTTCCTAGGAAAAATACACCACAGACAAGTCCGTGGAAATATGAGGAATGCCACAGAGAGGCTGGTTTCCGATGAGGAGGGACAAATATAGTTGAAATGTTTGAGCAGAGTGTAGTCCAACATAAGCCATTCCAGATTCTCAACCGTAAGTTTTAACTTCTCCACTGGGGATAAGACCCATGCAAGACATCTAGACGAAAAATATGTGTATAGGTCTCAGTAAAATCAAAAAATCCAGATCCTTGCCTGTAACCTTATGTACCATGCAGTCAGACTGAGCCTGCATGTGTGCTTCAAATCAAATGAAAGGATTCATATGTGTCTTGACTTAATCCTCCTGCTGTTGTGTCATTCTCTTCTAGCTTAATTCTGCGATCTTCAGCCCCAGAGAGTAATGGCTGCTAGCATTGTGTAGGAATTTGTCCTCATGAGGTTGGGTCTCTACTTTATTTCTGTGAGGAAAACTGGAGCACTGAGCATGCATGGTTCCTACAGCATAAAGAGGAGAAATGGGCAAGCATTACTATTGGGGTACCCAATACCCCTGAGGGCACAGCCCTTGCAGATTGGCTTAAAATAATCATGAGACTGCTCTTCAGAGGTGTTTTGTAAAGTAAAAGCTTTAATATATGAAAAATAATAAACATTACAGAAACAAAAGAAAAAGCCGAGCACAGGTGTCAGAGAAACCTCCGACATCCTGCTAAAAACACTCCAAAAAGCCTCTTGGTTCCTTTGTGCTCCTTCTTCAGTACTCAATGGTTCAGGCGGGCCATTTGGCCCCTGGCCCAGTGAAATCAGCACCAGGCTTTGACCTACACTTTCCAAGCCCAATCAATGCTCCCATGCTGGCACTGAGCCAGTTACAATGAGAAAGGCACAGAACTTTCTAGTTAAACTTCCTAAAATGTCTAAAGGTAAACTGAAACTCTTTCCTTATACAGAGATGCCCACTCGGGGATGGGAAATGCTTTACTGTGCATCACTCCCAGTGCATGCAGCCCACTGCATCAAATATGCCTTTTGTGGAGAAGCCCACAGGGTTATTCCCTTGCATGTCTGCTGAAGAAAATAAATGTATTTCCTAGTGTCAAAATGTGGTAGTTGGACTAATTGTCCTTGCTCAAACACAATGCAAGTTCCACACAAAATTCCAAGAGTACAGGAAACCAGCAATGTGGTTTTACTTGTTCTATTGGTCTTTTCAAATGGTCCTGTCAGCATAGGTCACTGTAACCACAGCCCTTCTGCACACAGGCAAGATTGATCTCTTGCGGCAGTAAATCCTGGGCCACCTGGGCTGAAACAAGACACAAGGTAATATATTCATGCTACAAGGGTCACAAGAAGGTCAGGTGGCATTACCAGCCTTTTAGGAACTGCTGTTTCTCAGACTAGAGCTCAGCAGCCAGGCTCCATGGCTCAGCAGCCAGGAAAGTTTGAGCATTCGGCACGCCAAGCAAATCTCATTGAAAATAAGGAAGAGCAAGGAAGGAAAGAGGCATGACAAGAGGCCGAGTGAGAAGAACATAGCCAGTTGTTGTACAATGGAAATATCCTGCTGGCTTTAAGCCCAGTGGCAGCCATGGTCCTTAGTGTTCAGGAGAGGAAACAAGGCAGAGGTAGCAGGACTCAAACATTAAGAAAAAGAACTGACTGCCACTGAGGCAGCTGTTTATTTTGCTTCAACTAAATCAACTTTACTTGAGCTTTCTGTGTAATGATGTAGCTATAGGGCTCCTTGTTGCCCTCAGCTTTCTTGGTTTTCTTTGTTTGGAATCTTGCAAGCAGATTCTCATGCAGCTTCAACATAAACAATGTATGTTTTTAGAGATGTTTTCATATTTCTCCTTTGGGAGGAGAATGTGATTGATGGTGGTGTTCACCATCCAGGTTGAAGAGGTGGTGACCTAAATGACCAATCTCTTGGCCTCTGTACAAACTGTATATATGGAGCTGGATTGTTGATAGAGAGAATGTAGAAGAAGAATCTAGAATAAAGTATCATTAGCTTTCCCTTCAACTGCTGCTGCCTGCCTCGTTTCTTCTGTGGGTCCGATCCTCCTACATATGGACCCGAGTGTGGCATCCTGCTACAGCTCTTTCCATTAGGAGCTAAATGCCTCTGGGGTGTAAGGTGCTGTACAGTCAAAGATGTATCTTTAGACATGTTCTAAATCAAAGCAACAATCTCAACAGAGTTTCCAAAAAGCTTGTACTTGTGGTAAATACTTTTTCTTTCCTAGTTACATCTGATGCAACATTGCTGGGTTCCTTTGCCTATCTCAGACATACTCTGGAACTACCCAAATGAGTGTAACAGAGAGAGATAGAGATAAGCTACCTTGCAACACTGAAACTTTACAAGGGATGTTAACAGACCTTTCTTTCCCCCAAAAATGTGCAACAACTTCAAGGCTATTTCCATTACCTTCAGATTTTCAACCTTTAAAACTGGAAACACACTGGAAAGCACAACATCCTCAGCTGACTTTGCATGTAAGAGTTCTTGAGGCTTTAGCACAGCCATGAGCTGGCCAAAAGCCCTGCACTGGTGCTCATGTCCTCCACTAGTGCATGCAAATATTTTATTCCTCCACCTGCTATGAGGCTTCTCTGACAGTATGCATCCCCACCACAAAGTCTGTGGTGACTGGAGAGATGAGAGACCCACAGAGAGACAAAACCCCAAAATACACTGGGGTCTACCCCGCTCCAAACTTCCAACCTAACTGCAGGCACAAACATCCCACGAGTTTCATCTCATTTTCTCTCATTTTAAAGTCAAATTGGAAATATCTATTTATAAATGACAGTGGGGGAGGGGAAAAAAACCCAAACCCAACCAAACCAACCAACCAACCAAACAAGAAATTCCACCAGAAAAACAAAACAAAACAAACCAGCAAAAACAAAAAAGAAAACCCAGAAAAGCCTCAAAAGTAAACCTTTGTGTTTCAGCACACTTTTCCACTTTGATAAATGACAAATAATCCAATGACATTTAATTTAGATGATACATTAATTTTCTGTTTGTATTTAGGCATACCAAACTAGGTGCTGTTTATCTGAAGCTTATTTCATATCTGAACTATGCACAAAATTAAGGTGGCATCTCTTTGATCAGAGTCTTGTTTGGCTGCCTTAATGGTTTCACTTTCAATCACAGGTGGACTTTCAGGAGTGATTTTAGGAGCCAGATGTTTTGAAACTCTTCCATGCTCAGATGTGTTTAAACCATCACTTGTGGTTCTTCTTTTCACAGAAAGAGAATTCCACTGTCTGGAGCAAATAAATATGTTAAAATACAGGACTGCAAGATTAAAAATTTACAGATTGACTAATAAGGAGAAAGTTCCACTTTGTTTTCTCCCAGAAAGAAATGTGCTTAAGTGAGGGGTGCCTGCTCCCTAACACTGCACAGAGCCTAGCACATTCCAGCAGCTTCACAGCACATTGAAAAATGCATATTGGTGTGAAATATGGCACCTTATGGTTGGTTGTTCTTCATTTTTTTTTCTGTTTATGCATTCTAGGAAGATACAAGTGAGTACATTTAAAATATCGACCTCTTAGTCACAATCCGTAGTGAGTTCTGCCAGAGAATGGAAAACTATCTGCAAAAACCAGATTACCATAGTTTATAGCCCTTTATACAAATAGCAAAAAACTGTTTGCATTTGTCTGTTCATGTTTTATCGCAAGTATGTTGTTTGTGCTCATCAGAAAGATGACTGTATTGTTATCTTGTCCTTAAAATCAAATTGTCTCTTGTAAACTATCATATTGGAAGGCTATAAGGACAAATGATCATATTGGAAGTTTTAAAGTTAGTAAAATAACTATAGTTTATCTCAAAATTATATTTGCAATTGTTCCAACCAAATCTCTATCAATTGAATGATGTTGTAGTCTACAAGAGCAGAAAATTCTCTTTAATATTGAACTGTAATATTGTTGCAATAATTGTGTTTTCTCGATTTAATTCCTCGAGATGATATTTCCCTCATGGTTTAAAATGTATTTTAAATTCCCATTTCATACCACCAGAGGGCAATATGATAAAGTTCATTTTACAATGTATATTAGGAAAAAGCTGTGAACTCTAAGACTGTCTTCTGTATCAAAACCATATAACAAAATTTAAAATGCATTACCTTATTTATTCAACTTTTTCACCATTTAAATTTTAAAAAAAAGGAAGAAACTGTGTTGTACATCAATGAACAAAAGGAAAAAATACAAAGATAAAACCAGAATATGTGAAGGAAGGCATTCTTTTCAGAAGAAAACGACAAAAAGAGCACAGAGCATCAATAACATTCCTGTTGTTCTAACCCACTGAATTTATACTCTGAGATAGATGGAAAGTTGAGGATCTAGAAGCAGAAAAAGTATGGTCTTTTGGTACCTTTTCAGGCAGAGAATTGTGTTTAATTGACTGTAACTCAGGGCAAACTTCAGTTAATTCTGAACATCTGTTGATATGTTACAATCAGGTATAACAGCACACTATGTTTTTACTATGCTGGTAAGAATTTTATATACAGTATCTCTTTATATCGTGTATATAAGTACTGCCTTAGAGAAGAAACCTGAAACTGTGTTTATTTAAAAACTGGCAATTCAATTAAACTGAAGAAGGATGACGTGTAACTGATCAGAAAGGAGAGAGAGAGAACTACAGGGTACTTAATAGCTAAAAAAAGAGTAGACAATTTCAGAGATTAGGTTTATTCTTACAAAATTAAGACTGAACTCTTCATTTCATGTCATTTTCCTTCAAAGTAATTTGCGGTTTTTTAGGTTTTTAAAAAAACTCAGAGGCGAGTTATGAAGAAATGCCATTTGAAGGCTAATTTGTAAGAGGATGATTTTAAAGACAGCATTTCCATAATCCAGAAAATAGCATTTTATGCAAAGCCAGTATCTAGACAGTCTTGATATCCACTCAAAATCGTCCAGGCCAAATGAGGAACAGAGGATATTTACCCCAATATCCATGACAGTAGCAAGTTCTCAACTTCTTACATTGAAATCACAGGATACCAGGGATTATGAACAAAAGCCCCATTTTGAAGTTCTTCAGATTTTGAAACTGTTTAGTTCCAAAAGGAACTGACTACTTTCACACATACAAAAACTATTACAGTAATTACACTCTCCCTGGCTTCAGTATGGTGACATTCATACTATGTAATTAAGAAGGCACAAAGACCTGCTGGCATCCCTCAATGAAACTTAGGAAGTCACTGCTTGCATGCATGCAGTACAAAGTGAACAACACAAGATACAGGAATAGTATGTTATCAGTGAGGGTAGAAGGCGCAGATTTGCAGGGCTCCCAAAGCCTGGTAACATTAACTACATTTTATGAACATCAGATACAGTAAGTGCTTATTTTGTACAGACAGACAGGACTTTCTAGAAAATAGCTTGTCAGTCAAAAGGAAGACAAATAATGAAAATGCGTGCAAGCTTTGTGCAGTGGAGGTATGCTCACCAGAGAGAATCAAAAGAGAAATAACTGGAAAGACACCAGAATTGCAGCAGTGCTGATGCTTTGCTTTTAGATGCTATCTTCTATCTAAGAAAACTATTTCTCAAAAGGAGGGAAAACACCTGACAAAATGAAGGGGTAGAATCTAATTTAGCTAAGGCCGCACTGTGAATCAAAGACCTAGGAACAAAAATTCGCATCTGCTACCACCTGCTCTGCTCCCCACACAATGTTTACTACTTACCTTGTTAAAAGCACTGTTTTCAAGTGGTACTGGACCTTTCACAAAGAGCAATTTGAAACTCTCTTTTGCACAAGCTAAATTCACATCCATCGGGAGGTTCTGCTTCATCATTACTTGTAATATGTGCTCATCATTAGTTATAGTATGTATAATGCATATATTCCAGTCAATTCTGGGGATAGCACAGGTACATTTAGCTTCTAGATTGGTCACTGCCTGAGCTCCAGCAGATTTGGCAGAGCTTGCACACACTACCACATTCAAGCAAGCCTTGCAAGTAGTCTGCAGTGCCATGTCTGGAGAATTCATCTGTGTCTGAGCAGTTAAATCCAGCACCACAAACAACTGAAACATCCCAAACTTGTTGAGACTCAAAGGCGAATCTGTCCTGTATGCTGGTCTCCAGGCTCCTTTTGGATTTTAGTTCCTTTCAGCAAACATCAGTGTCCATGAAAGAGTATGTGACAAGGAGAGGAACAAAGATGAAAGTGATTTACAAACATAGCTCTGGCTGGAATTCCACCACTGTTTGATGCTTGAGTACTCAGGCCAGTGTCAAAATAGAGCTGAGATACATCCCCAGGACACACTTTGGTGAGAAACTACTGACACATCTCACTTTTAACCACCTGGCACCAGTTAGTCAGGGTTTCACCAGTAATGCAGTGGCACTTGCAGCAGCTAATTCGTTTGTCACAAACAAAGCACACTTTTTAGGGTAACTCTCAAAGGCAAATTAGGAATTTTATAGCAATACACAGTGGTTTTGAATGGTCAGAATTGTCCTCAATGGCTCTCAAAGTGAGCACTGAAGACCAAAAATGCACTGAAGCATTATGCTTTGGTTTCTTTCATGTTAGAATGTTGGTAATGCTCTTTCACCTCTGGGGTGCAGTATTGGACCCCAGCAAAGTTAAAGCAAATTTGAATCCTCTCGCAACTCAAGAGATCACAACTTCTGCATCTTCCAAGATTTGTTGATTTTGTAAGATTTAGTTTGACAGTACCTGCTTTTGATTATTTTTTAAGTCTGTCTGAAGGTAAAATCGGTAACTCCCTTTTCTTACTTGAAGCACTCAATGTTCCTGATGTATGTCTTAGGTCTCCTATAGCCTGATCATCTAGGACCAATTAAAGACACACATTAATTGATAGAAGAGGTCTAGAGCTTGCATCATTGCCTGTTCTTTCCACATAAACAGCCCATCACCAGGATTGCAAAGGTTTAGGATTTGCTAGCTGTAAATAAGGCCACAATCCTATCACACACAAGCATAGTTCTTCCCAGGGGTGAGCCTTGCAGTAGTTAGAGCTCAAGTCGCATCACCAGTATGAAGAGAGGAGAGTGCCACCAAGACAGACTGTATGTCAGTAACACAAAAATTGTGGGGTTAGCAGGAAAGGAAAATTAGCCAAAACTTACAGTCAAATACAAACACACTGTATATTTATAGCTACAAGTTTAGCAGTCTCCCAAGCAGTGAATCAAATGTCACCTATATTGTGCTGACTTGAGGGGAGTTATGCATGTTCCACAACAGTTAATGGAACTGGTAACTCAAGCTTGAGATTAGGTAACTCCCTGGACTACACTTCAGAGGACAATTAAGTAAAAATTTAAAAAATACACTAGGAGTACAAACAACATGACCAGGAATACACAGGATCTCAACTTCTTTTTAACTTACGAACTTAATTCTTTCAAAGATTTATGTTTAATTCTGAAATCCTGTTTTTATAACAAATAATCAGTCTTGAACTAGGAGGCCTTACCAGCTTCTTCTGTTCAAAACTAGTATTTTAAATCTACAAAAATACTCTACCTGGAGCTGTAAATGATGAGTTATCTCAGATTTTAACTCCTTTGCTTAAAGTACCAGCTGGTGTTTAAGTCCCTTAATGTTGTTCACCCCTCACAATATATTCCCCTAGTCTTGACAGAATCACCATGCATCTCAAGGATATCTGAGTAAGCACTTAAGAACTGCACTTCTAAGGCTCTCCTATGATGTCAATTTAACTTCCACTACCTGACTGCACCTATTTCTTCTTAAATCACGCTTTCAGTCCAAGCCTTAGAACTTCATGCTGCAGAGTTGCGTTCTAATATTTGTGACTGTAAAGGGAAAAGCAATGATACTCAGTGACCTCTAAGCAAAGACATCTTCCTGT
Source organism: Illadopsis cleaveri (assembly GCA_013399915.1). Lineage (NCBI taxonomy): Eukaryota > Metazoa > Chordata > Aves > Passeriformes > Timaliidae > Illadopsis > Illadopsis cleaveri. The sequence continues at coordinate 80,591 of VXBB01003585.1, read as the reverse complement.
GGAATCTCTCACTTAGGCCTGCACTGTAGACTTCTCTGTTCAGAACTTTGCATAAACAAAAGAATAGAAGAATGAAAAAAATGATTCAGCTTATACTTTTCCTTTTGAAACTACACGTTTTCTGTCTTAATCCATTTTACAAATTAGCTTTCAGATTTGTGGAGCAATAGCGTATCTGTTTCTTTTCATACAACAGCAGGAAGCCTTGATATATGTTATCTCATAAAACATATGAAAAAAATAATGAGAAACTGCTAGGTTAAATGGAACCCCAGATAATGTGTTTTATAAAACTTAATAGCACAAGATCTACCAGCATATTTAAAAATATATTTTTTTAAAATTTCAAATGGAATAACAGTGTGTTAAGAAGAAAAACAATCCCTCCAGGGTTTGCAACCCATGCACTGGATATTTTTGAAGTACGTAGTTTCTGAGAAGTTAAGCTATTTCCAAAACAAGAGTAGCAAGACATAAAACCTTTCAGTTTGGGGTTTGTTAAGAAACATAGTTAAAGGAATTTTTTGCACCTGCCAGTTTTAAAATTTCATCTATGGCTAACATAAAAAGTCAGTGGCAATAGAGCTGAAAGCTACAAGAGTAGATGTGACCAATATAACAGGTCCTTTGGCTTGTCTGGCATAAGGTGGACAGGAAATGTGGGGCTTCTACTTAGAATACTTGCTTCTTCATTCTCCCTGTTGTTTTAGTGTTTTCTCAGCTTAGCCTTTAATTAATCCTTAGACAAACTCACTTTGAAAAAGGGCCTCAGGCTATGGAACAGAGGTAAACACAATAATGAGCATTTTGGTTAACCTCTCTGCAATAAGGCTTTCCAGATTTTTGTCATGGACGGGTAACAGAAAATCTTTGGTGCTACAGCAAAAATTTGTGATTAGTCAACTGAATTCTAAATATCTGAATTCTGTCCATGGGCTATATGAGATTCTAGGCTACTTGAGCAGAAATCTAGATGACCATCTTGGAGAACTGCAGAGGTCTTGCTGCAAAACTGCTTTTACTTGTTGAGCATTGTGGAAGAATTTGGTAGAATCAAGGAAATATTTAATTTCTTTTACTTATCACTGAAAATGCAGTCTCTAATCCTTTCTCTAAGGTTTAAATACTCAGGTCCACATCTAGGAATCTAACAAAAATTCCTATCACTAAGGTAATATGTTGCATGAACGCTGAGTGAAGACCTTTCTCTATATAATAGAACAATTTTTTTTGTAGTTACAAGATATTTCCTTTTTATAGCATAAAGGAAATGTAGCTCTAACTAGAAAAAAGAGTTTTATAAAATTTAGTGGAAAAGGATATATAGTGTGTATGAGAATGAGGGACAAAGTATGGCAGCAATTTGCCTGATCTCCCAGAATATCTAAGTCCAGTACTGCTTGTATATTTGTGTGATGTGTGGTAGCCCATAGCTTTTTTTAACAGATTTTGGATTTAGAACCCAAAAGAAAGAGATATTGAGCTTTAAATAGGTTGAGCCACATGGCCAAGCCTGCTTACAGCATATGCTAATTTAAATGCTTGGATTTCATAGAGATAGTTTCTCATTCAGAGTAATGCGATTTTTAAGTTATTACAAAGATGTTGCAAATGCTCCAGCTGCCTAACCAGCACATATTTTCACAGTCTTTGTATTGTGCATTCAGGAACATTTTAATGGCAATTTTTCTAGTGTCCACAAGAGCCATACACCTTTTTTAGTTGGAAATGACAGCCTTAATTTTCACCTGTGCTGCTCAAATGTCACAGTGAAGAGGAAATGATGGAAGAGGAATGGAAATACTTCTAGAGATGCTAAGTAAAAAAAAATAAAAATTGACAATTAGATGTAGAATGCCTCTTGACAACACTCAGACATCTTGACAATATTGACTGCACCAATAAAAGTATGTGCTGGATTCCACAGGTTAACAGAGATGAAAAGCAGTCTAAAAAACAAATAGCATTAATTTGCACTTGAAGTGAAAGTCTAGCCATGCTGTGAAAGTCTGTTATGGAAAGATTCTTACTAGGCAAAGAAAGGCTGATAAATTCCACCAGTTTTACTTTCTTCTGGCCAAGAGATAAATCTGAGAGGTCTTGTGTAGGAGAGGTCAGTCTTTCCTTGCTGGAAATGCACAGATGGATCCCAGATAAAAGACACATCTGTCTGTTATTAAACAGCAAATCTTTACTAAAATTCTTAAATGTTAAACACACCTAGGAGATATATATTTTCATTATCCCTCCCTGCCAATGTCATCCTGTTTTACCACAACTTGTTTGTTCCACCACTCAACCATTACTAATGGAAATAATTCTATAATCCTGATTTTTAGTACACTGGAGAGTAGCTAAGGTCTGATGAACATTTAAATAGACACTTCAGACAGCATGAGTGTCTAAAAAGGTTGTTTTAGCTACTGTAGATATCACTCTAGGGACAGTCTATCCATTACACTTCTGAGACACTGCCTTCCACACTGAGTCAGCAGGATGGCTCTTTGACCACCAGAGTACCTCCAAAGAGTCAATTCACTGTGTGGCAGCTCATGGATCACCCCTGCCTGCAAGAACTCTGCAAACAGACCAAAGTTCAGCAGCCATGCTCCAAGCCAACTGAAATACAGACTCTTTGCTTTGTTGAGAAAGTGTATGGACTGGCTGCAATGAGTCAGTCAAAAACTTCTTGCTAAGGACAGCTGAATGAAAAGGCACAACCAGGATGAAGGACAGGACACACAGGTCTATACCATGCCATAAATTTGCAGAAGACTATACCGCATTTGACAGGCATAGTTTTGTGCTCCCATTCGTGATTGTTTTGAGGTACAATATGATTTTAGATGTAAGGTATTTCTCCAATCACAAGTGGTATAAATTATTTCCACATCTATTGTCATCTCATGTCATGTAGGCTTCCTCTCATTACAGAGCTTCCTTAGTTACCTGTACCTCTGGTATCTGGACTGACACACTTCAGGTGATTCTGCATCAAATGCAATTTAAAACATTAAACCAAGAAATCCACAGGGGACATGATGAATTATTTACTAGGTGTGTTTTTATAACGAGTAGGATCTACAACAGTTTTTCAACTACTGTCCTCTACAATTATTTCCTTTTTGATTCCACACTGAAGGTTTTGTCTATACAACCTGAAAAACAGTCTAAAAGCTATATAACAGATCATCTGTTACCAACCTACATGACAATGAAGTCAGAGAATATTTTAAGATACCTAATTTTCTATTCAGACCTAAAAGGATTCTGTTATTAATTTATTAACCATAAAAGTCTTCCACTTACAGTAGAAGCTTCTGAATTGACTAACACTTTTTGTTGACTTCTAAACTCAGTGAGAGACTTCTCTTTTGTTCCTCAGGGGATTATCTTTGCAAATACTGGAACAGGAGTTTTACCTCAGAAAAGGGCAAACTATATGTGATTTATTTAAATTTCTGTACCTTCCCTGAAATAAAAAAGTTTTTAAAAAATCATTTTATAAAATTATTAAGAAAGTCGTTTTCAAATTAGAGTTTTACCACAGAGGAAATTACTCGATTAATCCTTTAGGATCCCTTGGAGCAACGTAAGTTTTAGAGTGCAGTGTTCCAGCAGACTTTTTGTTGCTTTTGTTACTTTGTATGGCAATCTTTTGCAGGTTGTTAGTATCTCTTCGAGGTAGTTACTGCTTAATTAAAATAACAATAATAATTAACTAAAAAAAAGGACTTCTGTGAATTTTCACTACTGAGCAGAATGACAAAGAGGGAAAGAAAGATATCTACAACATAAATCCACCTCTGACAATGACCACTTCTGATTATTTAAATTTTGTATCTTGATTTTCATACTAGGAGCACTTGGGAAACCTGAGCTCTCCCCTAGCCATAAAGCATCCTAAATCAGTTTTAAGTGAAGCCTGTTAGCTGCCAGATGGGGCAGCATGGATTTCCTCAGCTAAAAGGGCAAAGTACTGGAAGGAAAGCCCTAATGGAGAATGGTTTTGTGCAAATGACTGTCTGGAGCACAGGGTAACACTAGGACTCATCTTTAAAAATATACAATATTTAGTCCATAATATGCACATCTATGTAGACAATTGCAAAATTAATATCTGGATGTCACTGACTGGATAGATTATTACAGTTCAGGTAACTTTATAAAGTCAGTGCTGCAATCAACTTTGGCACAACAAATAAAAACTTCAGTCAGCAAATAATGTTCTGTTGATCCACTGACTGAAATGGCTTCTGAGTAGTTATGGTCTTCCAAGTCATTGATCTGCAACCCAAACATCAACAAAGGGGACTTGGGCACTTCAAGAAGTGCTGCTCACCAGCCTCAGAGTTATAAATTCACTAAGCAGAAGGACCTACTCCAATTTTGCCTGTGACACTCAGAGCCATGCTGTTAACTTTTATTAGAACAGACATTTTCTGTCAAAATTCTGCAAGAGCTTGAGGGTGTTCAATGAAGAAAAAGGAGATGTGTCATCTCTGTTCTGCTTTGTTCTGCATCTTTGTCAGCTGACTAATTTCCATCCTCTGTACCTTCATTTGTAAACTAAGTAAAAATGTACCAAATTTTTGAGGCCAAAAAGACCATTACATTAAGCCCAGTGATTTGTGTTTGACCAAGCATTTCTTACACATAATTATTTACATAATATAATTTTATACATATAAATAATACCATTTTTTTACAACCTCTAAGATCTATGGGTGAAAAAAATATGTGTAAAAGCTATTTTAATTATGGGAAAAAATCTATTAAACGAAGAAAGGAAAAACTGTATAGAATTGCCTTGCTTGTGTCATCTCTCTTAACTCATTAACATTTTATTTGAAGTCCTCCAAAGTTAAATTTTTTAAAAATATAGATGCATAGAGGATTTGGGTATTGCATGAATTTATGGCCAACAAATATTAAAAAATATATAATAATTTGAGTTAGTACAAACTGAATTGCAGAGAGTAATTTTTCAAATATTTTCGTCCCATTCCATCAGGTTTTCCAATTGAATTTAACAATTTATTTTTGAAAATATTCAGTATATTGTTAATCTAGTATAAATAAATAAAAAGTTTATTTTCATAACTTCTTACAGCCATATCTTCAATGAGAGAAACAGTCCCCTTTTTCTTTCAGAAGGTCTAAAGATCAGTTGAACATTCAAATAAATCACCATGTATATGAAGACAAGCCTATTTCCAAGTTCTGCTTCTGATTCATTTTACAGGCAATTGATTCATTTTACAGCAATAAATCTTTCATCCAGCTGTTATCTCAGTGAGTTAGTTGTTGTTTATTTTCTCTTTATTTATCTCACTTGAAAAACCTTGATATGTTGGAATAAAAAGATGGAATTACCATGCTTTAATAGGTGGTTTAGGATCTTCAAGGTTAATTAATTCTGTTAAGTCTGTGGTTTGAAACCAGGTAAAATCCAGATCCTTCCATCCTTCCTCTTGATACATCCTAATAAAATTGTTTCTGCTTGGAAGAAAGCTAGCAGAACAGGAAGCTCCTTCAAAGTCTTTTTCTGCTCGTGCTATAACTTCAGAAGTTTTTAACTGAGATACTTGTATTTCTGTAGCAATTCCTTTCAATCTTTTGTCTTCTGCAGAAGAGAAGGAAGAGGAAAAACATACTGAGTTTAAAATTATGTATATCTAGTGTCTCCCTATTTTTTACACCACAAGTAATGAGCAAGCTAACAGTTCAACAGGATAAAATGCATCAGTGTAAGCTTTTAAATTTTTGTTAGGATGTCTTAGTACCCTATCTTAGTATAATAGGTGACAATTTTATCTTGTGCTGTTTAAAATTATTTGTTTTATATCAAATTACAGAATGGTTTAGCACACTCATGCAGAATGCAATAGCAGCTAACTATTGATTCTAAGTAAACTGATATACATTTGTTATAGAGTATATTACTATTAATGTAACTTATTAAATAGAAAAAAACCCAATCACAAGAAGAACTTTTGAAACAAATAAAAAAAATCTAATAATCTTGAGCTATTCTTCAAATATTAATTATCTCAAATTGAGACTGATGAGAGAATCCAAGAAACTCCCCCTCCCAAAAAAGCAATAAACACTTAGGAACAAATTGCAAATGATTGAAACGATCAGGTTCTGACTCCCAGCCCTGATCTCTCACTTTGTCTTCAGGGGTTGTGTAGGTTCATTGCTTACCACTGAGAAGGCAGGGGAAGAGAGTAAATTTTGTGCATCACTCATCAAAAGCAAACAATATCAAACAACTAAGCAACACAGCAGACTCTTTGGCAATATCTATATACAGGGGCCAAGATTTTTCAATGGAACTAAACCAATCTGTGCTAACTGAACTNGAAAAAAAAAAAGTCAAGTTTCCACTAGCCTGTTCAAGATTATATTTGCTGCTCCCTGTGGAAGAAAGGAAGAAAGGAATACACATTTCTTTCCATGCTGTCTTTGTAACTGCTTTGCCAAGAGATCTGTAGAAGATTGTAACAGTGACATAATCCTTGTGTCCTGGAAAAATGATTTCATTCTAGCTACAATGAAAGACAATTCCAGTAGGAAAACCAAACAATAAAATAATGTTTCCAGTCAAGCTTGAGAGTGTTTAGTTTGCACAGCAGAGTGCCAGGGGTGTGTATTTTTAGAAATTGCTCACAGGGTCTGTGTTCCCACCTGTGAAAGCCTTGTGGGCCTTCCTGATCACCGCATTGCCTTCGTATAGAATGAGATCTTCAGCATGAAGGATTCAGAGCATTGTTTTCAGTGAATTATCAGGACCTGAGCTGACTCCTACCCTTTGCATGTGTCAGTTTCCCCTGAGAGTCAGATCCCTTATGCACCAAACATCTCTGCTCTGAGTCCTGAAACAAGGTTGTAAATCTAGCAGACGCAACAGCTTCTGGAGTCATCAATGAGGAGGTTATTATCCTAAGTCAGGTGCTTGCAATGAGTTATTTCACAATGAAGTGAAATGTTTACACATCTCCTTAATCATAATGTTTTCAGTGATGTACACACACCGCTTCCTTTTGGTCTTTAAAGCTCCACATTATAGAAGTAAAAATCTCCAAAAAGACCCTCTCTTCAGACCCCAATTCTGAAGAGAAAAATACATTGTAGAAGCAGCTGATTCACTTGATTTTGTACTACAGGTCAGTGTAGCTTATTGGCATTCATTTTTCAGTGTTCTTGAAGCTCTTCTCACTCCTCTTTTCAATGTCTTCTTTGTCCTCTGAAATACTGTGATTGCTCTCATATTGCCTGAAGTGCTTGGAAAAATCTCACTCTCCATGGAGAAGGCAGACTGGTAGGAATAGAGCCATTTCTATTCTGGTTTACAACTAGCTTTTAGGAGAGAAGAGATTCCCATTTCCATGCAAACATCTATGCACAGGCTGTGAAAGCATAGGCTAGCTGCAATCACAGAAAAACACACACTATCGTGCCTCTTTGAAGCTCTGAAATTTTTGCCACTGTTTCCTTCATCCGGGTATACCTCTCTGGTTCAAGTCTGCAGGAAACATAACACTTAACCTCAAAAAAGTATTCTATTTTGTCTCTCTCATTTTGAAGTGGAAGGCTTTAGTAGCAGCTCTCTAGTTTCAGGATCCATAGCTTTTTTTTCCTTTGGAAACCAGCCATCCCTCAGCATGCTGATAGCACTCTTTCCATCTAGACTCTTCAGAGCTTAATAATTTCTAAATTTTACATTAATTTCCAAATGCCTCTCCATCTCTCAATATAATTTTTTACTCCTTCTGAATACAATGACAATCCTTATAAAGCTTCAGTAAGTATAGTTATTTATATATTACTAAGATAATATGTGGAGCACGTTATGTCAAAACAATCACATATTAGAAAATAATGTTTATGTTCAATAGGAAGAAAAAGAAGAAGCAAAGCAGGAAGGAGCATAAAAGTATAAGAAAAGAAGAGGAAGAGGAGGAGAGAATGCTTCAGTTATGAATGCAATACAAAAGCTGTAGTATCTATAATTAAATTATTTTTCCATTAATTTGTCATCTATACATGGTTTTCTCATATAAAGTAGTTTCACATCTTCTCCCAAACTTTTTTCTGATTTTCAGTATCTTAACATTTTCCACTTATACCTATGGATGTTGGATATTTACCTGACAGCAATTGCACCTGCTGCAAACTCAGAACAACTTCTCTCTTTTTTTTTCCACAGCTCTCACTTCATTCTTCACAATCTTGCTGCAGGAAACACTTGCATTCCTATCTAAGAACCTGACTTGGCAAAAACTCTCTTTTGACTGCTATTTCTAGTACAGGCTTTAATCCAGCAAAGTAAAATAAATCCAGTCTATCATGAATAAGTTAAAGTACAAGGGCTCAAACACATACATCAGTTTCCACTGAACCAGACCTTGCAGTATTACTGCAAGTGTAATTACTCAAAACATTATGGTATAGGTATTTTTATTCTTCTCCAAATTTCAAATGCCCAAATTCCACATGACTTTTCTTCTGAAAATCTGACCCCAATCTCAAGTATATGTTTCAAAGTTCTGTTTATCAAATTTCCACAACAAAATATGAAACCTTCTATTGGTAGTATCATTCTTGCAGGTATTTTTGCTCTGATGAATTGTTAGTTTTCAATTTTGCACTAAGGTAGTTAAAAGAGACATGTTAAAATGTGAAAATTACTTTATTTATTAGGTCTCATACAAACTAGCAGATTGAAACAACTGGCAGATTTTTCATGTTACTCCTAAAATAATTTACTTTTAACTCTACCTTTTATTACACACCCTACAGCTGCTGCAAGTATTTAAACTCCATATTCTCTTGTTCAGGCTTCAACTTAATAATGAAATCTTTATTATTCTAGTAAGGAATGCAGAATTGTACTTTCTACATACTTACAAATTCTTTATTAGAATAGATCAAGTATTGATACTGTTCCAAGATAACACTGAGAGTTAATCTGTTAAAACATACTTTCTGTATCATTCCACTAGAAAGAGAAGGAATGCAAAGTAGCCTCTTCCAGCCCCATCCACGAAAAGCCTGCAATCCGTCTCGGTATTTTCACATGCTGCCTGAGGCAGGAGAAGCTCCTGAGCCACTCTTTTCTCTGCTCCCCTGTAAAAAAAGAACATAGCTTCAGGCAGGCGCCTGAGGATTTGTTTCCCTGAGAAAGGTACTTTGCCTTCATTACAACTGGTAGAAAGAAACAACTTTCAGGCATTTTTTGACTCTCAAGAAAGTCATAAATTAGGTTAAAATTTAAAATAAAATCAACTGTTTATTTGAAATGAAATAGCAAAAGGAATAAAATGTTTTTGAATATTTCTCTTTAAAATTCTGTTTTTCCCTAAAAGAATATGAGATTTTGCTCTGATAATAGAAAGGGGAAAAAAACTCCCAAACATAATCTGAAAAAAAGAGACTCAGAGAAGCTTGTAAATGCACAGAGGAAATTTTGTCTACAAAATCTGAGTATTTGTCTTAGATATAATCCTGTAGAATTACCTATAAGTATAAAGCAGGGTCATGAAGTACTTTTTAATTTTCCTCTTAACATAATTATCTATCAAAATTACATTTTAACTGCTTCGTTATTGACTCAGGTGATGAAACTGCCTTCCTCTCCCATCACAAATGACTTGCAAACGCCCAGGCTGGTCAGTGGTATGGCATTCCATTGTCTGGAGATGGTAGCAGTATCTGAAAGCAGAAATTTTACTGGAAAACACTCCTACATACAGCATATTAAAGTGTTGCCTTTGTGGATGACTGATGTGGATGTGGTAGGCTGCTTACCATTTAGATAAAGGTTGACATCCTTAAGTGTTTTAAATTAATAAACATTTAATTTACAAAATGTCAGGAGAATATGTAATAAGTATATATACTCTGGTACTACAGCACACATGGCTGTGAAAAATAAAAAGCAGCAGTTGATGTCTCATCTGTAGAAACAACTGCTGTTAGCGCTCCCTGTGCACTGTGCTATTTTCCTAAACAGTTTAACCATGAAAATCTGCAGGATGCACCTAATGTATTCAAAACACAGAAGTGCTTCCCCACCCTGCTGTCATAATGCCATGGTATGCAGACAGAAGGCATCAGGCAAAGAACAACCTTCCTCAAGAACACTTGCATTTTCTAATACACAGCTAAGAAATAACAAGGAACATGAAGTTGACACTTCTAAGGTGCAAACTTGAGAAAGGGAAGAGGGTCCACATCCAAACACTGCTGTTGAGATAAAAACTGAGTAGAGTATTTGCAGTGAGTACTTTAGACCCCAGAATGAACTTTTTGTTCTTCCCCTGAATTTTCTTCACCACTGTGTAGATCCCNTGAGTAGAGTATTTGCAGTGAGTACTTTAGACCCCAGAATGAACTTCTTGTTCTTCCCCTGAATTTTCTTTACCACTGTGTAGATCCCATTCAAATAAATGGAAAATGGTATTTTCAACTTAAAAAAAAAAAAAGAGAAAAGCAAGAGGCAATAGATCATGCTGCCTGCTGCATATCTCACTAATGTCAGATATATCTGTAGGTGCATTTGTAGATACNTCCTACCCCCAAAACTCGCGTTATCCTCCCCCTCCAAGATTTGGCCACTTCTTTGTTTCGGTTGAGTACTGTTAAGTACCCAACATTTGGTCTCCTTGGTCACTTATGGGGAAAAAAATTCTTTAGAGAGAAAAAAACAAAAAACAAACCTAACCCCCAACAGTAATATACTTATATATAGATATAAGCAGTACATTGCTACGTGCAGATATGAGTGTAGATACTGTGAACAAAGGCAAAATTAGGTGTTCAAAGGATGACTCTGATGTTCACAAAATCCTCTAAACAAGACCCTGAAAATGACAATTATTCCAGTTTTGAGCATGGCTGACTGCTGTAAATGTATCCTAGTGGTAATCCTAAAAGCATATTTCTAACACAGAAACTTATAAGTCGGACTGATTTCCTGAATCCTTCTCAGAAGAGTGCAAACATAAATTCTAACAAACAATTCTCAACACACCTTGAGAACAGAGAATCCTTTATTCCAGTCATCCAGCAGTTTTCTCAGTTTAAATGTAAGAAGAGATAAGAGTCCACTAGGGAAATCAGACCAACAAATCTGAATCATTCATTACTACAGAAAATTTCTGAGTTCTCTATCTAAATCTGATGGAATTGAAGTGGTTTGTGACTGTAACACAGGCTTAGAACAATTTCCTGGGAATTAGAAAATGTGAATGTTACTTTGTAGAGAATAGAATGCCATTTTAGCGAGCAATTCCATCTCTTTAAATCCAGATTATTTCTCTGCCTCCAGCTGCTTGGAAAATCTGTTAAGCAACTATCTACAATTTCTCTCTAAAGACCTTCATATTGCATCCTTATGTGGTTTTCTTTTCAGATTTTCAAATTTTGCTCTAAAAACTTGGGTGTCTTGAGTAATATTACCTTTAGAATCCTGTTCAAGAAGTTCCTTGCTTTCACTATTTGTCATTTGTCAAAAATATGCCTCACAAATTTCTGTCTGAGGTTGCTTTTCAGATTTAGCAATCAATTATGTAATAGTATCATCATTTTCCAAAATGTAGGTTGTGCTTTACATGACTATATGGAACTCCTGATGACCTCAGATCCACGCAGCCACTTGAAAACCTAAGTATCAGTTTTCCTGTTTCAGCCTTTTTTAAACTTTTATTCAGCATTTTTCAAACACAATTAGACAATGTTTAAAAAAGGAGTTTGAGATAGCATGTGATTAAGATAGTAGGATTCATTTAGACGCAGATTCAGAATACACTTTTGTTGTCCATTTTTAAAACATTATTTCTTCCAGGATTTCTCTTCCTCACCAGTTTCACTTCACTTTGTAAGGTCAGTCCAAGGATTTTGAGGGAAACATTTAGTTTCAGCAAATTTTAAGGGAGACATTTAGTTTTAGCAAATAAAGGATCAATTAACTGGAATATGCTATTACTTATCATGAAGCTTTCACAACCTTTCATTTTGCACATGTACAAAATACTTCACCTTTCTCTTGTGCCTTCTTTTAATAGAGTCTCAAATTAATCTCATTCACTTCTGTCTGGCATTTGCTTCTCTTCATTGATAAGCTCTTTTCTTTCATACCACAGCATTATACAGCCCACCGTCACCAAGTTAATGGTAAATTAAGAACACACTAATACTTACTTTTTTTCTGAAAGACCCATATCAGTGTGCCTTACTACTAAGGCTATACTGAAGGAATGTCACATAAATAGAAACATATCAAAGAAAACTACTGTATTCCTGTGATTTTAAATTTTCTTAATACACAGCCAATGCTATCAAAACTTTGGCATACAGACTTTAAAATCTCTCCCTGAATCATTTTTATCCCATAATATTCAAACTTAAGGACATTGCTCAGGTCTGTAATAACTCTCAACTTATCTGGCTTTATCATAATGATTGTCCAGCAATCCAGCAGCATATTTTTAATAACAATCTGACTACCATAACAAACACAAGGGCATTTCCTCTTCTTTCTGCCATCCATAATATAATAATAATATAATATAATTACTTTCTTGATGCTATGTAAAAGTCCAGTAATTCATAATTAGTTTTACATTCTATTAATATTTGGGGGTAGGAGACACCATCTGTAATGTATCTTGATTTATATAAGTCATCCAGTCATTAAAGCCTTTTATTTTTTGGTACCATGTACAAGGTAATTAAGCAGGTTAAGTGATGGTAAGTATTTATGCCTCACCTTACTGCCCCAGCCTTTCCACTCAAAAGGGAAGAATCTCTCCATTGAAGTCAAGCCAACTGAAACTACCTCAGGTAGATGAGGTTTCTAAACAGTTAATTTTTTGGAGTCACAAAAAATTCAGTCAAACTTTTTTATCTCTGTCAAGAAATCCAAATGAGATTTCATTGGTGTTGGCTTAGTGGGACTTCGTCATTTTGCTTAGTAAGAATTCTGCAGTTCTTGGAAAACTGAAGAAAATTTGGTGGCTTTATGCCTTTGTACCTTTTATTTTTAAAATGATGTAACAATCCTCTTTCCTGACACCTCTGAATGTGTTGAGACCTTTTAATGAAAGATACATGTCCTTGTAGCCAACGATTTTTCGGTGTTCTGGTTTAAATAGGCAAATTCCTTCTTTTTAAAAACTCTCAGAATTTTATTTGGGAAACAGAATTTTTATTATCCTTGCAAATACGTGCTATTTCCAAATTCACGTCCATCTTTCCTATGTATTGTATTTTTACATTAATACCTGAGTCTCATGGAAAACCACTCAAAAATTTTTTGCCAGATTTCAGCATTTCAGCATTTCAGAGAAACAGTTTTCAATTCATTTTGGGAAATAGATTTGATATTTGTACCCTCTGGATTGTGTCAGGTGATGTGACATACATTTCCTAGGAATTCCTGGACTCGACCTGGAGTGGCATGCTCTAATGTCCTTAGACTGTTCTGACTAGCCTGCAGTTACCTGCCAGAGAAGTTCTTGCCAGGGTCCACTCTCTTGAGTAGGATTGCTCTTGGGATGCCATAATAGATATTTAAGGAAGTGCATTAAATCTAGACTCTTTTAGGGTAGTGCCTTGTTCTAAACCAGTCAGTCTCTCTGACAGCCAAAACAATGACCATAGGAATTGTGGAGGCTTGGCAATAAGGATCCTTCCACCTACGTCCTTGGATTCCTTGGTGTCTGCTTGCTATGTTACAAATTCATGTGTTTTAAACAAATTCATGTGTTTTGAAACAAATTCACATGGTTTTTAACAAATTCACGTGTCAGAAGTTCAAGTTCAGCTCCTTGCTGAGTATCTCATACAGCTTATCATAGAATTGGAAGGTAAAATGAATTCTTATATTCTTTTTAAACACAACACTAGCCTTGAGTTTCCTGAACTTGGTATTTGTCAGTGTATATGATGATACCTGACTTCAAGCTAGTACCTCCATACCAGAGCCTGGAAACTTTCCCAGCAGTGGTGAGACCTCTACCTGGCCCGAGTCCAGGCAAGCATTAATCACACAGGTTGGTGAGGCTGTACTATGTGCCAGCACTATAGCTCCTCAGAGACGCAGGTTAAAAGTACCTGCTTTTGTGCCTACCTACTTTTAAAAGTACCTACCTACCTAGTGGATGGCTAGGTACATTCTTTTACACAGCTCCCTGAAAGACGTGGGCTGTGGATGGGAAGAAGTGGTAAGAACATAGGGATTTGGACCTCTAGCAACCCACAAGGCCTCCAGAATTATTCTTACAGGACTTTATTAGGCAAGGAGTCAAATTTGCTGAGGACCATATGAATCATGAGAAGAGAAATAGGAGACAAACATGTATTCAATTCTTGGCTCCATCTAGCTTTCTCCAGCCAAGGACTCATTTAACCCCCCTCAGAAGGGTGAACTTAGGACCTCAATTAGAAACTCTCACAAGTATTACAAATGTCATCCCCGAATGACAAGCTCATGTAGGAAATTATTGGCAGATACAAGCACAGCCATCCAAATCAGGATCAGTTCTTCCCTTGAATACCCACACATCTTTTCTTTGTGATCTGCCTAGCTGTCAGAATGGTGAGTGGGAAAACTGACACACCTACTTCCTCTGCACTGCTGGCTCCTGTGGTATTAGTACAGTGTCAACAAACACTGCATCTACCAAAACTTTGTAGATTGTCTCCACTATGATATAACTGAATCAGAGGTTTATCAATGTCTGGAAAGTTTAGTCTGCAAGCCAAGTGCATACATCTTTTCTGAGATTTCAACAGGATAGTATCTTGTCTGAATTTAAATACAGTGCCTTACAGCAAAAGGGGAAGGAGGACAGAGAAATCAAATATCTTGTATCTAGCACATGTAGAATGGTGAAAAATGTATAAATGTAACAATAAGTGATAATGATATCTAATATACCTTAATTAATTTATAATATTTGTGAATTAGTTCCAAATACAGAAAAATCAGTTAACATAGGAAAACGCCTACTCACATAAACCAGCTGAGAATGCCAAGTTTCCTACATTGTATTAGTAAGCTGTGTTTTCTAAGAGAATAATAAAGACTGCTTCTTGTATTCCTTCCATAAGCTCTCAACCTACAGTACACTATGTAAATGTAGACTGTCTGTTTACAGTGTGACTTCTGAACGAAGAAAAATTAATGGCCTTTTGATACCAAAAGAACTGACTAGAGGAATGATCCTATTAAAGTTGGTTGTGATTATTTTATGATCTTCTCCTGCTCCTAAAATAAATGCCACTCTTTATAGAAACAGTGACATAATATAAAGTGTATTTCAATCACCACTTAATTTTCAGGAAGAGTAAACCACTTAAAAACAAAATCTAAAGTGTTTTTACTAACATGTAACAAAACAGTTTAATTAGCAATAAAATAGGATATTCTCATCTTGACAGAAAAATGAAAAAGATGGGATTCCTGGAATGCTTCTCCCACTGGGATACATGACAAGGGCAGTATCTTTTAAAGTTGTTATACAGAAATTCAAAGACAATTTGGTTAATTATTTAAATTTTCCATATAATAAATTTGAAACTGCTTTTGTCTCAATTCAGATGTATTCTTTGAAAGCAATTTCATTTGTACTCGTACAAGTCTCAGAGATTCATATGTGCATGGACTCCTTTCATTTCTACCAATTTATCTCAATAAGTATTTAAGAACAATAAAGGTTCAGCTGAAAATGGCTGGGTACATCTCAGGGACACCTACAGAAAAGTGACACCTCTACAGAGACCGCAATACGGACCAAGCATTAAAGAAATGACAATGCCCTTTTAAAAGTCTGATTTCAAATTCAATGTTAATATATATTGTATCTTCAATTTACATCCTCTGCTCAGAGTTTCCCACAGGTTTTATTGCAGAGGCACTCTCTGTTTCAGGTGGGTGGTCCAGGATGCCTCATATCATCCCAAGTAAGTGCACTATGCACTTAGCCACAATTTCTTTTTGTCTTTGGATTTAAGCACATTTTATGAATGTTGTTAAATACTACTTTCCAAGGCTAATATTTAGAGGTTCTGATTAGGTATCAGAAATATTTTTTTTAACTGAAGATGAGGTTAGGCATTGGAATAAGTTGCCCTGGGAGGTGATGGAATCACTTGTGTTTGGAAGTGTTCAAAAAGCATCTGGATGTGGCACTTCAGGATATGGTCCAGGGGTGATTATGGTAGAGCAGCAGGACTTGATGATCTTGAAGGTTTCTTCCAACATGAATGATTCTGTGGTTCTGTGATGCTTGAAAATATTAATAAATTTTTTTTTCAAAAATAATTATTTTCAAGCTCAATAAAGGAGACTATAAGAGACTCCTACGAAGGATCTATTTCTTCTTGAGCAAGTCAGTAGCTTTCTTACAAACTGACTTAAAGACACTACCCAAGACCTTTTGTGGATGCAAAGAGACCTGGCAGAACTTCAGATCTTGTTCTCAGAAAACTGAATACATGTGTACAATGCATGTTGAATGTTATATATTTGTAGAATGAAGAGCAATGAACAACAATTTGTGAGAGAAATTGATCTTGAATATGGAGAATAAATGGTGAAAGCCCAAGCTACAGAAGCTTGGTAGGCACCGTTCTCATATGTAACCCTATTTCATCAGACCAGAATACATCTATCAGATTTCCAGTGCAAACCACAAGCTCTGATTTACCACTCTGAAAACACAAACACACACAATGACTTTACAAAACCACATCCTGATTCCTGACCAGTTGCATATAAATTCTCAATCCTGTTCAGCTGGGTCATAATAAGAAATCATGCACCAGTGCATGCAAACATGGAGCTGCAGGAGAGGGTGAAAACAAGGCAGAGAAAAGGAAAAAATGTAACGCCAAGATCTGGGAACAAGAAGGATTAGGAACAGAAATCCAATATAATAGTTTCAAAATACTATACATGCCATGAAGGTCTTCAGAAGCACTTTGTGGTCTGCTCAAATATTTTGCCTTCTTGGAACTTCTCAGGAGCTATGAAATAAAAGGCCTCTATTGAATTCTGTGCAACAACTGCTGCTCCAAATGGCTGTATTTGGTGAATAGCAAATACAAATGGTAAATATTTTAAGAATGGGAGGTGACCATCACACAACATAATTTCAGTTTTCATTTTCTTTCTCCCACGTGATAGGATGACTCACTATGATAGCTATAAGCTATCTAAACATGTGTAATAACCGGATAGTTTGTGTAGTTCTCAGGTGGACAGTGGCAAAACGCAATCTCATTCTCACAATTTACTGCTATAATCCTTGTAATTAACTGCTCATCACATATAGATCTCAAATACAAAGGTAAACTGACCCTGCCTTTTGTGGTATATATCTAACATCATTCCATATGAATATCACAGTTTAAGATACAGAGCACAGTTAGTCTAACATGATTAAAATTAGCAAACTGAATCTCTCACAGGCCCTTGAGCTTTACCAGACTGCCTCTGTTCAACTTGTCAAAAGATTTTACTCCTAAGTATATCCTACCAAATAGCCCAGCAGATCCTACAGAAACACATAAACAAAGCAAATGTATCTATAAGCAAAGTGTAGAAGTCTGTTAACACAGAAGCTTGTTACCTTTCCAACTGTGGAACACCAAAATTATGCTGTGAAGCTCATGGTGGATTTTTTTTCAGAACTAAGGAGAGATCAGCATAATTTTGCATCACACCTAATTTTTGCAGCCTCTTTCTCACTGCTGGTGTAGGCTTTCTGCTGCTTATGAAAAGTCCAGCATTTGCATGTTTATGAATGAAGATGAAAGAAACATTACTGAGATGGTGTCTGAGGAGGAGTGGAATGAGAATAAGTGTTCTACACCCACAGAGTACTTAGGAAAACAGTCTGGTGTTGTCCAAAATAGCAGAATTTAACTTGTGATTATAACTGGCAATGATGCAGTTATAATGAAGGGAGGAATACTGAAAGGGTGCTAGCTTGTGGCCTAGATGCATCAGAACATATAATTATACTGATTTTGCATATATGTTTGCATAAATTTGACATGTTGGGTAGCAGGAACTGAGAAGTGTATATGATTGATTTTGGGTCTCCTTTCACTTGACTGCGTATCTTACCTGCAAGAGTTATGTTGTAAACACTCTATGTTTTCACTGCTTCAGTTTACAGCCTGGCATTTACCAGACTTTATGTTGTATTTGCTGGTACATTGTGAATCAACCTACTTATGAACTAAAAAAGCTGGTAAGATAAATAAAGAATTGTTCAGCAACCAATCATAAAGTGCATGTCTCAGTTTCTCATACAGTGTGCCTATTAATTGGTGAAACTCATCAAATTAAATTAACTGGTGTTTCTGCTCTACGGGAAAAAGTATAAACACAAAGCATCTCAACCAAACCCCCAAAAAACATTGTATTCCCTTCAAAAAATCGCAATACTTCATAATCCAAATTATTTGCCAGAAGAGTAACAGATACTGATATGTTACAGTATTCTTTTCATCATTAAGACTGACACTAGGTTAGTCTTGCACAACTTTGATTTAGTATTATTGCACTGCACTGGCATTCCTCTGCCTAAAAATTACAAGATATACACTGAACATTAATAGGCTCCACCTTCAAGCTTTGATAATTGTCCTACTTTTTTAATGTAGAACATCAGAAAATTATTTGGCTAAAACATTTTTAGTTTGTTTCTCATGGTTTGGCCCTAGATAACTTTTTACTGATCCATCATACTTCCTGTAAATTTTGTTTCTCTTTAGTAATATGTGACAGCTACAATTAAAAAAAGAAATTCTCTGAAGAAATTTTGCTGTNCTCTCTTTAGGGAAACCCTGGTCTCAGTTCAGAAAATGTTAATTCACTTCTCCTTCTATTGGTATCTACAATCACATTGCCATTGGTTTGAGAAGAAGTAATGTTCTGTGTGATTACACAGGTATGGCACCTCTTGGTATTTCTTCAGCAATTTTCATTTAAGGTAAATTGCAGACTTTTGCAATCATCATGAGGAACTTCAACACTGAACTCCACCTAAACTTGTCTGATTAGAAAGCTAATGCTCTGTTCAGGTACTGAGATTATTGTCTTCAAGATTTCAGCATGCAAGTGTCTCAAGATTGTCTCTCCTTTCATTTTCAAGGTGAAGCTCTTTTACTGTCTGCATCACCAAATACAACAAAAAAACACTTACTAACTGCCTTCTAAATTTTCATGAAGTTGATAAATAGAATGATAATATTTTTGGTAATTATTTCCTTCATAGAACCGTAGGTTCATCTACAGAATCTTCAGAAACAGTATTATTTGCTTATTTCCACACCAGAATTAGATGCACGTAAATGTAAACAGAAAGGTAATCCATTTCTCAGCATTATTTCAGAGAATCAGAGAATGTTCTGAGTTGGAAGGGATGCATCAGGATCATGGAGTCCAACTCCTGGCTCTGCACAGGGCACCTCAAGTTTCATACCATGTGCCACAGAGCCTTGTCAGAGGATTGGTGGTGTGACCACTTCCCTGGGGAGCCTATTCCAGTACCCAACCTTTCTCTGCCTGTAGATGTGTACAACTGCTATTTTCCAACCTAAACCTCCCCAACACAACTTCATGCCGCTCCATTGCGTTCTGTCACTGTCACCTCAGAGAAGAAATGAGTGCCTGCCCTTTTGCTTGCCCTCACAAGGAATCTGCAGNGCCCTTGTTAAACTTCACATGGTTTGTGATTGCCCAGCTCACTCATTTCCTGGGGATTTTCACATGTTCTTTCTTCCTCTGAGGAAGTCGGTAGCTCCTCCCATTTTTGTTTTATTGGAGCAGAGGGCTGAGGATGGAGCCCTGTGGAACCCCACTAGTGACAGGTCACCAGCCTGATGTCACCCCAGTCACTGTAACCCTTTGTGCCCCATCCATGAACCAGTTGCTCACCCATGGCACGATGTATTTGTCCAGCTGTGAGCTGAACACTTTGTCCAGGAGGATACCATGACAGACAGTATGGAAAACTTCACTGAAACCCAGGAAAATTCAACCAGCTGGCTTCCTTTATCAACTAGGTGAGTTATTTCAATGGACTAGGTATTTAGAAGATACTAGCTTGCTGTAAAAAAAATTTGAATAATGCCATTTTCTTAGCTTACAGAATGAAGAAGTGAACATTGCAAAATGTACTAGAATTTATATTAAAATTATATCAGCTTAAAACTTCCTAACGTTCTTGTTATTAGTCTAGCTGCCTCTCAAAATATGAGATGATATAAAACGTTCCACTTGAATAAGAAAAATACACAAATCTTCAGTGGATTTAAATACAAAGCCATAATCATAATCAACAAGTACATTTGTGCTCTTAATGCATTCTTAGNAAATGCTGAAGAGCAGAGGGCTGAGGATGGAGCCCTGTGGAACCCCACTAGTGACAGGTCACCAGCCTGATGTCACCCCAGTCACTGTAACCCTTTGTGCCCCATCCATGAGCCAGTTGCTCACCCATGGCACGATGTATTTGTCCAGCTGTGAGCTGAACACTTTGTCCAGGAGGATACCATGACAGACAGTATGGAAAACTTCACTGAAACCCAGGAAAATTCAACCAGCTGGCTTCCTTTATCAACTAGGTGAGTTATTTCAATGGACTAGGTATTTAGAAGATACTAGCTTGCTGTAAAAAAAATTTGAATAATGCCATTTTCTTAGCTTACAGAATGAAGAAGTGAACATTGCAAAATGTACTAGAATTTATATTAAAATTATATCAGCTTAAAACTTCCTAACGTTCTTGTTATTAGTCTAGCTGCCTCTCAAAATATGAGATGATATAAAACGTTCCACTTGAATAAGAAAAATACACAAATCTTCAGTGGATTTAAATACAAAGCCATAATCATAATCAACAAGTACATTTGTGCTCTTAATGCATTCTTAGGGCCTTAACTTACATCACTGAAGTTCATGGAGGTTAGCATGACCAGGATCAGAAGCTGTCACAGATTTTTAGCTCAAAGACATTGCTCTGTCATGATATTTACCTGAAGTTCATTAAATTTTTCGAAATGTTTGGCACAAGTGTCATACCAGTAGGAAAGTTGGGTAGTCAAGAAGACATCTAAACTTCCAGAGTGAAAATGGACTTACTAGTTTCTGTGAGGCAACCCCAAATTTTTATAAGGATAAATATGATTATTATTTTTCTTATTCAGGAACAATTGCTGCTTTTCCCAGTCCCTAACTGAAATTGCTTCCAATGTGCATGATTCTTAATTAGTTCAGTCTCCCTGGTAACTGCTGGGAGAATAGAGACCATTGTTATCCTATGGCTGTGTACAGTTGTTCCCACTGTGGGAGGATAGGAAGAAATGGGACTGACCTTCAAAAAAACCAGTAAACAATTACTCTAGAGGAAATTTCAAACTGTTACATGGAGGTGAAGTGCTGCAGATGATGTTACTTCATCCTCACTTTTGAGTTTTCCCTAAATAAGTAATTAACAGAAGAAAATGATTGTACCTTCAACTTACATTTCAGAGATCATATCTTCTTGAATAAAATGTTATTGTCTTTAAAAATAAAAGGTCATTTCCCATTTCAGAATATGGACAAAAAAAAATTACAAGAAGATTAAACAAACCAATACTTTAGTTTATTGATTTACACTTACTTGAGGTAAGTGTCTTCAAATAGCTAGGTAGTTTATTTCCCAAAATTTAGGAAGGGCTTTTAAAAAGACTTTTAAAGTTTGCAAGGTTAACCTAAGAAGTAGTCATGGAACAACTGAGGACTACAATAGAAGTGGAGATAACATGAATCCACAAATTTAAGTTCTAGTCCAGAGGATAAACAAACAAATGGACGCAATGAAGATTCTGAATGACAGAACTTTTGGGGGATTTTGGAGGGCTTTTATGTTTCAAAAGCATCATTAATGCTCATACATGACTGATACTAGGGATGTGAGAGATCAGAACCTTAATTTCTGAGGTATTTATTAGTCAAAACCTATTAGCAACCAGAAAAAACAATCAGGAGTAAACCATGACAAACTTTACTTAACTGGAATAGTCATGTGGAAAGAGCACGTATCTAGACCTCTCTTACAAAATATAGAATTATCAAGTAAATTGCCCATCACTGCAAGCAAAAAATGTACTTTTTTTTAATAAATTAGCGTGAATTTTACCTTCTTTACAGATTACATGAGAAGCTACATAATGTTAAGTTGGCTGGCCTTTGAATCAAGAGTTGTCAGGAACATATCTAGAGGTTTATATTTTCTTTAACATTCTAGCTTAATTTGCACTTGAAGCAAAACTTCTCATTAAGGAGAGAGTGACACCTTCTTTCTGTGATTTCACCAAATTGTATCCTGAATAATAAAATCACTTCTAGCAAAATTCTCCCTGCAGCTTGTGATGCAAGCTAAAATCATCTCTATTCTCGTATTAAAGAAATCTAAGGACCATTACTTCATTTGCTTACAGTACCACGTTTCACCCCAAAGGTGATGCCATTCATGCCTAGTGAACTTTTTCTTTTCTACTTGTAACAGGAAAAGTACCTTCTGGTTTGGACATATTTGAGAAAAATCATAAATGCTCCTCTCAGCTGGCACAGACGGAGATTAAATTACTGATAAAAACTCCTGCAATTAAGACTCAGTTGATTTTCTGTCTTAAAATCTACTGTGAAGTCTGTAATATTTCAACACTTTAAAATAGGTTTTGTGAATAATACAGAATATTCTCTTTAAAAAAACCCTTTTTTTCTGATTTTTCTCTTTTCTAAACCCAATGTACCGATTTCTGCCTCTACCTACTGAGCTGAAAATAATACTTTCCTGTGTAGAACCTACATCTTGGAGGTAACATTTTCAAGCTGCTAATAAATGAAACAATTTCACTGTGTTAAAAAAATCATAGTGTGTATATTTAGAAAATCTTTACTGAGCATGCAAAGTAATTAATTTTCATAACCTCATTTTTCATGACATTGATTCCATCATTTAACTTCAAGGGATGTTGTTTCCCATCCCACAATCCCAATCATATCTGTGTAGGTGTACTGTGATGCGAGTACATAGCAGAAGGAAAACATGCCATCTTCATTTCCATAGAATCTCTCATGCCAAAATGACTTCAAAGCACTGTAAATAATCCAGTCAAGAAAAACAGAAATTTATGTCCTACAGTAAAATACTGTATTTAAAATGGTTATTCTTGGTTACGATGTTATAATTAATATTTTAAATGTGATGACATGAAGAAAATGGTGAATCTTTATGGTCAAAATTAATTATCTTGCTTCAGATAAAATATTGCGAGAATACACCAATGGAAACACAGAAGAATTCAGGAGCTGAAATTTTCCTTCCCTCAGCTCATAGCCTTCCAGTCTCCTTTTCCCCCAGTGACTGCCTGCATCAGTTTTTTCCTCAAAGTAGAATTATTGCAAAGAAGAACAGAAAAATGTTAGAATAATACTTTCAAACAAATTATAACATCAGTTAAACACCACTAAATTAATTTTAAAAATTCATTTAAAGAAGAAAAATTTCAGTAGAAAAAGAAGATTAATTGCTACAACTTCTGATTCAGGTATTTTCCAAGTAAGAGTTTTGCTTTTGTCTTTTTTTACAAGAAACCACATTTTTTCATAAGCTACTTTGTTACATCCCACAGTAATAATTTTTTCAATGACAAATACGTC
>VXBB01003585.1:1424-14660 GCA_013399915.1 Illadopsis cleaveri | reverse complement strand
TGAGTCTATTAAACTAGTTTATTCAGAGCTGTTGAGTTGTTGTGGGAAATCGTTGTTGTATACGGCTATGATCTTCTGACTGTCCAAACCTGGAAAAGTAAGGAAAAATACGTTGTTTCAAAATTGGTGAATGAAACCTATTTATCAAGTTTTATTTATGTTTTGTGATAAGAGCCTCCTTAACACTGCAATTTAATTTGAATCTGTGAAGAGGACAGATTTAAAAAAAGATTAAATATTTGTGGTAATACTGTTGCATGCAGTCATTACATACTGACTTAAGAGTCCTTTCTGGATTATATATCTTTTCCTTCCCATGTTCTGTGTTTGAGGTGGGAAATACATTTGCGTTAATTTTGCAATACAGTTTTGCATTAGTTTTAAATCATGTTACCAAATAGATTGTCATATGCAGGAGTTTATCTGTGAAATTGAAATCTGAAATCCTCTAAAAATTCTGTAGTTTTACAGAGGTTCTTCTTTTAGACCTCCTTTTGATATTTCTTGTCCAGACACCCTTGTAACTACAGCTTTAATTTACTGAAACTGTAGAAGTTTTTAATTTAGGTACTGTTACTGGGAAGTGTTACTGGCTAGAAAATTTTATGATTGGCTTGATATCATTAACCTTGCTTGCATTACCTGTCTGAGTGTGTGTCTGTATATAATACAAAGAGAACTAACAAAGGTAGAGTTTGAAAACTGGTTTGAGTACCAGGCAGAAAAAACCTCAGGCAATCAAACTGTGACTCTTAACAAAAAATGTATTGATTCCTAAAAAATAGCCTTTCAGAATATTTGATTATTTCACTATGATGATGTCAGTTGCCTTTCAGTCTGTTTTCTGAAACAATGGAGGGCATGCATTACTGTGTTGGAAATAATTTTATTATTTTTCATAAGGATTTGTCTATCCAACTGAATGTGTTAAACCAGTGAGAGACATACTACAAGATCATATGCTAATATTAATGGTAATCACTCTTCTCTGTACTTGAAGTTACCTCTAAGTATAATTTCTCAGCTTTTCAAGTTCTTAGCTTGAAGAGTGTGGGAAACATGGCAAAATGATATAGAGGGTGTATGACTAAAAAAAGGGGGGAAAAAAGCTTTTTAAAAACTTTCCAACTTTTAAATTTTCCTATACCTTCAGAAATCAGTCTTCCTGGCTAGCCAGGTGTCATACCCAGCTTTGAATCACAGAATTATTTTGGTTGGAAAAGACCTCTTAAATGGAGACCAACTGTAGATCATGCATTCAACCATTCAACAGCTTACACAGCTTGTGCCTTTTGACTCTTGAAATTGTGTGAATAATTAATTAATTGTTAACTAAATTATTAAGAAAAAAATTGTTAAGAAACACCTTTTCTAACTACTTCTTGAGAGATCTTGGATTGTAGAAGAAATATTGTCAGTAAGAAAATTTTTTGAAGTTAACCACAAGAACAGCAGTATACTGTTTTGACATGCAAAATGATACTTTAAAGAAAGTGTTGTTACGTTCTGTTGGTTAGGCCTTGCCTTAACCATATATTTTGCATTTGAGTTTGGATTTTCTGTGTGCTAAATAGGTCTCACTGAATTCCTGCATAAGGTTATATCTTTTAAAAAGTCTTAGGTAAAGGGCTGAAAATAACTGCATGCAGTTTAATGGTCAAATTCCTCTCCCTGTTCACCACATCTTATAGTGATCAGAAGTTTCCCTGCCACCCTTTAAAACTTAAGACAACTTTCTGCTCCTTTACAGGCCAGTGAACACATCTGCAGGATCCATAAATATCCCTGAGAAATATTGCTATTGATGCCTGGGCTGTACTTGCCCCTTCATTGAAGTACTACTTAATTTCTAGTATTTACTAGTGCTGTTGTTTGTGATTCATGAATCATCTTGGGTCATTAAGCTTTTTGAAGAAGATAAGTTGACAGTGTTGGAGTCAGTGCCAAAATATTCCTGAGGTTTTACACAGAAGATGTTATGCTTTAGGAGGCCTGTGTGCTTAATTTGGAGTTTTGAGGTCAGTCTGTCCACTGAATATATTTCAAGTTAGAGAAGAGCTTGCCCTTGATATCTGAAATAAGAACCTGTATAAAATTAGCCATTTTCAGTGAACAGTGAGGATTAAATTGAAAATATGCCATATATTCTTCTGCACGATGTTGTGTGATGGGTTAAATACCTACATATATACACAGAAGTTTCAGACCTCAACTGTGGGTTGTTTTCAGTCAGTTTATTCAGTAGAACAAAACCTCCTTCAAATGAACTGTTAGGATTTACTTGACAAGTAAAATAGCAGGTGGAGTTTGACTTTGTTTCTCCAGAGACCAGCATGGGTAATCCTTCTACGGTATAAAAGTAGAAACAATGATGATTTTGCTTGCTTTCCAGTCTGCAGTAGTAGTAACTTGGTTAAGTCTTAGGGGTTTTTCTCTAAAGTAGTACCTGTGAAAAGGACCAGAGGTTGCCATGGTTGTTATACTGCTGTGCTGCAGTGTAGGTAAACTTTCATAGATTCTGCCAAACAATGTGATAGAAATTCTTGAATGACCTAGGTGTATTTTAGTGATTGTATGTTTTTATTTGAATGTGATTATAGTATATGGTTTTATTATATGTATATAAATATATATATTGCCAGGTTTGTAGGGGCAGTCAGGGTGTTTAACAGTTGCTGAACATTGGGTTATGAGTATTTGAACTAACCAATTTCCCCATATAGACCAACTTTTGATAAGGTGGTAGAAACAGGTGAAACAGAAATTACCTGCTTTGGATCACTGGATAGTCTCTAGAGCAGTTGGAGTGAGAGGCCTTTAATCAGAGTAATTTTCATCATTGATTATAAAGTTGCCATGACCTTTCTGTCTTAGTGTGGATTTCGTTTCTTTACTTGGGGGGGTAGTTGTTTGGTTTTGTTTTTCTTTGTAGTTTTTTGCCCCTATATATCTGGGTTCAGGTATACATCTCAGGTTTAAATTATTAGTCTAATATTTAAGAATTTGGAAATATTGATAGAGAGATCAGAAAAATTCACTCTAGCTATGCTCTCAAACATTACGTCCTTTTCTCACTACTGCTTCCACCGGCACTGACATTGGTGTACTATACTGCTGGTGTCCTGTTTTGAGGGAGCAAAAGGAGTAAGATTGATCCTAGTTTTTCTTGGTGTTTATGTAGAAAATACTTCTCTTTATCTTTGCATGAAGCAGTGGGAATAGCATGGAAGGAGACCTGGCTAGTAAATAGAACTGGGAGAAAAGGAAAGCAGTAAGAAGTAAAATAGCTGAATTTGAGAAAATATTTTTGTAAAACAACATTTTGAAGAGTTGCTGGTTACAACAGTAATAGGAAAGGGGATACGTTTGTTTTCTTCTTTAGAGTTTGGAAATAGGCAAAGAGAGATAAAGAAATAGTTAGCGCCTTTCTACTCTTTCTCAATCCAGTTCCTAATTGCATTAGAAAATTAAAATTCAGATTTTTTTTTTTTGAGTACCCCCTTTCAGGATAAGATTAGGTCATCTCATTCTTACCATCCTGATTGTGTACTATATTGTGCATTCTTATTGAAATGAATAATGAATCGGAGACAGTGCTGTGAGAGCAGTGGCTTTTAGTGGCAGTCAGTTCAGCTGTTACATGGAACTGTATCCTGTGCTTTATGTCAACGCCTTTAGTGCTACCTCTCTCGCTCAGCATCTCCCATTCTCAGGTTGTCCTGCATTTATTGTTTTGTATGTTAATTTCTATTTACTCTTCCTGTTTCTTGATGTGTTAATTTACAGAAGGCTGTGGGGACGAATTTGTGTCAACCAATCACATTATTTCATGCTCCATTTTTTTGTTTATGAACACAATACAGTAAATTGTTAAAATCCTTATAGATTGTGAACAGTCTAAATTTTAAATATATGAATAATTCTGAAGTGATTCAGATTCCAGTTTCTAATCTAACATGCAATACAAAATTTTTATAAAATTGCCACACTAATGCAAAAGTAAATGAAACTGAAATATTCCTGATGTAGAAAAAACACACGTTTTCTAGGCCTAAACTTCCCTTGTCAAAGTATGATAGCATAATATTTTTGTATATTGACAGATGGTTGTTTGCACTTTTCCTATATTTGAGTTGCAAAGCTGCAGGAAGTCAGCAATGACCATGTCTCGACTGGTGCACAGCAGCCTGAAGAAGAGACCTAAGCTAGAATATTGGCAATATAAACTCCTTCAGCAATTTATCAAGAAAACAATCAAATCCATACCTGAAATAAGTAGTTTTTCAGAAGTGGTGAAAGAATAGCTCATTTCCTCAGCTATGTGGTTGCCTTCTAAACCAAAAGTTGCAATAAGTCTCAGGAAAGATGGGGTAGATTGTGGGTAAATAAAAATAGGTAAATACAGTTATGTTTACAAGTTTATATAAATAGTTGCCATGGTTAACTCTAGCACCTTCGTGTATACGAGCTGTACCTTATTCAGGATAACGAGCAAGTGGTCTATGCTTTTTAAGGAGAGTATTGTTCAAAAAATATATCAGGGTGGTGAACACAAAGGACTTGTGATGTATCTTGGAAATTTACTTTGTATACAGAAGACAGAGCAAAGCATTCAAAGCATTTGACTATTAGTATGAGAGGAGCGAATGATAGAGGAGACTGGCCTTATTGACAGCATGG
The DNA here is from genome assembly GCA_013399915.1 of Illadopsis cleaveri. NCBI lineage: Eukaryota > Metazoa > Chordata > Aves > Passeriformes > Timaliidae > Illadopsis > Illadopsis cleaveri. The sequence goes on along the minus strand of VXBB01003585.1, from coordinate 9,980 downwards.
ATAAGATGGAATGAAGTGTGATGTGAGACAAAGCCAGTAAGTGATACCGGAAAAACTGCAAAATCTTGCAGCTGTAACATTGTGAGGTAGATCTGGTAGCTGGTTGAAGAGAGAGGACAAAAAGGTGGGCTCAAAATACCATGATGACAGTTGCAACAATGAATTACGCTGTGGAGCATGAGGACAAAATTGATCTGAAAACAGAATGTAAATGACACACTCAGCTAAAAAAAAAAATGACCAAGTGGAGCAAGTGTGACAGAGGGCTACTGAGATGGTTAGGGGACTGTAGCATGAAATTTGGAAGGAAAATCTGAGGTCTGGTTGCCATGGTGCAGAAAAAGCTAAGAGAGGGATTGAAATGCTGTCTTGAACCTGGCTAATAATGACCATTTATGTAGAAAGCAAGGCAGACTCCTCTGAGGGGCAAAACAAAAGAAGCAACAGCTGCTGTTGCAATAAGGGAAATGCTGACTGGATTTAACTGGGAAAAATTCACAGTGAATCCCCATTCTTGAAAGCAGATTTTGACTGGGATGGCCCTTAGAAACCTGACGTAACTTTGAGATTGCTCTTACTTTGACGAAAGGGTTGGCCCAGATGTCCCTCTAACAGTCAATAGGCTGATTTTGTGCCAACTTCTGTTTAGAACCATTTTCTATACTTGGTAGCAACAGGAGTTATCGAGAGAAAGCTTTGTTAAAATACTGATCCGTTCAGTTTTACTTGGGTGATGTATTCAAGATAATCCAAGTGTGAATACCAATTTTCTTTAAGCACAACATTTGGAAGTTACTCCTTGTCTGAGATGAATTATATGGTATCTCTCATGGATTTGATGGGATTAGATATTTCAGTTAGATAAAGATGTTTGTCTAAAAGGTAGCTTTTAAAATATAATTTCAAATTTCCAGATCTGATTTACTGTAATTGCATATTCAGTTTTTGAAATTCTACGTTTAAATGTGAAAGAGTTAGAATTGTTGTACTAAAGTAATTTACCTAGAGGTGTTTCCTGCTGGGTGTTACTCAAGGCAATTATAATTAGAAGCTCAGTTTCTTCCTAATATTTTTATTCTTTATTTCCAGTTCCTATGTATGTACCTTTTTTTGTGGATGGAAACTACTGTGACATCTTCAACTCAATGTTCTTTCTTAGTAGTGATATTTAAAGAATATAATTTAATATTTTCTAAAGAACATACTTTATTTTAGCTACTGAAAAGTTATATGCCATTTAAGAATCTAATTTTATAGGTTAGTGCAAAAAGGAATGCACTGTAATATAAAGCATTAGACATTAAAAGATAGTTATAAGAAAATAAAGGTTTGAAAGATGAATCTTTATAAAATAGAGACTTATTAAAAAGCCATGAATAAAAAAATAAGTTGTCACTTGTGGATATAAAGTTGGGATCTATTGTCAGCATATGGAGGTTTGGAATACCTGTCAGGAAACATTTGATGACCTTGAGAGCTGCAGAAATAGAGGTAGGATAAAATTCAAGTGCAAAATGTTGGTACATTTGAAGATTTATTACTGGAATTTATGCTGTAAACAGACAGCTTTTCTGCACAATATGTCACAGAAAGTATAAGATCTGTGTATATTAATGTCATTACAAAATACTTAGTCATCAGCAAAATGAGACTACTAAAAAGCATATGAAGTTTTTTAATCTATCAGAAGAGATATGTCTTTGTAGAATTACTCAAGTATCAGAGTATATGCATTGACATGCAATGTATTGGTGTGTGATTCTTATGGACTCAGGAAAATAATCAGATGGTATCAAGTGTAGAGGATAGTAAGAAGGTTGGGAAAATATATTTGATGTAAAAACTTATTTTTCTAACAGAGGGCTTTCAACATAAGTTACAGTGCAGCTAATCGAGTTTAAACTAATTAGAACTAATTTGTTTAAAGAACTGCTGGGCTACAGCTGGCTCATGTCTGACTAGCTGAGAGTTTACAGGTGGTACTAAGAGTATTTGACCTATTCATGCAGCGATTCCCAAGCCTTTTTTGTCTCTTGTTCCATTTCTGAGCCTGTGACCAGTTTTGGGTGGGTTTTGGTGTGTGGGGTTTTTTGTTTTTTGTTTTGTTTCCTTTTAAGTGATTCTCCTGCTGTTAAATTTGTCAAGAGTATATTCTGCTTATGTTCTACAACGTTGTCTTTAGAGACTTGAGAGGCGTGATACAAGTGAGCTCTAAATTTTCTGGAAGGATTCACATCTGAAAAGGAGAGGAACTACTGGCCACAAAGATGCAAGAAAAAGGGAGCATAAACTGGCAGTGAATAATTCCAGTCTGGAAGTTTATATAAAGGTCTAGAATGCAAAAGAATTAAATACTGGAATTACCTTCCAATAAGAATGGTGAAGGCAAAATGTTTATGAAGTTACTAAATTCATGAAGTATTTTATGTGATGTAAATGCTAATGGTCTGTACTTCATGATCAGGGAAATCCTTATTTCTTGAGAAAACACTGTGAGACAATAGTTTCTGATGTGAAAATATACAATCTAACAAAAACCAATCTAACTAAAGATACAAGAACCTGAATATCATAATGTGGGACTGGTATATTTTCCATATTCAGAGTAATGGAATTACTGGTAGTTTTAGACTGTAGCTGTCTTTGAATGGGAACTTAATATCTAATTTATTCAGGTGTCCAGCTCTTTTATTGGGTACTCTTTTATGTACAGTGTTATAAATTGGTATATTTTTGTTTGTTTGGCTTTTTTGCGGTAAATTTTTCAACAGTTGTTAGAATGACAAAAATTCCATTCTCCTCTACAACTGTGGAAGTAACTACTATTAGTTTTTATTGATAGCAAAGAGTAGTTTATAAGGTAAACTGCATTACCTTGCCTACCTTTCTCTCCTATTCTGTGTAGTTTATTGCAAAAATCAAGTGCTTCAGTTTCTCATAATGTTGAAAATACTTTCCAGCATATAGGCTGATGAGTTTTTGGGGATTTGTAAGGTGAAGATTGTGAGATGTGGCTGTTGCAGCACGGAAGTATCACAGCTGACTTTCAGGAGGAGCAGATGACTAAAAACTGTGGATTCTCCCATAGTGACTTTCCTCATGTCCAAAAGCTTCAAGAATCATTGATAAATCCTCATCAATGCCATTATTGTCAGTGTGATCCATGGTTCAAATGTGGTTTGTCATGCAAAGTAGAATTTGAAATCAAAGAATTATAGAATATACTGAGTTGAAAGGGAGTGCAAGGGTCATCGAGTCCAGCTTCTGGCCCTGCACAGCCATCCCAAAGAGTCACAGCATGTGCCTGAGAGTGTTGTCCAAGCACTTGTTGAGCTCGCTCAGGCTGGTGCGGTGACCACTACCCTGGGGATGTGTTCCAGTGCCCAAATACCCGCTGGAGAGCAACTTTTTCCTGATATCCAACCTAAACATCTCCTGACACCACTTCAGGCCATTTCCGTGATCCCACTTGTCACCAGAGGGAGAGAGATCAATGCCTGTCTTTCTACGTCCCCTTGTGAGAAATTTGTAGAGTGCTATGAGGTCTGCTCCAGGCTGAACAAACCAAGTGAGTCATTCTTTGAGGAACATCCTACATGGAATCAACAGTCAGTCCACACAGACTAAGATGAAGGATAGACCTGTATAGAAATTGCTGCAATAACTGCAGGGACTTACAGGGGCAAAGGAGAAAACCAGTATTATGGAGTCTAAAAGTTCAGCTGTTATTTGTTTAGTCCCCAATAACCTGATGAAGCAAAAAGTAAAATTAGCAGTCTGTGCTGCGTACTGGTCAGTGACCAGCTGGTTACAGCTCTCCAGTTTCTTACAAGTTGTGCAGAGTACTGCTGAACAATGTTAAAATTTTATAAAATATTCAGTTGTGTCCAGAGAACATGGAAATGTGTGTCAGTAACTGTACAGGTAATGCAAAGCAGCAGTCCAGTAGTTGCATCTAGAAACCCTGCAGCCAACATTTAAAACTGAATCTTGAATTATTGAGTAGTTAGATTAAAAGAAAACCAAAAAACAAAACTACACTCAAAAACCAACCCTAAGCCCAAAACAAACTGACAAAGCCAAAGCAAAACTATACCACCACATAACTATCATATGCTTCAGTTTTGCAAGGGTCAGTATTTGTTTAGCTTTCTGAGGTAGAACTCCAACTGAAACCAGGAAGTGTGTAAAGTAAGTGTCAGGATAATGCATAGTTCTTGTCTTGACTACTTGATAGATACAGGCTTTTCTTATTTTTTATAATATTGTCATAAAGTGGTTCCGAATTTACCCCTTTGAACTTCATCTGATGGCTTTACCAATAACCAGAGAAGGAGCCAGTGCTGTGATTTATAGGATAGGCTTTTAATAAAACATACTCCTAGGAATCATCTCTTCAGAACATGGAAGAATTTAATATTTTGTTTATCTCTAGATAATTGACTCATGAAAGATGTAGGATGAAGCTTTACTATTTGTTGATCAGTGTTAAATCAAGAGGAGACAATTTCCCTCTTAAAAGACATTCTTCATGAAGTGGGATACTGAATCAGTTGGTGTTTTGGTGGGAAATTTAAATCAATTAGATGAGGAAAAAATGAAAGAATTTATCATGTTTCATACAGGTTTAAAAACACAAGATTTTAGTTACACCAAAATGCTATGATAAACTATTTGTCATCTCAGAAGAAATCTTACACTGAGATCCTGGCTGTTCATGATTTTTAGTAATTCTGTTTCAGTGTTGAGGAGAATGATAATGATTCAGTAATAGTACCCTGAAACTTTAAAATGCTTGGAATGTCCAGCCAGAATTACTGGAGTAGTGTCATTTATTTGGAATTATAAATGTATATATAACGGCTGATATGAATCGTGGGACAATTAAATTTTTAATTCATAACTTAATTTGTAATTTGTAAAATTAAATACATTCTGAGGAATGCTTCTTTTTGAAAGGCATGTTATTATACCCGAGTCAATATCATTAGTCAAACATTTTGATGACATCCTTTATCCTTACCAGTGTTTCTGGTGTTAGATTTTTGCATTTGTTTCACAGTGCTTTCTGTGTTTGTTTGATTTTTGGCACACTAAATCCTGAGATCTCAAGCATGTTGCAGAAGTCTTTGCCTTTTTCTGCAATGTTTTTGATATTTGATTTTGTTATTTTCCAATATAACCAATATGCTGTTAAAGTGAGCAATTTTATTTTCTGAGCCATTGGTGATCAGTTTTCATCAAACTATAGGTTATTGTGGGAAAGAGTGCTAGTGGATTTTTCCCCCACTTTATTTTTTATAGTTACCTCTTTTTTTTTTTTTTTCTTTTTTTAGTCGAGTACTGATATGATTTTTCTAAAATATCTGAGAAACTGAAATAGTTCACCAACCAAATATATACTCAGATTAATCAAAGTCCCTGTTTTAGATGGAATAAATAGGGACATTGTAGACGAAAATGGTAGTTTAGCTTTTCTTCTAGCTTAGACATTTATCCTTTCATCTTTATGCTAAATTTTTATAGAGAGTTGTTCTGCTCACTGTGTGGTTTTCTATATGTGGCTTCACGGTCTTGATGAAGTTTACATTGTTGCTTCCCTGTGTAGGGCAAAGAAAGCATACTGAGCCTCCTTGTCCCTGTATTATGGAGAGTAATTGTGATAATTCAATAAGCAAGAAAATTGTGAGGCATTCCCATGTGCATTTAGACACCTTAGACTCTTCTTTAGAGAGTGTTTTTTTTCCTGGATAGTATGTATTGCAAGTTTTTTGCTTGTCTCCTTGCAATGAATCTTACTTTAAAAAATCATTTACTGTTTGCAAGCTTTCTGAATCAGCACTGTGGAAGGTATATGAGAATACTTCCACTCAGTCTCGTGCAGATGTTTTGAAGAGCTGTGATGTGCTCTTTAGGCATGAGGAAGAAAAGATAGAGGGTATCACACTGTACATGTGTAGAGGATATTATAGTGTACATGAGTAGAGACTTTTTTAATTGGGTCACATGGACCTATGCATGTTTTTGTGCTGTCATGGTAGGGACTTCTGGAAAGAAGTTCATTGGTTTCCCTCTGTACTTGATCAGAAAAAAGTTCATGTGAAAATAGTTTTGACTATGCATGATTTTTCATAGTCTACACTTGGAGTTGATTCTCATGCAGTTTTAATTGACAAGGGATTTCAAAACTTTTGTAAGAAGAACACTGAAATCATGCTGTTTTCCTCCTATTATTGACCTCTGAAGCTAAATAAATCTTCCATCTCTATCTCCTTGTACCTTTTCCATTTCTGAAATTTCTGCTGAAAACCCCCTGTCGTCTAGGGTAGTGAATACAAGGCACTTAGAGGCACTTCATTAGGTGCAGGTTTGGAAGGTGTAAAATCATCTCTTGGCCGTATTTGGAGCTGTGTCTTTCATGACTTTCCTAAAAACCAGTCATTTAGTTGTAGAGAGGTTCTTATTCCAGATGCTGTTCACAGTCTGTTTCTGGTTTGGTGTTATTTTGATTGTTTAAAATATTACCTATTCTAACAGTTCAGTCTTTTACTTTTAGCTCAGATTTTTTTTTTCCCTCAAATATTCAGAAATACAAGACTTTATTTGCAATTTAAATGAAGTACCTCACCTTTTCTAGGCTAAGGCATGTAAACTGCTATGCAGGTAATGCTGAGTGAATTTCTCAAGTGGGAAGAGTCATAGCACTTTCACTTCACTACAAAGGAAATGCAACTATGTTATTTAAATTTATTCTTCCTGTAAAGTTACCTTTCAGTTCTGAATAATGTGTAAAACCCAAGATTGTAGTATGAGCTTGAGTTCTTCAATAGTCAGTACACAGGTACAATGGGCCACATATTCCAGTTAAAATACTGTTTTGGAATGTTACTGTATGGGTAAAGCCTTTTACCTCTTCATCAAAAATTGTTCTATACTCGAAGGAAGAGAACGTCTGAAACTCTGACCTTCTACACTTGTAAATACATGATAGAGATTTAATTTATTCCAGATGTATTTAGTTAGTGGGACAAGAAGACTTCATGTTTCCTGACAGTAAAATACAGCTGAAAGGTGAGTTACTGAAGCCAGGAAGCAATGCTATGGAAGAATCTTCTAGTAAATACCTGGAACTTACTAGATGTGATGATTACAAAACACAAAGACAGTTTTCTGTCTTAACAGAATGATGTATTTTAAAAAAACCCATATAATCCTATAACGTTTGAGATTGGAAGAAGACTCTGGAGGCCATCTAGTCCAATGCCCCTGCTCAGAGCACTGTCAGCTACAGCAGATTGCTCAGGGCTGTGTCCTTTCAGCTTTTGATTAACTCCAATGACAGATTTTCACCACCCATCATATGCCAGGGTTTGATTATTCCTAAGTCAAACAGGTTTTACCCTAAATGGATTTTCTTCTGCTTCCCCTGAGCAACAGGACATTTCAAGGATTTCTGAGAATGGTCTCACACTGACGTTGGCCAGCTCACTCAGCACTCATGGCTGCACCTGACCCGGTCCCATGGACTTACTTGTGTATGTCCAGTTTGCCCAATGTTCCCTAGAATGGTCCTGCTTTACCCAAGGGTAATCTTCACTGCTTCAGACTTCCCAGGTGGCCTCAGTGCCTGGGATTCCTACAGCACAGTCTTACCAGTCAAAACCAAGGCAAATAAACTTAAATTTTACATAATAGCACCACTGCTAACTCCCAGATTATCAGGAAACAAAAACCATCTCCAGGTAAAGAAGAACTGACTATCATGTGGCAATTGATCAAATTTCACACCAACATTAGAGTCTTGACAAGAACACTTAAGACTGTTTCCCACTTTCTAGCACATTTTGTTGACAAATACAGGAGTCTAACAAAAATGCAGGAGCTGCCCCCAAGAAGTGTCATTAATGGCAAGGATTTGATGGCCTTCATCTGGCAGTTTCAAAAGGACTGAAGATCAAAGAACAAACTGGAAAATGAAAGCTATTAAGAACAGTTTCTCAAGGGATACATAGTGGCCAAAACTGCAAAGCTCTTCCAAAAGGCAGTGACTGACCTTGTGGTTGTTATACCAACTCCTATTTTCAGCATATGAAAAAGTTATTTAAATGGCCGTTAAACATAAAAACTAACGAACATGTCATTACAATACTCAGAAAGCAAACTTTAAAATAACTCACAAATATTCAAAGTTATGGCAGTTTGACTGCAACTATTTAAGTATGGTAAGACTACAAACAGTTTTTCTTAAAACAGATGTAAATTTCATACAATTGAGTTCAAGTGGTTTCTAGAACAACTTACTGAGATCAATACAAAAGAATAATAAAATTCAAATCACCCCAAATTATTTCTATAAACTAATGATTAGGGAGTTAAATAGCTTATCCTTCCCTGCTAAAATCTGACAAAATTTCCCTCTTTTATTCTACTACTGAAGAGTGCAGAACTTCACAGTGTATTTCTAACTAGTACAAACAAACTAGGGAAGAGGGATACTTCATTACAAAGTGTTTAAAAAAAATTGGGCAGTAAGAAAGTAATCACTTTTTCTCTGTT
>VXBB01003584.1:1051891-1123901 GCA_013399915.1 Illadopsis cleaveri | reverse complement strand
CGGCCGCCGCACGGGCCCGAGGGAATGCGCGCCAAAACAGCAGGAAACGGGATAAAAGTATCCTCGCGGCATCCATCAGCACTGCATAAAAGTATCACCAGCCAGCCGGGAAAACAAAACCGCTCCTAAAATTCCAAACTAACTATTTCCACGTGCCCTCTTCAATGAGAATAATTTTAAAGCAAGTACCTCAAAAAACATGTTTAAGGTATTCATAGGTAATTGTTGCCACAGCTGCGTTTTAATGCGATGTTTAAAAGACTTTTAATGGGTGTCCAGTACAGAGGGAAATTCCCCAAATTTAAACTCGTGAATATATGTTCCTTTTGCCTTTGAACATCTTGGAATTCCCCTACTCTTTGTGGGAAGGCATTTTTTAAAAGTTGGTCATTAAAAGAGTTGGAAAAGCTGTGTTCTGGTATCCACAACTCTATTTTAAAATTATTATTAGGCGAGCTTATTTGTGTATGGCACACAATAAAAGTCTGCATTCTCAAATTTTTCAAAATACTTCTCCTTGGTTATTAATACTATGGGAGAATAACGTCCCACTATGTTTTACAAGACTCAGAGTTTGCCCCTTTCACTAGGGAAGGACTTTGTTGGCAGACATGAAATGTTTAAAGGGAACACAGAGAACATGAACATGTATGAATGCATCTGCTGGGTTAAACGGAGCCAGTCTTATCCAATGCTCTGTCTCCAAATGTGGCCAAAACGGGAATTCCCAAGGAATTAAGACTAGAGAGGGCCTTTCATGATACACTCCCTGAATCCTCTCGCAGTCTCAGACCATCTGGAGGGACTTCCCAAGGCAGGGATAGTGTCTGGTTATTTAGTAACCCTTGCTGGTTCCCCTTCATGAATTTGCTGGTCCCCCTTGAACCCACGTGAACTTCTTGAATCCACAACATGCCATGGCAAAGAGTTGGTCAGCATAAGGACACATTGTGTGGTTTTGTCTGAACCTCACCTTTTATGTGAACCTTCTCTCTGCCAGTACCATTTGATGCTTTTGTACTGACACAGCCAACACTGGATCCCTAGGCATTCCTTCCAGAACGCTGATGATTCTTATGACCTCTATGTCTCTAAAGACCAGTTTCTACAAGATGATAATCCATACCTTTACAGTTCTTCCATCTACAGAGCTCTTTTATTCTCTAGAATGATTTTTTTCCCCAGAGAAAAAGGCGATGAGAAAATCTAAGTAAATATCAAGTGTTCAGCCTGATTGCCAAATAGTAACAAAGGAAATCCTTAGGTCTGGAATCAAAGACTCAATATTTGAATTAGATAAAGGAAAGAATAATAGTTGCACAATACCATGGACATGATGGAGTGGAAGTTATGCTATTTTCAGGATATAGCTTTCAAAGTACGGCTTTGTTTCAGAAAAGCAATCATGCTTTTGGTTTAATGTTAAATCACTTCTGATGAGTATGGGTAGAGTCAAATTCTGTTTTGCAGGATCCTGAGGAAAGCTGTTCTCACTGTCATCTTTTTAACATAGTAAGCAGTAACTGGGAGATCTTGAAGGTGGTAATTGTTGGAGTGCAGGCTGAATCAGTTCATCTTTCTCAACTCTATCTTGCCAGTGTGTCTCTGTCTTCGTGGCATACAGCAAGCTAGGCTAAGGGCACATTCCTTCCGATTCCCATTCTCCTCACTTAATGTAATGCATATAAAACAAATGGCAGTCAGGGTCTCTTTGGGGGTACCAATTGCTGCACTGTTTGGAAGACTTGCCTTTCTGGCATTCAGCATGAACCCATCTGTGCAATAAATTACCTTGAATTTTTACTGTACCACTATATAAACAGCAGTAGATGTCAAATAGATCTGCTGTTTGTTATTGGCTTTGGTTTGACTCTCACATTTATTTTTTATTGCCAGTGAAATCCTCAGAATTCCTTTTCGATACTTGGAAGCAAATCCTCATATTCATTGTTATCTTGGAAAGTCATAATTCAGTAATCTGAAAGATTACTGAAAAAGGAATGTTATTTTACAGATGTCTTAAATAAAATTCAAATAATTAACCTCAGAACTGAGCCTCTGGATACCATGTGCATCTATGTAACAGGTAGTATACACCTGAAAGTCTGTAAGTTCATTACTAATGTTTCCTCTTTGGTTCCACAGAGGCCATTAATTCCCTGTAAGGATCTACAGAGAAGTGTATTAGCAGCAAACATAGAAAAAAGAAGTCACAAATCTGACACCAATGTTGTAATACCTTCCAATTGTAAATTCCATATTCTATTCCATCATCCCCTAAATATACTAGTAATGTGTATTTAGGAAGTGTTATTATTTAGAAGGCATTACAGTATCTCTCTAAGAACAGTTTTTGAGGTGAAACCCAAGTGATTGATTAGGGACATCTCCTGAGCAAAAAAGGAAGTAGAGGATGCATTTATTACAGTTATATGTGGACATTATGCATGCCTATTAATGACCAGGGTGAGGTAAAATACAAACTTCAACAGATGAACATGTCTGGCATTGAAATGGGTACCCTGAAGGTGCAGTTTCTGCCCAGCTGGGGCTGACCCAAGGCAGAGCTGCTGCAGGGATCCACCTTCTGCAGCCTGACATTTGAACCCCACTCCCACACAGGTACCAGTACTTGTGCAATGGTGCTAGTTGAATCATATTGACAGAATAAACCAAGTTTCAAGCTCCAGCTCTGCATTACTTTGGGCTGCAGGATTATCAGAGGTAGTACCAAAGGAGGACTATAACAGCACTGATTCAGCTTATGCTGTGCAGAACTTCACACAGAGGGTGCAGGAGCCTTGTACAGAGTGGCAGCTGCTAACTAAGCAGTCCTGCACAGGAGCAAACACCTAATTTAAAAGCAGTATTTCCACTTTCAGGGAGATGTGGTAGTTCTCTGACTTAAAGAATTATAAAAGCAATCTTCTGACAAATTAGAAGTATTGAGGAATGAGAAAAGTAGATCCAATCTCTCTGCTTTCCCTGCTGCCTCCATAGGAGCCATCATGTTCTGTCAGGAAAAGGGTTTGTGATGAACACTACCAACAATATGATGAATTTAAAGGCAATTTTATGTTACTTTAAGAGGTATCCAGCTCCTCTACACTTTCTGCACAGTACCTGAAGGTCGTGACTACATGCAGATCATACCTGCTGTTTACAAACTCATATTAGAAGTAGAACTTGTGTCAGGACTGTCCTGGAAAAAAACATATCAGGGAACAAGCTTGAATGCTGAGTCCTGAGGGAGTTTGTCATGGGAGCTTGTCTCCACTCAGAACTGCAAGTTCTATACAAAAAGATCTTCATGTTTCATCTCAGTTTCAAACAGGATTTTTGTATGAGACAAATGTGTCAGGCCCAGGGTATTTCATCTGAGATTTATGTGGAATTTCTATGTTTTGGGAGGAGAAAGGTTTGCATTAAAGTTGTAAGTGCAATAAACAAACACATTTACCACATACACACAAATAATTTAGAACACTTTCCTGTCATTTATACTATTTTTTGCTTTATAACTGTGGATAGATTTTATAGAAATGTACAAGAATCATTTTTATCCTATTATTGTCTTTAAGAATTTCTAGCTATCCATTTTCATTAAAAAAAGCCATGCATTTCTGTCAGCAAACTATTGCAGTGATGCCAAATCCTGTCAGAAACAGCAAATTTAGGAGTGTGAAAGAGCCACAAAACATTCCACTGGCTGTTTCCTCATTCTTCCAAACAAATGATTGCTATATGTTCCTCTAAGCAATCTCTTGCATTCTTTGTGATCAAACAAATTTTAATTAGAGTGAGGAAGTCTTAGGTCTGTGTGTGTCAGGCGAATGGGAAATGCACCATTTGTCCCCCTTAGCTCCACTGAATAGAAATAGACATTGTGCAACATTCTTGCAAGGTCAGCACACAAACTCTGAAGGTACTTTGCAAGTCTTGCTTAATTTCTTCTCTCTGTGCAGTTTATGCATTTCAGTGTAGATGAAAAGCTTGAGAAAAAATAAAAGATAAAAATGCCTAAATTGTAATTCCAACAGGAAAAATCAAGTTTTAATTCAAATCACAAGAATTGTCTGTAAAAATGGAAATAATGGACCTAATTCACCCTCACTGGACCACCACTGATGTTAAGAGATGTATGCAGGAATGATTTTGTCAAAAGCAGCCACTCAATTTTCTTTAGTTATGCACCTCACACATTAATCCCATAATTGTCCTGCTTAGTTCTCCTAGCCAGCAACAGTGATTAGAAAAAAAAAAGGCAGCTTCAGCTTGTCCAATTATATTCTTCATCATTTCTGTTGAATGCAGAGCCATTTTCTTGGTACTTGATATGAATATTTTTCCTCAAAAACATCTTTATAGGGAATATGCCATGTATCACCTGTGGTCTGTACCACACAGTCATAACGGAAAGCAGGCTGTTGGGAAAAAACAGAGGAAAACCTTTTTTTTTAGACTTCATACAACATACTACTAAAATATCAATTACAGATTATTCCAATGCTTACCTTAGAAATCTCCACAGTTTTATCTCTTAAAACCTCTCATTTTATTTTCTTACACAAAACAAATTCTAAATTTTAGTACTGGAAGAAAAACTAAACTATCTTCTAGTATTTTGTGGTCTAGGAGTCATTATAAATTCTGGCTTCAATCAGCATCAGGTAATAATGATTTCAGCATAATGCACTCAATTACTAGAAATGGCAAAATGATTGTTGTTTTGTTCAGTTAAATGAAATCATATGGGAATTACTCAGGATGTGGAGTTTATAGGCTTGAACATAGGATTTAATGACACTAATGACATCTTGTATTTGTTCTCCCAGTCTGTCTCTTACAGAGCTGACTTGCTCTGTCCCAAGGAGAAGTAAGAAAAGGAGATATAAGAAAAGGGTTTATCATTAACACTTTCAGAAGCATCTGGTTGAACACATAGAATAAACAATTTTTCAGGTCTGTTATGTTGCAGGTATACTAACTGAACATATATAAGACAAATACAAAAGAAACATTACTGGCTGGTAATTATGGTTCTCAGGACATACCATCACTCTATACATGTAGTCTTGGAAGTCTACTTTCCTGTGGTAGCTTCCAGAATAACCTAGAAGACAGCCATGACTGGGAATATCAACCACCCTAATCACTTGTATGGGAATTAAGATGTGAAAAATTAGCAGTGTCTTTCTACAAAACAAAGGAAGGTGTAGCTAAAGGTTACTCAGGGTTATTCAGGTAACCATTCATTATTTGGCTCCATAAGAAGAAAGGTATATTTGGCAACAAAGAATGAAAGGGTGTCATTCTTATAAACTGGTATCTGTCTTTGTAATCATGAATGTTAGTTTACAATTTTAACCAGAGAAGGAAAAAAATTAATCTGCATAGGTGCAGTATTGCTTTAAGCCGGCAATAACAATACAGACAGACCAGATAACAAAAAAAAAAGGCATACAGAATGTCACATGATTATTTTTTACATAGAAAAATCTTAAAACAGCTGCATTCCTGTTAATGTATTGTTCACAAGGATACATATCTCCTAGACAATAATAGTAGTGTTCTGCCATAACATGACATTACTGCAATTTCTGCAGCTGAATACCAATTATAAACCCGACTGTTCCAGGTTTTCCCTCACAAAACTTTACACCTATGTTAGGTTACTATTACAGTGAATACTGAAATACCTGTATTTTTCTGCTTCTCTAAAATAAAGATGAAAGAAATTATATTGTAAAATTAGAAGCATGATATTTTATAATAGTGGTGCAGAGGAGAATAAGGGATTTCAAAGTTTAAAATAAATTAAAACATTGGCATTCAGGTTTTCCTGAGGCCAGTAATGGTTACAGAGTTTCCAGAACTGGAAAGATTTGTATACATTAACTTTCATTTACATTTACATTTTAAACATTTAGGTAGCACTTCTTGGCTCTCTTACAGCTTTCTTGTTTGTGACATGCTTGTGAAACCAGTGAATTTTCAGTTAACATGGGAGTTTTGAGCGCATTGGTACAAATCCATTTCTTAGACTTCAACAAAATATTTTGAAATAATGTATCTTCAATGAATATGCTCTGTGTGTTTTCTGACTGCAGTGGGAAAACTTACCAAAAAATGTATACTCTTTCCATCTGCCGAAGGGAAGAACACGATCTGGTGCCCACGCTGCCACTTACGGAACAGGTGACGTGTCACACTGTCAGGGAGACAAGCCTTGTGATCCCGGAGGAAATCTCTAGTAACAAACCTGCAATGCTTGCCTGATCGGAGAGTGGCGTATAACAAGAAGGCATCATCTTCAGAGCTTCACAAAACAAATGGAAAAGACAGACGTCATTCACAAGGCAGTAAGTAGTTGCAGGAAGTGATTCAAATGCTGATCAAGATTTATTCATCAGCAACACTGAAAATTCCCACCACTACTCTAGTTCCCTGTAAAATAAAAAATTGCTTACCACAGGGCACCAAAAGCTAGAGTGCAATAAACATTAATTGTATGCTACTTAGACCACTTTTTTCCTCTTACCACAATCTGATAATAGAATATAATCTCCTGCCACAAAGTTTAACAATACCGTGCTATGTGGAACAAAACTGCTAAAACTCAATGTACTCCCACACAGCAACAGACCACAACTGCACACTGATGCTACCAGAAATTCTGTAAGTTCAGGGCAATGTGCTCTTGGCAGTGGTTTTATCACTCATATATCCTAATAAACCATACAGCTGTCAATATTATTCTAAGTGATGAAAGTCTTCATAATGCAACTTTTTATGTACTTTTGAAACAAGTACAGCAAAGGATATGTTTCTTTCACACAGATAGACAGAGATACTAGTAATGGTACTAAAATCTAGAGAAAAATGCACATAAATCAGGTGTTGGTCTCTATTATATTGAGCCGTTTTCTTCAACTTACATATTTTCAGCAAAGAAGAAGTCTGCCTTATTCTGCATCTCCTTCATGACTTCTCTTTTCCAATTTGAAGAGTTCATCAACATATGTTTGCGCCCCAGCACAAGCAACCGGGCATTCTCTTTTGCCAGGCAGTTGACAGCATCAGACAGCTGCAGAAAACAAAGCAAACCCAAAGATTTTCTTAGCTGCAAAAACAGAGTGACAGGGAATAAATACTTTCATGTGTGTCTCACCTAAAGGGATTTCTACAGTTCTTAGCTGCAATGTGAATGAAGCAGATAACTAATTTAATTCCCTAATCACAAAGGAAAAAAGAAACAACAAACCAATTCATTGAAGGAAGCTGCTCTCAACCACAGAGGAAATACAGTGCTTTTATACTCCAGCTCTTGCAGTTCAAATGACATGAACGACCTTGGGCAGAGTTGTATGGAGATGTCAGAAGTTCCAAGTCAGCCGAGGGAAGTGAAACACGCTGGGATCTAAGTGATACCCACTTGTGGTCACGGAGCACCGGGAGCCGTGAGCACACCACCTCCCCAGCTCCACCGGCTGGACTTGGAGACCTACGCGGGCCGGGCTGCCCACTGGGGAGCGGCAGGACATGGAAATCCGTGACCTCGGGATTAAGGCTTTATGAAAACCACACCCAGACTAGCCGCCCACTTGTGAAACAACATACTGAGCTGGTAAATTCACTTCAGAGGGGCTTTTCAGCAGTCTCTTAGGGCTGTGCCTGTTCTGAAACAAGTGTTTCTCAGGAACTTGTGCCTGGGACTTTGCCTCCCTGCTTCACCCAGACTGAGCTCAGAGAGGACAAAGGTTCTGGCTTTCAGCATCCATGTTATTACTGTGGACTGCTCACAAAACACTGGCATTTCAGTTTGACCCATAAAGACAAGAATTGTTTCTTGAGATTGATGCATCTGTCATATTTGAAAGACAAGGACAGTATGCTCGACCACCAGGGAGAGGTATTTCCTACTTTTTACCTGCATTTGCTGCCACTATTTGCCAACATACAATCTCCTGATTATTCTTTAATCCTTCCTGCTTTTCTAGCTACTTCCTCCTCCCTTGTTACGTTTTCTTCCTTTAATACATTCAATTGCTCTTCTCCTTCTCTTGCTCTTTTCCCTCTTTTCCTCCTATTTGTGATCCTTCTCATTTTTTGGTATAATTTACTTTTGATTCAGGGGCTAGAAAGAATTGTTCATGTAACTCTTGTGTGCCATTTTACAACGCACTTATTTGCATCTACCTGCAAGTACCAGGAGGAAGGGGTGGCCCCACTCAGTCTTTTCTCAAGCTGCATAATCTCACTACTTCTGCTGTGTCAGATCCATATCACAACTACACACGAGCTCACTGATCCAACAAAAGACTTTTTTGAAGGGTTGAGCTTGCAGCAACCCAACAGACAGAATTGAGCCACAGCTTCAATAACTGATGGGAACACATCACTGGAGGTGGTGAGGACAGGAAGTGTGGGACTGCCCTTCACAGGCAAGGATCTGCAGATGGCTCAAATTAGGTATGCCATAAATCTGGATCTGAGATCTGGGAGAGGAAGCCAGAAGATTTTCTACAATAATTTTAACTGTTGAGCTATAAATTGCTGTTGCCAGTATTGATTCTGAGGGACTAAAGGCTCTGTTTTCACACCGATATAGGAGCTTGGTGCTAATCAAAAGCACAAATGCCTAACAGTAGCTATTGGAACTGACTTCCTGCTTCCAGGAGATCACACTGGATATTGGCTACACATGCACACAGTCTACTTTTCCCTGGTTAAAACAAACAAAACATAATGTGAGCAGGAAAAGGCCAAATGCAATAACTTCTCATGCACTGAACCAGTCCTGCAAATAGCTGGATTCAAATACCAAAGGACAATTAAGTTGGTTAATGTGAGTTCATTAAAGCTAATAAGAGTTAGGAATGTAGCTACTGCATCCACAGACATTTTCATGTACAGAAGTCAACAGTGAAGAAATAATAATCATGAGTAACTTTAGCAAACCCTTAAAAATTCCAAATGAAAATACTTTTTCTTTTTGCGTAACGTTTGCTACACTAAGGTAAGGTTAGCAAAAAATCATGTAAAAAAAAGTTAGAAACCAGCAGTTCCAGATACAGATTGGTCAACAGTAGCTATTCCCAAGTTTATAAAAGACTTAAGTGTCTTGGATCCAGCTTCTGCAGGTGTTTCTTTCTGGAGGTTATAACTAGTGGCACTTTGTACCTGTTAGTCATGTGGACTTTCTTGTCCTATATATTATTAGCATATGAGGTTTTCTAGTGTGAAGTGCTTCTGGGAGAAAATTGAGAGGTTGGTAAAAATTATCTACAGCAATGGAAAAACTCAAGCCAGGCTTAAAATGTGGCAAAATTAAAGGGAGCTACCATTTTAAAATTTTGAAACTTCTGCTTACGTAATAACCCACTGTCCCTCCTCTACTTAACACAGAGATGAACCTTACTTACACTACTAAAATACAGAAGATAGAAACTATTTTTGTTTTCATAAGATAAAAATAATTTTGTTCTGCCCACCCCTCTTATCTGGCACAACTTTCCTGAAGTCTTTGCCCTCACTTTAGGCTTGGGCACTTAATGGGGGTGGTCTACAAGGAGTCACGGAACTTACATGGCAGGTTTCCTAAGTGTGTCTACTCCCACGCCTGGCTGCTTCTCAAGAAAGGAAGATGTGAGACACACTAACACTTGTTTCAGTCACAGAGGAAATTAACTGAACAAAATGGTGTTAATACAAAAACAGCAGGAGTGATCTCTCATTTAAAAAGTCAAGGGTATTTTATTCATTTAGTATTTCCAGAAGTTGCATGAGTGTATCATGGAGCACAAGGAAGATAGATTAATTACTCTAACTCATACAAGGAACTATGAGCAGAGCAGGATAAAGATTTCCTAAGACTTCACTGCCAGTCCTTTTCTGATCACTAGATCACACTGTGTCACGTGTCCCCAGTTTCAAGGGTTAGCTTTAGGTAGGACAGCCTTTCTCATTAGGTGCTACTGGTAGATTCCCACTTGTGAAATGGGAAATCCCTACACACTGCTGCTGGGAGGCACACCACTCAGTGATTCAGCAAAAGGTGACTCACCTATATACATATATAGCATGAACAAGTAACCATCAAAAATATTTAAATCACATTTTTTATGAATAAATCATGTTTGACATTGCTTAAACATTTGGGTTCACTAACTGCCATTTAAAAGCAAAACTCACCTAAAGGTTATCTGCTAATAAGAGCAACAAACTCCTCTATTATTGCCATTTTCACCTGTTGCTAGTGCTGTCTCCCACTCAACCGAAGCTGTGAAACTGCAGAAGAAACCCCGACACAGATCACGGTTCAGAGCTGCCATTACTGTACTGTCAGGCAGGGCTGAGCATGAGCATGATCATGATCATTGTCTCCAAAGTTTAGCCAGCAATTGGAGCCAGTCAAAAGAGGTGAAAGTGGGTATGAGGAGGTTTAGATTGGGCATTGGGAAAAGCTTCTCCACCCAGAGGGTGGTTGAGCACTGAAACAGGCTCCCCAGGGAAATGGTCATAGCACCAAGCCTGACAGAGTTCAACAAGTATTTGGGAAACATTGTCAGGGACATGGTGTGATTCTTGGGGTATCCTGCACAGGGCCAGGAATTGGGACCTTGATTATCCTTAGGTCCCTTCCAACTCACGACATTCTATGATCCTATAAATGAATTCCTCTCATGACTACATTTATTTGATTTAAAAGTTTCACCATTTTTGGTTACCTTTTCCCATACTGTAGATCAAGAAAATAAACTCAAGAAAAACCTGTTTACTTCAGTCCCACACACAGGAGAGAGACAGGAGGAGAAGCCCGAGATTTTTCCCACGGGACAGCCAGTTACTCAGGGAAGGCATTGTGGGCTGCTCGCAAGAAAGGCTGGACCTTCTCACTGAGCCTGGTAATTTCACCCAACCACATTCAAGATCATTACCACAGCACCAAATAAAAATGCTTCCTATATTCTCTACATTATTATTGATGACACAGTGTAAATTAGTCTCAAGTCCTCTTCACTCAAATACAGGGGCAGGATACACATTTCTTGATTTCTCTGGAGTTTATCTGTCCCTAACTAGCAAGGGAGTAGCTACTTCAAAGGGAAAGCAGTGACGGATGAATAAGTAACAGTCACTAAGATTAATCAGCCTGTTTACTTTCTGCTCTTTAGACAGTCAGCTGCTAACTCTTGGGAGTCATCCCTTACAACATCAGGGATCTCTGCAATAATGCAGAAACAATATTGTTGGGAATATTTGTATCCTGTGTTACAGTAAGACTATTTAGATTGATGTGACACATCGTCATGCAAAACTCTACCAGTGACAGCCCTTCACACATCAGTGATGGCAATCACACAATGTTTAACATGTTTTAACCTGTCTGCATTGACTCCACGCTTGGAATTGACTTATCCTCTCTTGACACATTCACTAGAGATATGTCTTAACTCCCTATCACAATTCATTAAAATTTGCACATTTTTAGATGTTAGCTTTAACAGTCAACACTACTAATCAAAGGCAGATTATTGACTGAGCAGGAAAACTAAACCAGAGAAGCAGATTCCCAAGTTGACTTAATATAGATTGAAGATGGTAGCCTCGGTTTGCTCAGATGAGGCGATGCCTAAATATAGCTGTGCTACTTGCAGAGTAAGTCTGTATTCAGAGACTGACAGCGCTTTTGCAGCATCCAAACTGACTGGTACCAAGTGTGTACCAAGACACCTGGTGCTCCTGCACAATCCAGTGTTCCCACTGCCTACAGGACTTGGCTCAATTGTACACTGGGTGAACGTAAACACATTACTTTCAGGTCCAAACTGACTACAGCAATACTCCATGGACTGTGACCAAGTTAATGAACCATCTTGAATCCTGAGTAGCAGGGAGAATGAAGCAGAGTAACTGTAAATATATTCAGGTCAGATACAGAAGCAATAGCATAATTTACATTTTTCTGTATTCATGGTACCCTGGCTGTTATGCCAATAAAGGGGATATCTTTAATTACAACTCCATTTGATTTCAACTGAAGATGCAACCTGCTCAAGACAATCCCTGAAACAATTCTGAATGTAGAAGTAATATGTTTGCAAATAGTCTCTGACACTGCATTCTGCTATATTATAAACTGTAGGTAAAGTTTCCAATTTCAAACAATCTTGAAGAGCCACCCCTGTCTTTTATTCTAATGATGAGCTCAGAGAACAGCACAATACAAAGCAAAACTGTGTAATCAACCTCAGATTTGGTAAGACTATTATGAATTTCTCCTGAAAGATAGGGAGGGATAGGTGCCGATCCTTCCCAGTAGAGAGCCATATAAGGAAAAAAAGTTTTGAAATAGGTATTTTCTATCTAAATACAGTCATATTCTGCTCCGTCTTATTCCCAAAAGGCACAAGAAGTAATCTGATGGACAGTGAAGCAGTATTTCCTAGGAGAATTAACAGAATCACAGTGGGATGCATGCAGAGAGTGAAGAAATATATACACAATTTAAACATGGAATTAAAGTGTGTGTATGACATGAAGGATGGGGAGGTAGGAGGGGAATCATCAGGTGGAGGAGCCATTAACTTTTTGGAATCTGGCTTTTTAGAATGGGCTGTCATCTTTAAAAGATCTCAGCCACTTTGTCAGACCTTGCACCTGAGAAACCTTTTAGTGTGAACATTCTTGCTCACACTTTTTGAATGTCTCTGCTTTTGAATGGTAATATTTTCATCATCATGATCTATAGATGAATGACATTCATCCACAAATAAAAAAAAGAAAAATGGGTAGTGACAATAGTTAACAATAGCATGCTATTAAGTGAACAATGCAAAGAACTCTAGAAATTATGACTAAAGAAGATATAGACATTTGAGGAATTGCTAAATTTTATAGTACAAGCTGCAAAAGAGAAAAACAGGCAATTTTTTTCTCTTACAATTCAAGAAATACACAGACAAACAAATATTTTTCAGTTGTCTAACTGCATTTTTGGAAGTTGAATACTGTAAGTTACTTCAGTGCCAGTCAAGTTTCTAAATCCAAAAGTTTTGTTAAGCAGCTACAATATCATTTTCTTTCCCAATCATTTACTAAAAAGTGTAATGTTGATTTAAATGTACAAGCAGACCCTTTGATGTTGTGTCAGCAATTATGAAGTAGGAATTCTTGTGGAAGAGAAGGGGTGAATCTGAAATTCAAAGCAGCATTCTGCTGGGGTAACAAGTGGGAAATGTCCATTTCACCATTAACTATAGCCCAGTGCTAACAACTAACTTTTTCTATTTTAATTAAAACTTAACGTTTTCTATTTTAGTTGTGGACTGGCAGTAAACCATTTTTGCTCATGAATTTGAATTTTCTGAATGTCTTTCTTTCTAGTCATGTAGAAGGACAAAGGTGTCTGTCCTTTTCTGATCCTCTCTGTGGTATTTTTTCTCCATAGCTGTCCTGGGGTGACACCATCGTATACTTTTATCTCTTCTCTTACTCATCTTCTTCCTTGTAACAAAGAATAAATACCAAGATCTTGACAATGCATAAGGGCCAGCTTACGTGGATTTGATTTTATTCAGACATCTCCTGAGAACCTACTATTTTGTAACAAAACCTGGAGATTTACCAAATATTAAAAAGTCTTAACCCTCCACACTAAGGAAAGGAGTTAGATGATACTGTCTATCTGTGGTTATACAAAAGTAGGAAGAGAAACATGTAAAACCAGAAAGTGTTCCTTTTGCATTTCCACATATCAATACTATCCTTTGTTCTCATCCTTGAATTCTTTTTGCTTGCACTGCTGTTTCATCAACAGTATTTTCTTACTGATCACTAGACATTGCTTCACTGTACCAATACTACACATACATCATCTTTATATTCTTAAGGAAGAACATTAAATAAAAATTAGAAGGTATGAGGTTTTACTTGTTCTTGCATAAGCTTCAGATGTGAAACTTTACCTGTCAGAGCCACTGACTGTAAATGGAATAATTTTCCCAACTGAAGTCACAGCTTCAGGGGTCCGCCTTCTTTCACTGCAAATCCAGTCTTTGCAACTACATTGATACTCTTGCTTTTCTACTATTACCAGAACACTGCATACAAAACTTAATAAGGGAGTTTCTCTTACTACATTTCATTTTAGAGACAATGTAAAAATGTATTTCTAGTGTTCATTGGAAATGAACTAGAAACAATGTAGCTATTAAAAAGAACACTTGTGAGTCCAATTAAGCAGTACCAGTCTTAAGATTTTCAGAGTGGGTCAGAAGCTATATTTAAGTACTCAAAATCCAAAATGTGAGCAGGATCTCTGGGTGGTGGTGGCGGCAGTGGTAATGGGATGTTATGACAATGAAAGCACAAGCTTGACTGATCCTTTCCATAGATAGGAAATAACTTGGTGCAGGACTGAAATTGGCTTTGTAAGACTGAAACTGACAGTTTAAAAGGTACTTACGCTTCAGCTCTCACCACTGTTCTATGCAGATGTCTGTACAATGTGACTGGCCTAGTGCCTAGTCTGATGTTAAGTGTTTTCCCCATGTCCTATCTGTGGTTCAAAAAGTCCCAGGCAGTACTTTTGTCCTTTGAGGAAAGGTCCTGCAGCAGCTGGGGACATCGCTGTTACAGCAGGCACAGGCATGATGCTATTATGGTATATTAAACCTACACTTCTGCAGAGATGTCCCACATTTTAATAAACTTGACTGTTCCACAACACTTTCTAAGCTCACAGGACAATAGACATCCAGGTAGAATGACACAATAACCAAGGAAACATCAGTAAATTGACAACTTGCAGCTCAAAAAAGAAATCAGATACAACATACAGCAAATATTTATAACACAATTTTCACACTGCCCTTCTGCTGTTTCTCAATAGTACTACTTTCCAGTTCCCTGCTACAGATTATTATACAGCAGTTACCTTCAAAACTTTTATAAATCTTTGAAAATGATTGTTTCAATAAGAATATTTGCAGCTCTTAACACATAAATACATTAACAAACACTACTGAAATGAGTGGTGATTTCTCTGTGAAGGTCAGAAAGAGGAATATTTTGTTTAATATGAAAGAGAGTATATAAATGTTCTTCAACAGTACAAAAATCAGCAGAAGCAAACTAAAGCACAAAGGTCTGAGATGGAGAAGCAGCTGTGTGGTCAGAGTCAGACCCTATCATGGTTGTCCTGGGCCAACCATGAAACCATGGTATTCAGCAAGGAGGAACCTAGGAGGCAATCTGTTCAATATTGCTAAGAGAATAACTGGTATTTACCAGACTGGAAAAAAACCCAAGGGACTTTCATATCCATCAGTACACCTTGCACTGCCAGTACCATGAGGCAGAGGTTCAACTATCTCAGTTGGGTCAAGGCTTACCATGGCAAGAAACTCACTGTTCCTACAAAAGCAACAAAAATCTGATGCAGTGTAATGCAGCTGATGTAAAATGTGGGTCAACATTATTTCTCTAACACAGTCATTAGTTTTGATTGTGCATCATTGCACACTCATGCCATTTTACTACTCGTAACACTGCCAGCAGTGTCCATGCCTGGGGATGCTAGGCAGTGAAAGTCTGAAAGCCCACCATGATAGCTAAAGTCCACAAGATACAATTTTTGTACTTTGAAGCTTTTCATGTTAGTGTATTGGTAGCAGTCTGCAATACTCAATAGCTGGATATTGGGCAGGCCACTGTTTTATCTGAATTATTTTTCTTTAACTCAAAAGATACAGCAATTTGACATATAATACTGTCAGCTCCCACAAATTAATTATAGATGATATTTGGCATTTGTCTAAAGGCCCAGCCTCCTGGGAACAACTGGTTATATGAAAAACTCTGTATATTTAGCCAGTTTTTTCCCCTTGTCAAGAGAAACAAGCTTGAGAATATGAAAATATGACCACCAGAAACGCTTGGGCAGCAGAAGCTGAGTAAGAATCACTCCCAAGTCCCAGCCCTATTTTATCAGATAGCAAATGGTTAAAACTGTGTTTTATTACTGGTTATGTTAACTAGGCTGGTGGACTAAACAGGCTTGTGGAAATGAGAGTGGGTGGGATGACAGAAAAGAAATCCCTAACCTATAGCATTCAAATTTCTGAAAGCCCATTTGGGAATGCCCATTCAATGGAAAGTTAAGGGATTTCACTCTTTAAGGCATGATGTGCAGATACATACATATAAACTCGAAGTGAAAATGTCAGCACCCTCCAATTCTTTAAGATACTTTCTCTCACTATTGAGACTTATGGCCATTCCACATAAACAGATTTAAACAGCACAGTGCAATGTTTTACAGGGACACCATGTACATACTTCTGATGATGAAAGCAGCAGAGTGGTGTTAACGTTAGATGAGCCCAGGGTAACTAGTCCTCATAAGGAGCATGGTAAATCAACATCCAATCAACACCATTAAGAGTGTCTGGTTTTGCTCTGTGATTACTTGCAACCCTCTTACTACTACTTCATTTTATTTACTCAAATATGTGGCAATTTAGGGCTGTGGTGGAAGAAAACTCCTATCTGTCAATCAATCAATCCATCAGTAGTATAGGTAGTATTCAAGAAACAGGTATTCCACTGTACTTAAGCTTGCACTGAATGTAGAAGCTCAAACTACAGAGAACCACAGCTCCAACAAACACCTGCATCATACTTCCACTTTTGTTTGTTTGGTTGTTTGTTGTTTGTTTTTTAGTTTTAATGTATAATGTAAGCACTACCAAGTTTGCCAAAGTATCACATAATTTGGAAATAAAAAAGGAGAGAAGGCATCAGCAAAGTTGATCTTCCCACAGTGGTGTACCATGGAAGTCAGAAAGAACCTCTGAATAACAACAACTTCAGAACCTGTGGAACTGAACTGGCTTTTAGCTGCTGTTGGAGAGCTGATGGCACACACTGTACACAGCTCACTCAGTCATGTCAACTTGACTCCTTAAAAGCTCAAGACTCAAAAATACAAAATATTAGAGACAGAAGAAGTATTACTGCCAACTCACTGCTTCCTTCTTGTCACGCATAGAAGCGAGCAGGTAAATGGGTAAATGTCAGACAATAAGGACAGACATAAGCATCACTAACATTTTCTGATTTATCTAAGAGGTAAGCTGGTATCAACAATATGACACAAGTCCAGGTTTAACAGTCACTACAGGAAGTGTTGTGCAAGGATAATACAGGACAATACAGCAGCTGGAAATGGTAGAAAGTATTCGGGAAAAATTAGAAGAAGGAATTAATACTTCATTGAACTGGTTGGAAAATAGAGTACCTAATGTTTACATAATTTTGACAACCTCTTTAGCTTCTGACTCACTATAATGCAATGCATATTTCCAGCTAGAATTGTGAAAAGAACTATTCAGATCATTAAAGAACTGACCAGTGAATAATAAATCAGGAAGAAACCACATTGCAAGCTATTATCTCTGGGTGGCAAGGAAAAATCAGTAGATACATGTAAAGATTAGTAGGAAATATGTAAAATACTTGAAATACAGAATTTCTCATAAAGAAAAAGGTTTCCTAACAATGATATGGGGCAAATAGTTACAATGCCAGAAATAAAACATTCAAAGTGATTTTAAAATGTAATTTTGGGGGATCATATTTAGGAAATAATAATTACAGAAGATTTGAATGTTTATTTTATGGAGATGTACAGAAAAATGAGAACACCAACACAAATGATGCTTTAGAAGGTAGTTTCTTTATCTAATGGTTTGCAAGGACTAATTTTTAAGATCTTGAGTCAGGCATTTTTCTTGGAGAATGGGAGTGAAGATTTCTATTGTATAATAGTTACTTTCCTGAAAACTTGAACAGCAGCAGCAAAGGTAGCCATAGTTATCTTATTACGTCCTTGGTACTGGTGTTCTTACTACATCACTTCTGCTCCTCACATGAAACCAAGCAACAAAATTGTTTACAAGTCTCAGCATGTACAATACCCGCCTAATGGCACCATTCTGGTAGCAGACCTCAGAGAAGTGACAGATACCTGAATTAGATCTCCTCTTTATATTAAAACAAGTAAACATATTACTTTAATCCAATTTGGTCTAATTGAGATTAACACCACATACAAAGGCACAAATCTGAATTAGCATGGGGACTTTTTTATTTTGACTCTTGGGTTTTTTGCCTTGTCTCATCTTCTCTCCCTTATTAGGAAGAACTGCACAAATGTACCCATAAATAAGCAAAAAGTAGAATAGGGATAGCCTCTTCCCTTTCATATTTGTATCTGATGAACAAAATCAATACCGGCAAAAGGTGAGGTTTGGATTAAAAAGTGCTTGATACAGAATGTCACCTCTAATGGGCAACAGTATTCTGGGTAAGAAGAGTTCTTACTATTTTTCAGAAGTTCAGTTTGAAACAAGAGCTCTTGTGGATTGGTTTCAAGCAAGAATACTGCCAGCATGATTGTCATCCCCAGAATGGAATTTTAATTCTGGCGAAATCAGTCTCCTAGATTCAAATAGGAGTTCTTATTTCCATGTTCCAGACAACACAAAACAATCAGTTTATGAAGAGATTTAGATTAAAAGCTGTGGACAATTGTACTTGATTTTCTATGAGTCTAGATTAAAAAAAATAAAATTATTTTAACTTCAGTTTTAAATTTCATTGCAGGTTATAATAATTTAATAATCCCAATTTAAATATATTTACTTATATATAAATGTCTCTTCCAGTCCTGCTTTACAAATAGAATGCAACTAGGGAAAAAACAACAAATGCAGCTTAATGGATTATTGGATCATTAAACATCATGTCAATATGTTGAGATCCCTAGGAATAACATATCGTTCAAAAAACTAGGCTTTCATAGCTTCATAAATAAATCCAAATGGACTTTAGGCTTTTGTTACGTTGTGCCTTTCTGCCTTCAGATAACACAACTTCCATAAGCTTACTTTCCTTTTACTAGAAATAGCACATTAAATGTAAAAGCCAAGCGTGAACCAAAATTGGTTGCTTTCCAAATACATAAATAAATCCAGGTGTACATGAATGAACACAATCATTGTCCCTGAGGATGCTGCTTTTAAGATGACAGTGAAACCAGCACTTCTCACATTCAAATCAAATATTTATTCTTACAGAGAACTGGCCTATAGTAACCCAGCCTTCACATTTTCTGGCCTGCTTCCCATAGCCTCTCACTACTATGGAGACAGAAGCAGTTCAGCTCCCTAAAGACCAGGTTTCCAATTTAGAGGCCCAGCACACCTCTTACTGCCACACTGATAACAATTCCATGATTATGTGAGGCAGTTGAGCTGCCCAAAGAAAACCCCCGTCTTGTGGTTTCTAAGGGACAAGTGAAAAAGGCAAGATAGAAACTCATCCAGTTCAGAAGACACGCTCATTTGACTTAATCACCTAGATTTTAGCACAACTCCTCTACAACATACAACAACCAATCTGTTTGCTACAGTTACCAAGTTCACTGGGACATGAATCCTCAAGGCCTTTTTACTCTGCCCTGCTGAATTTCAAGTCTATATTCCCAGTGATTAGAAGAATTTTACTAGGAAAGATGTGATGCAAATTCACACGTGAAAAAAAAAAAAAGGATGCTTGGTGCTTGGGTCCTCCTGTATTACACTAACTTTTGATTTGCTATTATAACTGAATACAAAGGTAAAAATCATAAACATCAGATGGAAACAAACAGAGATAATTAATTTAATCATATAGGTTTTATTAATTTTATAGCCAGAATCAAAGGTTGCAAATAGTAACGGAAGGCAACACCAGGAAGAATCTGACTCTGAGAGAAAGTAACAGGCAGAACCTGTCAAATTGCCTGATAGTCAGATTTCTTTAAATTGATCAATTTCTGCTGCTCTATTCTCACCAGGAAATGCAAAACTAGAGTGGAAACCTCTGAAAGGAAAAATAATTGCTTACAGCCGACTGATGAGGCATTTACTCAGGAAATCCTGTCAGCTTCCCCTCTTCCATTTCACAATGCTGGGAATTTTAAAACTTTAAGAAAGTCTCCTCTGTATTCACAAGTAGCCAGTCTGACTNCCCCCAGGTCCCTTTCCTCCTGGGCACTGTCCAGCCACACCATCCCCAGTCTGTAAGGCTGCATGGGGTTATTGTGGCCAAAATGCAGGACTTGGCACTTCGACCCATTAAACTTCATCTTCTTAGACTGATGTCCCATCTACTCCTACTCTCCTGTCCCAGTATTGCAGAAGCAGTGAGGGACATTGGAGCACACCATTATGGGAAGAACCAGACTTGGCAGCTCAAGGTGTGTAGGCAACACGGGTGTTTCCTCAGTGGAAGCATCCATGCCAACCAGTTTTAGGAATGTTTGTTGAACCTCTGACACACATACATCATACACGTCCAATACATCTTCACTTATAGTGTACAGCTATTCAAAGTTGAATATATTAAACGCCCTTTTATTTCTCTTTTAGCCACAATCAGGAACTGCCAGGTTTCAGAAGAGCTGCAGGGACAGGAGAACTTGCAGGCCAGACCTTCCCTCTAGGTTTCACTGCCAACTGAGTCTATCCTCCTCAGCTCTCTTGGGAAGTTTAACAGCCTTGTTCTTCTGCATCTGGTGACCAAAATTCTTGAGCTTGAGCTATGCTGTTTTAGGATGGCCCCAATATAGAAGGAGAGGGGGAAGATTTCAGCAGATTGGTATTGATCTCTGAGATATGTCTTCAGAGAAGAACTGAAGTTCTGCTGGGATATCCAAGGAAACCCTAGAAATTAAATGATGAGATATGGATGCAATGCTGAATATTTCAGTCATGAATCTCTAACACTAAAAATAGGTGAAGTTTCAAGAGTACCCCTCACTGCTTGAGCTTTTTCTCTTCTAAGATCATGTTACACAGACGGTGAAGGTGATCTTCAATGAAAACAACAAAAATCTTCATCATCACAGTCTGTGCAATATTTACAGGAAATTAAAGTACAGGTCTGAAGATTGAAACACATGTTGCAAAGATAAAAATTTCTCCAATCTTGAGCAACAGGCCAAATGTTTTGTTATCATGGAAGTGCAAACTTGAACCACCATTACAAGACAGGGAAAAAAAAAGAGATGGAAAAGGCTGAGAGCAAATGAACAAACACATCTGACTGCTTTGTTGAGTGGTAAGACAAGAGGTGGTCGGAGGCAGAATTGATGAACTGTCACAGTGTGACAAATAAGACCTCTGTTGGATGTATTGATTCTGAACAGAGAATGACTCATGGATCTACTTCATTCTTGCTTCATTTACAGACAGTAAAGTATTTGAACAAATCACAGATGCTGCCAAAGGAGTCAGAGAAGAAAAAAATTCTCTCCCATGGATGAGTTTTTTGGGGTCAAATTTATTAATAACTACTTGTTTTTTAGGACAGCTCATAGAGTAGAGCTAATATTTTGTACAAAGTATCACTGTCTCAATAACTGTACAGATGATCTTTTATGCATGTTGCAAGGTTAAGATTGACCTGAAGACTCGTAAAGATTACCACATGAAAACCTGAGCATACTGGTATGTGTATTTGTCAACTATACATGTATGCACAGGAGCTAATTTTTATGTGTGTTTCATGGCCCCAAAAAATGGTTTAGTAACGAACTCAGGACAGAAAGTTGTATTCACTATTTTTCTCAAACACTACAAGCTTCAAACTGTTTTTTGCTCTACTTGTTTCATCATAGAGGATCTATAGGCATGAAGCAGAGATTTGAAAGAAGCAAAATAATGTTTCAAAATTGATTTAGGTTATTAAGCCAAGAGAATCATGGGTCACGATTTTCTTTTTTTGTTAAGTTTTTTAAATTTTGCCTTCATTTGAAGAGTTGGAATTTTTTTGTCTTGATAGTTGTCTTTGTATTTGGAAAATAAGCCTTGCAAACTGAATAAAGTACATACCAAAGCAACGGTTCTGAGCTGAATTCACAACATATAATTCATCAAGGTTCTTTAATTCTGTGGCCAAAGTTGGGGTTTTTTCAAAAATTTTAACAGTACCATTCACCATTTTCCTGTAGACTACCATCCTATGTCCTATTTTTCTTCCTTATCTTGATGAAACTTTTTTTCACTATCAGCTTTCCTTTTAAGACTGCAATCTCTCTTTACCCACTCTTTACTGCTAATCCAGGAATCCAGGAATAACTACTACAGAACCACTAGAATAACTAAAATTATAATGTTAGTTTTAAACCTTGAATCCTCCTGTTAAATATAATTTTAGATCTTTAACATACAGAAAAAGAAAATGCAACAATATGTTTACGCACAACTATTACCACTGCAAAATTCACTTAATCCCTTCCCCAATTCAGAGAGCAATCTCCACTCAACAAGCCTGCTGCTCTTTCCCTGGAAGAGACAAGGAACATACAGAACATGAGGTGTCCCCTGCACCTGCCACAGAGCACTCCCAATTACAGCAGTCACGGCCTGGCTTTTTGTCACAGTCTGTGAGAAGTGCAGGAGGCTGTGGGCCTGCTATTTCTGGGTCTGAGAGATTTTAGCCTGCTAGCAGCTGCTAACTTTTGCCCAAGGAAAAATTTCTCAAGAAAGCTTTTTCTCAAAACAATCTTGGCAAACAACTACCCTTTCTCAAAACAATCTTTCTCCAGGTGATGTTTTGTTGTTTCTCTAGTTTAACCAATGGGATTAGAGAGGTGTTGTTCCTATTCACCAATCATGTTAAGTCTGTCTCAGAACATGTTATAAAAGGTAGTAAGAATTAGACAATAAAAGCCTCTTTTCTATGCTCTTTGCCTTCTGAAATATTCAAAGTCTTTAATATTTTTTTTGTGTCCTACAGCGATGGGAGGGCAGGTTTGCTGGCTTTCCTGACAGGAACTGACTGCTGCTTCAGGCCAGAGATGTGGTGTGCTGGCTGCTGCCAGCAGACTGGGATGGGAAGGGAGTGGGACAGTAAGGATCTGGCTTCCTCAGCTATTATACAGACCCACTGCAATCTATATGGGAATTACACAAACTCATGTAGTCCATTTATAGAAGTGCTGATTAAGTTTAGGAGGAACCACTTTGAATTATCTGCCAAGAGCAAAAACTATTCCTTTGTGCACAGTCAGCCTTGAATAACTCAATGTGGAACTATTCTACCAATTGTTTAGATGTCTGAGTTTAATATAGAGATTAGAGAGGGTAAAGTTAGGGCAGAGCTGAGTCCAAGTGCCAAACTGTTTGAAGAAGGGAATTGTGAGTTAGCTTTGATCCAATACACATTTGAAATACATGTTCAGTTACTTCTAACACCAGATGGGTACAGCTAAAAAAAAGGACTTGGCTGCATAGTTAATTCACAACATACCAAACTCATTGAAAATTAAAAATAGCAAAATACTCTTCAAACTGTTCTTGCAGATCATGCTCTCTTACCCCTCTCTCACCTCCCACTCCGGCCCTCCACAGTTCAGGGGCAGCTGAAGCAGAGCAAAGTGCCTTCACTCCTCTTCCACACCCCAAGAGCGGTCTCTAGAGCCTAGATATCCTGCCTGCACTGGGATTCCCTCTCATTTCCAAGGAATACTTCTGCAGAAAATTGTCATAAACAGGAAAACATCCATTTAAGAATTATGTAACAGTTTGTTTAGTAGGAGAAATGGACAATTAGTGTGTGGAAATTCCCGCTCTAGACCTTTACAAGGTGAAAGGTGAGAGCACTACAGAGAGTACCAAATGTGATTGTGGTGGGTAAGGATTTATGTAATCAGATACATCTGGAGGAAAGGATTAACCAGACGTCGTGACACAGCCCAAATCAACTTTGCTTGGTTAAACTGCAAGGACATCTCTGTTTACAAACCATATGTTTGCAGTACAGTGACTGAGTCATTCAGGCAAAATGCATCAGGTACAGTCTTAAACAGCAGCAGATGACAAGGCTGAATGATTTTAGACTTTAGGGAGGTTTATGATTTTTTCTATTTTCTGAATTATATAGTAAAAATAATTTCCATCCGATAGTATCTTTTTATAAGGAGTCAACTTTAAAGTCTAATTTAAAATGCTACAATAAGGAAGCAAATGGTTGAAAGGAGGTGCTGCCTAGTATTGCAGTTTTACAGTCACTGTGTGTGCAGTGCCTTCAAATCAAATGGTCTCACCATTCCCTAGCCCTCAAAAAAATCTTTGTTCCCATCTTCATGCTGCCTCCTTTTTTTTTTTTCTCCTTTTCAGGAATTAAGTAATTGATGCAGCTACATCGTCATTTCTACCAGGAAATAGACCCAGAATAAAACCCACCTGGAAAAAAGGGTGATTGGGAATTTTATTTACAAACCAAGAGTGTCATAAACCAGAAAAACTGACACAGGATGTTCCAGTAAATCTGTCAAGTCAATAATATTCACGATGATTTGCTCTGAGGACTGAAGTTGCCTGGGAACTCGCATATCTAGCTTTCTAGAATGTCAGAACACTTTGGGAATTAAATGAGTAAAAATTTTTCCTTCAACTTCTGCTTGTTTTCTGTCTCCTCTCATCCCTCAAGGTACCTGTGCCTTGCCACACAACCCAGCCCCTTTCCAAGATGCCTAAGGCATGCTAAATGGAATTACAAATGCTAGGCTGTTTGAAACAGAGAGGAATATTTTATCTGTGTTTTCTTATTTTAATTATATGACTAGGAGTTAGCCAGAGTCTTGGTCTTCAGCAGAACAGCTGCAGTTCTGGAAGCTAAATCATGAAGCTAAACAGTAGTTTTTGTTAAATTTAAATTAAGACCAGAATGCATTTAAATTACCATGTCTTTGTCACATAAATCTTAGGCCTTCTCCTGTGTTTAACAACACCCTTTATTTTGCCATTCTCTCTAAATCACACAAGGGACAGTTTCCAAAAAAAACTAATAATTTGCAAATAGTAACACTTAAGAGTGTGTTAGAAACACAGCAACAATCTCATTTTCCCTTTCAACCACACTGCATACTAACTACATACTCTAACAGAAAAGTTTATAAAACAATATCCTGACTGGGTCTAACAGCTGCAGTAATGAACCCTTGAAAAGAACACCGACTGACCCATACCTAGACACTCAAAAGTGCAATACTTTTTGACAAGTAAAGTAATTTAGCTTTTGACAGACTGGAGAGCTTTAACACAGGTCCTCAGAAACACTGCTCATTTACTACCTCTTTAGTCAAGCAGAAGAAGTCACAGCATACCTCTCTTCTTCAGAATGGGACTGTCATGCTACCCTAGCCAGCCACCTTGACCTCAGTAGCCTTCACTCTTGGCTTCTTGGCTTTTTCCATCCTTTGTGCTCTGCCTCCCACTTCTCTCACATTATTTCTCCTCTCCATCTTCTCAGTTGGGCACTGTGTTTCCCTATGCAGACTGAAGAACTTCATAAGGCAGGCTGTAAATGCCTCATGCATGCCACTCCACATTTTCCATTTGGCTGTCACAGGTGTGATGATAGGAGCCTCCAGAAGAGGATGTTTTGTGGCAGAGTCAGCCCTCAAAGGACAGACCTCCCTGTCCAGGGAGCTCAGTATTCACATGTGGGGGACTACTTGGCAGCAACACCCATAACCAGAAAAGCAACACATGAACAGATTACTGTGGCCTTCCCTTCCTTCAACTGAAAAAAGTTTGGAGACAGAAGAAAGGATTGCTCTGCTTTGTGGGTTTCTTTCTGTTTTTAGCAATCTTGAAAAAAAGAGTCAGAAAACAAGAATACATGCTTCTTGTCAGAAGTATCCAAAATAAGAACAAAGACATAGTCCTTTTTTGATATGTTACAACACAGAAGTTCAGAGTCATGAAGAAATAAACCAGGATCTGCTAGCATCCAGCATGACCTTGCATTTAAACTCTGTTTTCACTTGGAAAAAACTATAAACTCAATAGTTAATACTGTAACTGTGTATAATGACATCTAGCATTAAAAAAAATTAAAAGTATCTCAGTTAATTGAGAGGATTAATGCAGAGAAAAGTCTTTAGCAGTCCATGTGTCAAGGAGATTATTTCTTTTGGGAAGTGAAGGAGCTATTTTGTTGTTCAGAGTGCAAATACACACTTCCCATTCCAAAACAGGGACTATTCAGACAGTGAGTATCTGCAAGTATCTACAACAGAAATAATGGGCATTTCCAATCTCTGATGTAATGACTCCATTGTGGTGGATAGGGACAGGCGCCTCGCAAGATGTCGGGATGTGACGGAAAGATAGGGCCCCTTCCCCCACCATCTTCTATGTTTATGTTATCACCCTCTCTGGTATGCGACCCCCCTAACTTGGTATTTTTCCATTCTTCTTAGTAACCTTAGCTAGACCAAGCCAGCCCTATGTGACGTAGAGTAGCCCCCTGACTATTTAACCCCACGAAGTAGAGTAATAAACGCCATTTGCCGTCCACTACATTGATGTCTAGCGTGTCTGTGGCCCGAGTGGCCCGGGTGAGGCCGGGTTGCCGTGCTGGCCCTCGGAACCAAGTCGTCACGCCTTCCCTAGAAGGCAACACTCCATACTCCCAAAAACAGGATCCAGAAAACAGGAGCAGCAAAAGACTGGTAGAAACCCCAATGATTAACATTTTCTGTGCATTACAAAATGTCATAATCATTCACAGCAACATAACCCATAGGACAAGTAACTTTTAGCTAAGAGAACCCTCTTCTGAAGATAAGCTGGAGTGAGCCCAAGTTACTGTTCTGTTGTGCAGGAAGGAAAGGCAGGTCTTCCCAAAATCCTCCTAATCAGTAAACAGCTGGGATTCAAGAGAAATTTGACCTGTACCTATATGGAACAACCTAAATGAAAGTTGATGCCTCCACAGAGTCCTTCTGGAGCTCTTTGGCAGCAGGACTTTGGATCCCAAAGTCCTTCCATTACAGCCCAAGCTAAGGAGAAACCCAAAAGTAATTTATGCTGTTCAGCATGCTAATACCTCCTAGTAAGATTTCTGATCTGAAATCTGATCTGTCAAAACCAGGCTGGCTCTTTGCTTGATTGCCTCCAGTTTCTACAAACCATTCAGAATCCTGTTTAGAGTTCCCACAGTGGGAAAGACATGCACTGAGGAAGGACACTCATTTCTCTTCCCCATCTTTGGCAGCACAGATCTCTTTCTAGATGTTAAAACATTGTGCCACTATATTCTGCCTGGAATTCTTCTCAGATAATCAAAATTCCCTCCCTAATCCCACCCAAACAACTTGTGAACTTTTTTTTTCTATTTTTGTAGAAAGTAAAGTAGCCTCTTTGTGAGACAGTATCTCATGAAACTACACTGCCACTCTGAAACATCTTTCAGCAAGTTTATCTAACCTCCCTAGTTCACTTTTATCTACATATATGAGAGTATACACTACTTCCTAACAATAGCTTTAAAGTAATTCTTAGAACAAAAATGTATTTCTTGTAATTACTAAAAGTGATTTTCTTCTTTTATTATCAAGCTCATTTATAAATTCATTTTAATTTCAAGAGCGTGAAAATTTAAATTCTGGCTTTGGAATACGTGTAAGCAGCTACTTTGCTGCTCTTAATTTAAAGTAAATTTGACTGACAAAAATACTCAAATAACCTTAAGCCAATTCTTAGTGAAATGCTGCAAGGGAGTATGAAAAATTCTCAAACACAGGTATTGACAAAGGAGCAGGATTTTTCTCCTACAAATGAAGTGGAAAAAACTGAAGCCAGTTGAGCTGCTCTTGTCAAACAGGACTCGAGTCTTAAAGGAATAGAAAGTGAATAATGTTTAAATGTGTACAGGATGTGGTTTGAACTAAGTAAGGGGTTATTTTAATGACAACTTTTACCAGCATAATTATATTACACCAAATTTTTTACACAGCAGATTTACCCTGTTCCCCCAAATCCCTATTAAAACTATGAAAACTTATACAATCACATAGTGCTTGTGTAATAATGTTATTATTGATACCTTAGCTGTAACTATAAATATTGAATACATGAGGAAATGTATGACATTTTTCAGCTAATACAGGCAAATCTGTAAGAACCATCTTCCCACTAATAATTTTTAATTTGTGAAACCTAGACAACTTTCAACTTCCCTGTAATGTGCTACACAGTATTTGCTCATTTTCTCTAGAGGATAACTAACAATGAGGCACTCACTGTTTTACAATCAGTATACACAAAACACTTAATGAATATTTAACCAGCACTTACATTTTCACACTGCATCTTTCTGGATTTTATGTGGGAAACATTGAGTCCATCAATAACAATATCGAACGGAAGTCGATTTTCCACAAATGTTTGAAAGGCCTCAAATTCCTGAAATAAATAAATAAATAAACAAACAAACACAGGGGAATAATACGTTGAGTTTAACAGAAAGAAATTCCATTCCATTTTTATTAAAAAAAGAAACAAAGCCTAAATGTCTCACTTTTCCTTTGCTGGCTACACTTCACATCTTTACTTGCTTATTTCCTAAAACAACCACACCAAAAAAACCCATCCCATCTTTTAAGCTGTAAGTTTTACATTAGATACGTCCAATAAAACCATTACAACCAAAAAATACATTACAACTGAAAACCAAAACTTAACAGTTATCCAGATTTTCAAAATTACAATCTGAACTGGACGCTTCTATAAAGACATGTTATAGTCATTGTCATATAGCAGCTGCTGAACAAAGCAAGTTTACAATCCAGTAGACAGTTTCACTACTACTAGCTCTTAACATATCCAAATGTAAAATAATGATCATACTTAGGTTCTCTGGAAGAATTATGAAATCTCCGAATGCCAGTCAATATTTAAATAAACACTCATTTAGAAAGATAGCACTCCATTAGTGAGGAACACGTGGCTTTAAGGCTAAAACCATGAACTTTCTTACTAGGTCCAAAATGCAATGCACTGATTGAGCAAAACATCCAGTTTTTCCCTCATAAGGAAACCATGAGGTTTAGGCTTGAGAGTCCATAAGAGAAGGCCAGACTACAAGGCTATAATTAAATCTTCAGGAATTTCTACCTTGATTTTTGAGGAGAGATTTAGTAGGCTTTTTTGCAGACACTTGCATAAGATTTCTACTTTTTGCTTCTGACTGTTTTTAATAAGAACAAGAACTCTGCATTATCCTGATGGGCAGTGACCTAGTTGCATAAATTACCTTTCTAGTAACAAGTAAAATTTATTTATCACTGACAGAGCTTTCACAGTCCAGGCTATAAATTAACTTTCACAGGAACTCAAAACAATTAGTATTTCATGCCTTCTGCAAAGGATTCAAGAAGTACTCTTCTAATCTTGCCTTCTTCCATGTAGCAATATGGCAACATATGTCTAAATAAAAACCACCGCCTCAGCACCCAAAAACATATATAGCATATACAATTCTTCCTTGGAGAAACAAAGGAAAGAAAGAATTCATTATTCCAGAAAATACAATGCTGTCAGGAAGTAACAAATGATCACTTCAAATTTAGTCGGAATGCTTATGACAAATTATACAAGGAAAAGGGTTACTTGTACTAAGAGTACAAACCAAGCAAGATCTCACTCAGCTGCTAAAATTTCAGGAGTAATTTCCAGGTGAACAGAGGTGTACCAGTCAAAAGTACAGTGGTAAGAATACAGACAACACAGGCCTCAGCCTAGCACCCTAGGAATCAATCCCCTTCTATGTGATCTTTCCTTTCTCCATGGCTTAAAGAAATGGTCCTATTGAGAAAGTATAAAAAGCTGGACAAGGGAATTATAATTTAAAACAAAATAAATTGTTGGTACCTGTGAAGTATATTCCCCACCCCCCTACCCTAATATCAATGTATTTTCCATAGATGAATAAAAATTCTCTTTGCCATCTGACAGGGACACCAAGACAGAAGGAAGTCACTAGGAAAGGCAGCAGCAGGGATAGCAGGCAGAAACATGATACAGATATAGATATAGACAGACATACAGAGTGCAAAACCAAACAACATGGATTCCTGACTTCTAAGCTTACACCATCCATGGACCTCCGCATGGTTCAAAATCTGGCGAGTCATCACTGCAATACTGGATGGCTGTCTGAAATGTGGGAGAGATGAAAAGAAACAAAACACATGCAGCCCAAATGAAGGTAAGATAGAAAAGCTCTGAGACAAAGATGAGTGAAAATAGAAAAGACAAAAAGTGGAAGCAGGTGAAACGCGGTAAACACTCCAATACAGCGTTGTTTTCTCAATCCTAACAAATGGCAACATTATTTGAAGTAACAAAGTTACAGTCAAGACATTTTTAAGAAGCAAACTGTACAAGTAATCTTGTCTTTATGGGCTCAGTTCAATACAAAACAAGCACTTTGCAAAGAATTTTTCAAGTGGTATTTCATTTCCAGTGACAATGGTTATAGAGCAGCTCCTGAAAAGGTGGTTTTCCCTGATGGGCAGAGCAGACTGTTTTGTTCAGGGAATATACAGCATGAGTTGGGGAAGCAGCAGAGGGGTTCAGTAGCTCTACACTCTCCTCTGCCCACTCTTTGCTTGGATCCCTCTCTTCTCCCAGAAGGGCAGATGGTACAGGGCTGCCAGAAGGGTCCTGCTGAGAGGCACCAGGGTAGGCTCAGGACTCCTCAGAAAGCCATCTCCTGGCTCTCTGGGATTTACCCCTGGAGCTGGGGAGACGCTGCAGCTTTTTCAGTGTCATTCCTTTGGCCACTGCATGTTTCTGCAGCATCTCCTCCTGTCCATGTCTCCTAACATGCTCAACAGATGCCTGACAGACAGCATGCCCTGCCAGCCTCCCAAATCAGCTCAATTGGTTTGCATCTCTATGAGCAAACTGCGCAAAACAGGGAGAGAAAGTATGCTGGTGGCAAGGAGACTTATTCAGGCAGGGAAATGAGGAGTTAATAGCAAAGTGCAGGAGACAAATGGCCAACTTTAATTCATGTCACCAAATACAGAAGACTCCAATAAAAAGCCTCAGACAGACTGAAAATCCCAAGGGTCAGTTCATTTTCTCCTCACCACCCATATTTCCCCAGCAACACATGAGAGTGTGTTCTTTCCTTTTCCAGGAAAAAAATACATTAAGGATGACAGAGTAGGTCTCCTCCCCTGAGAGACAGTTTTTGAGCTGCCATATTTCTCATCCTCTTTGGACACAGGGAAGGAAAAGGGCAAAGCCTGGAAATAAGCAGCAGGCTACCTCAACCAGACACAACACAAACACCCAAAAACTTTCACTGTAGGAGGGTACTGGGTCTGGCTGAGCTGGAGTTAATGCTCCCCACAGCAGCCCTCACAGTGCTGTGCTTTGCACTGGTACATAGAAAGGTGTGGATAACACACCAGTGTTCTGGCTACTGCTGAGCAGTGCTCCCACAACATTAAGGCTGTGTCCCCGACATTCCCCTTCATCAGAAGGCTGGTGGTGGCCAAAATCTTGGGAGGGGACATAACCAAGACAGCTGACTCAACCTGACCAAAGGGATATCCCATCCATATGACACCTCCTCAGAACAAGATCCAAGAGAAAGAAGGGGGTGAGGGGAGAGTATTTATTATTATGACCTTTGTTTTCTGGAGCAACTGCTATGCATACTGATGCTCTACTTCTCAGGGAGTGGCTGGACATCACCTGTCAATGGGAAGTAGAGAATATTTTATTTTTCTTCGCTTCTGCATGCAGCCTTTGCTTTTGCTTTAATAAACTGTCTCTATCCTGATGCACAAGTGTTTTCCCATCTCATTTTATACCCCTACTGGCCTTGTCCTGTTGAGAAGAATGACAGAACAGCTTGGTGGGCATCTGGTGTCCAACCAAGGCCAACCCACTACAAAGAGAGAAAGTATACAATTCAAAGAATGCTGATCTTTTAAGGATTGGGATTTGTCTGGATTTTATGCAGATCTTACTTCAGCCACAGTAGTAAACAGATGATTCATCCACAGTTCCCTAAAGATATCTCCTCCATTAGCTGTTAGAAGAAATTAAAGGCTTTCTTTCTAAGCAGTAAATGAGGTAGAGCACAGCTGCAGTTAGGGTACAACTAATCAAGAGAGCCCTGACGTGACGGCCATCAATGCAGTGCAAGGATGACATGAAGGTTACAGAATCACAGAATATGCTGAGTTGGGAGGGACCCATAAGGATTATCGAGTCCAACTCTTAGCCCTGCACAGCACCATCCCCAAGAGTCAGGCTGGTTTAGGCAAAAAAAAACAAAAAAACAAGCTATTCACAAAGGCTTGCCCTTCCAAATGGAGACTGCAACAAGTGACCTACACACGCTCCACAGGTGGTGTATGCCACAGGTGCATTTACATGGAAACATCCTGCTCAACAAGACAAGGGGCACTTCTGATGAATTCCTTCAATTAGCCAACAAGTAACAAAATGCATCTCTCTCTCTTCAACCCGCCCCTCCTCCCTCCAGGTAAAAGCACCAAAACAAATACAGCAAACGTTACACTGATTTCTAACTTGTTCTGACTGGGTTTTATCTCACAAAGTTTTTATGTAAAAGTCCATTTTCTTTATGGACTTGAAAACATGACTCAAACTGAAGGAACTAAACTAAAACCACATTTTGTGTT
The DNA here is from genome assembly GCA_013399915.1 of Illadopsis cleaveri. Lineage (NCBI taxonomy): Eukaryota > Metazoa > Chordata > Aves > Passeriformes > Timaliidae > Illadopsis > Illadopsis cleaveri. Next base: position 1,091,326 of record VXBB01003584.1, on the reverse strand, counting down.
GCTTATTGACATGATCCTCCTTAAGGCTCAGGTTCTGCAGAGAAGCACTGCAATACAGCAGGGCTGTTACCTCATGCAGGACTTCCCCCAACACCCACAGCACAGCACAGCACTCAGTGCTTCCAATGATACCCTGTTTCACACCATGAACAAAAGAAAAGGGAATTTTAAAAAACCCACCTGATTTCATTCATTACCTTACTGGGAAAACAGGGGAATGCCAACTATGCAACCTTTAAAAATGATTCACTGCACCTTCTATTAAAAGATTTTTTCTTCACAAATGGATACACACTGACTAAATCAATTGAAAGAAAAAGCCAGCTATAACTAAACCCATGATGGAATTTATATTGATGTAAAGAATTTAAGAGTTTTAAAATAATTTATTGTTTAATCACTAGGGTGTGGGTGGCTCAAGTCCATTCATATCTTGGCAAAAGCACAAAGAGTTGCATTCTTTTGTATTCCACACCAGCTGGATGGCTCATGCACTATTTCACCACCATCTTACACTGGTATGTACCGGTGCTGCCCCAGAAAGGGGTGTTTCCACCTTCTCCCTTTCCTCAGCCATTCATTCCTGGCTTTGTTCCCTCACCCACCCGTGCACACATATTGTTAGCACATGGAGAAAGACTCAAGTGGATGAACTCAGCCCATAAAACAGTTTACAGCCTGCACCACTCCCCCTGCTGAGGGTACAACACAGAGGACTGTCCTGGCACGAAAATGCAGCCAGGGAATGGAATGAGATTGGGAGCAGGTGAGAATACTCGGATCACCTTTTCCCACAGGTAGCCCTGACTATGCTGACTAAACTATGAAATGACATTTTATGAAATGTAACTTTCAGCCTGGAATATTACAGCAAAGCAAGAGAGGTTGGTTGTAAAAATTAGAACTATAGGAATTATTGTTTGAAAAAGCAAGCAAGAAAAAAAGACTTTAAATAATTAATTTAAAGGGATTTTTTAAATAAGTGTACATTCAGATTTCAAAAGTCTGGTTTACACAGTGAGAAGTATTTGAAAAAGCAGCAGTAATAAACATGAAAATAGTACTTTTTGTACATTTATAGATTTATAGAACAGAAATAGACGTTTTTCTTCCCATACCAGGGTACATACAGATTACAAGCTTCAAAACCACAACAAAAATGAGGGAAAGAATTCATTATTAGTATTTACAGATACTATGTTAAACATGATAACAGAAACAAACATTTCAAAACAAAGAAATTATAGGTAAACAAGCATATCCTTTGCTAAGAGCAATGAGAGTAATCCACATGAGTATTTTGAGATAATTTTAATGTCTATAACAGTTTTAAGTGTATGACAAGTTTAAGATCACAGAAAAATTAAATCTCTTGAACATTTTTCTTCTCAAGTCTAAACAGGAAATATGCTGGCAACTAGAAATAAAAATCAAGGCATTGGTCAAATTCTTGAACCATCCAAAATGTCTATTATCTAAATGCCAAAACCCAAAGTAATCTAACATACAAAGGAGATACATGAGCAAATTCACAAAGGACTTACAAATACAAGAAAGGCTATTATGTTCCTGCCAGTGCACAGAGTTCAAAAAAAGAATTTAAAAACCCACACTACAACATATTCAAATCACTGTTTGTCACTTCTTCTAAACAATAAAGTTTTTGCTCACTTCGGGAATGGTGGAGAGACAGTAGTTAAATTAAAAAATGCAAAACTAAAATATTCAACATATATTTTTTCCAGAAGAAGTCACAGTACTTTCAGCTTTGTACAGCAGAAAAAGCAGTGCTTCCTCTCTTGTTAAATGACAATACCCTCAAGTGCAGGGAAAGAGCAAATTCTGATTAACAGAATATTATACTGCACTTAATTATAATGTAACTACCCCTATTTTCAAACAGGGTGTATTTTAGATAAGTGAAAACATTCCATTTTTAACAGTTTCATAAAATACAATGTTATGGGAGTTCCTTTGTTTTCAGCAATGCTTCTTGGTATCAGAAGAAAAATACAGGAATGAACATTAAGTGTGAGAAATAAAATTCAGCTGTTCAATTGAAATCCAGCCAGTTCTTTTTTATAAGACGTCTCGGTGGAGCACTCTTAAATCTATTTGTTGCTATGCCTGAAGGGTTTGAATATTTCCCCTACAGTTTCAAAGCTTGGAAATCCCCTTCAAACCCTTCTAAACAGGACAGCTTTTCTCAGTATTGTGTATGGTATCTCTGTGTGCCCTGGATTGTGCACATTTGTTTGGCCTCTGTTACTGGGGCCTCTTGTTTACAAATAATCCCCGAGTCAGGAACTCCTGTGGCCACAGCCTTCAGAGGCACCGTCAGGGACAGGAAGGCGCCTGCAGGCACTCGCTGCCATGTGCATGTGGGCAGTGCTGCCCGTTCTCAGCTCTGCCCACAGCAGGCACTGCCAGCACAGGACTCAGCTAACATCCATGGGAATAAAGGTAGAGGAGGCAAATGGCACACTTATCCCGGGCTGTGGCACACGCTGTGCCACTTTCAGACCAGGACTGACATATACCCAAAGCCCCCTGTGGGTCACTTAGGCCTTTGGGGCAAATTATGGAGTTGGAAGGAGAACAAAAGTTTTACAGAAAAAAAAATGCAACAGTCTAAAAGGTAAGAGTAAGAACTTTGTGCTCAAGGTTCCTGGGAAATAGCACTGCCTCATTCTCTTGCAAAAGAGCACTGAGATGAATGGGCTACTTCCTCTTTGTCATGCCCTTATGTTCTAGAAGAGTATGTAAAATCCCTGCTTAGCCCAGATCTAGTGTGGGAATTCACATGACCACAAACCCCATCTTTTCCTGCCTTCTTGACAGCACATACACTTCTCCCATGAGCTTCCTTCCCACTGCACAACAGCCCTTTCAGGCTTATTAGAGGCATGTAGGAGCCACAAAGGGAATGAAATTACAGCATTTGCGTAAACACCCAGGAGCAGCTGCGACATGAAAGTCATCACAGCAAAAGTTGATTCTGTCTCTCAGCATACCAATTATATCCTCTCAGGCTCAATGGCATAGCTCCCAATTAAATGCAGCCAGAGTAAACAAGCATCTGACAGAAAGTATCACGTAGAAATTTGGTATGAAAGCTGACAGTCTTGTAACTGTTTCCTTTCTATGGCAGCCTGCAAGGTCACAGCTCGCTGTATTAGCTCATGATATGACATCCCAATAGATCTTCCAGAAGCTATGCATAAGGATCTGAATTGACACCTATTTTTAATGTGTAACATTTCCTTATCACAGATAATCAGATTTATAGTTCATGCAAGCCATCTTTTCAACATATTTGTAAAGAGTGTTCAGTACCATTCTGATGTACAAACCTATGTTGTTTGATTTGCTTTCCTAAAACTAATTACAGAAAAGATTTATTTTTTTTTTAATCACTGCACAACAAACTACTTGTGGGGGATCCTCAACAAACCAAGTCTTTGCTCCTTGGTCAGACCACATTTACTCTTAAGTGATGGAAATAAAATAAAGCAAAGATGCTGTTGCAAAAGTAAGACCAAAAACTATCCCTCAGAAAGGAAAAAAAAGAGATTCCAAATGCATTTAGATATTCAATTTGAAACATTGTTGGAAAAAATATTTAGAGCTTGAAACAACTCTAACTGTTTCCCCAATTAATCATTTCATTGCAGGAAATACAGATCCACTAAAGAAAACTAGTCAGGAGAAAAGAAGGAATACAAAGCTAAAGTTTCCTATTTGAATTACAGCCACTACAAAAAAAGTGACTGACTGGAAAATGAAATCCTCCCCCACCTTCTCAGATGCATTTGCTTACATCCTTATTTCAGCCTTGTCACCTAGTTCCCCTCTGGAAGCCCCTGGCTACAGAAGAGGTCACACAGTCTGACATACCTAAAATGGGCAGCATATTTTCATCACCACACGTCTGCTTTCATAGCACAAAGGCAACTAAAAAGTCCCAAATTTATTTCTGGAAACATCTGATACATCATGACACTGTTTTGCCACTACCCCCACATCCATGCTCAAAATTCACTGAGGAAGCAGACTTGAAGCTGTACAAGCAACAGCAGACACATCAAGTTTATCTCCATTCAGGGACTGCCTGTTGATACAGAACTGGAATGAGATCAACTTGAAACCAACAAGTAGGTGGTCCCGGAGTGATAAATGGAATTTCAGCTATCACACAGACTAACAGAATCTACCAACATCAGAATTTAATATAGTGTATTGAGTCTTTGTTTCATTGGATTGTATTCATTTAATCAATCAGGCTCTCGCACACAGGGAACATAATTTCTACGACTCTTCAAATTGTGTGTGAAGGCCTGGTTACCCAGAACTCGCTTCCTAAATCTCTCCACCTTCAACTGGTACTGCCAATCTAGCCCTGTCTACCTGACACATCTGAAATTTTCAAGCCATACAGCGTTCAATAAAACACAGCCTTTTGTTTATTTTATGATATTACAGAACACCAGTACCTATTAAATGCTTAAAATTACTGCTACATTTTTAAGGAGAATTTTATTCTCCTGTACAATTCCCAGCTAGAACAGATCAAAAGTCCTGAACTGAAAATAAAATCTGTGTGGAAATTAGATGTCCGCACAATAGGCTGCATGTATTACAAACACCTCAAGACTGCTTCACGTTTCTGTAACTGATAAACAGGTTTAATGTCTGTGCCTGCAGAAAGCCTGAAGAATAAACCTGGTGTCCTCTTCCAGATTTTCAAAGCTGGTGAAGAACTGAGGTGCCAGCTGCAGCAAACTCCCAATCAATACTCAAAGATAAAGCAAACCTGCCCCGAGATGTGGTGTGGGCTCCATCTAGTGGGCCTCAGCTTTGTTCTGTATCCACTACCACCAAATCTGTTATTTCCACACAAAATGTGTCAGAAATAGAATCATAGAATCATTAAGATTGGAAAAACATCCAAAATCATCAAGTCCAACCTGTGACTGATCACCACCTTGTCAACTAGGCCATACCACTCAATGCCCCATCCAGGCATTTCTTGAACACCTCCAGGGACGGTGACTCTACCACCTCCCTGGCCAACCCATTACATGTTTTACTACCATTTCAGTTATGAAATTCTTCCTCATGTCCGACTTCAACCTCCACTGGCACAGCTCAATGTTATGTCCTCTTTCTTTGTTGCCAGTTGCCTGGGAGAAGAGACCAACCCCCACCTGGCTGCAGCCTCCTTTCAGGTACTTGCAGAGACCAGCAAGGTCTCCCCTGAGTCTCCTTTTCTCCAGGCCAAACAACCCCAGCTCCCTCAGTTGCTCCTCCTATGACCTACTCTCCAGACCCTCGACCAGCTCCATTGTCCTTCTCTGGACCTGTTCCAGCACCTCAATGCCCTTCTCATGGTGAGGGACCCAGAACTGGATGCAGGATTAGAGATGTGGCCTCACCAGTATTGAGTACAGAGGGACAATCACTGCCCTGCTCCTGCTGGCCACACTATTGCTGATACAGGCCAGGATGCCACTGGCACTCTTGGGCACCTGGGCACACCCTGGATCATGTCCAGCTGCTGTCAAGCATCACCCCCAGGTACTTTTCCACTGAGCAGCTTTCCAGCCACTTTGTCCCCAGCCTGTAGCACAGCCTGGGGTTATTGTCACAAAAGTCCAGGACCTGAAATTTTGCCTTGTTGAACCTCATAGAGTTGGCCTTGACCCACTGATCCAGCCTGTCCAGATCCATCTGCAGAGCCTTTCTGCCTTCCAGCTCATAAACACTCCCACCCATCTTGGTGCTGTCTGTGAACTTGCTGAGGGTGCATTGGATGCCCTTCATCCAGATCATCAGCCAAGGTATTAAACAGGACTGGCCCCAACACTGAGCCCTGGGGAACCCACTGGTGACCAGCTGCCAGCTGCATGTAGCTCCTTTCACCACCACTCTCTGGACCTGAACATCCAGACAGTTTTTCATCCAGGGGAGAGCTACTTGTCCAAGCCATGGGCTACCAGCTTCCCCAGGAGAATGCTGTGGGAGGCAGGGTCAAAAGCTTTACTGAAGTCATAGAACTGCACTGTACTTTTAGTGCCTGAAATTGTGCCCTCTCATATGTTTACCATAACCTTTGAAAAGCTTGATATTCCTAATGTATCCTGTAATTATAAATATGAAAGTGTATCCATAAAATTGAGCTGCAGTTCATAGGTTGGTGGGTTCTAAAAGGTGACAGAACAAAACTATAACCAGTTCTTTTACTTTTTTGCAAGCTTAAGATGTCTTTTTTTGTTCTATTTACTGAGGTTTCTTCCATACTTAAAATTTAGCTTTTGGAGGATTAAAAGATTTTAATTTTGTAATGTAAACCATCCCCCCTCATTTTAATTATTTTAGTATCATTAACATCTGGCTGAAAATATAAGAACAGATAAAATATGAAAGGTGTTGAGATTTAGATGCAAATTATAAACACAACTGAAAAAGACACACAGGATACTTCATGGCCTGTCTAATGACCTACCAATGTTTAAAGCAAAGAAAAAAAATTCTGGTGTTCTCAAAGTGCCTGAACATCACTTGTACATTACCCTTCTAGCCAATGAACCTGACAGTGTAGGAGACCTACCTTTGGACTTGTCTTTCTGAAAGTGTCAGTTCCATGTATCACGTCCCTTATTATCCTCTCGCTGAGATTGCTGTACTCCTCTTCGCTGAGGTTACTTTCCTCCAGCTGGTGCTTGCAAACTGGGCATTGTCCACTGCAGTAAGAGTGAAACAAGAAAATAAAAGGAAAAAGGGTTTAAAATAAGAAATTCTTTAAATATTACTAATTTATCAAGTATCTATATATGAGCACAATTCTTTAAAAGAACCCCAACACAGTACAATCATCAGAAAATCGGTTGTACTCTTTCTGCAATGCATCTAAAAAATACTAAAGTCACCAGCCCTTATATTCTTTTTAATTTTTTGAAACCATTTTAATTTTATTCAAATACATACCCAAGTAGGCTACCTCAAACTTGTTTAGTTCAAAATAAAATGTTCTTACAGTTCTAACAAAATAACTACTATGGAACCACTTGCCACCATTTTGTTCACAGATTCTTAATCCATGATAAAATGTGAGGTGATCTAAGTTAGTTTAGCTCTCAGTCTTTAACTTTATAGACAGTAAGACAGAAAACAGACTTAGCTCTCAGTGAAGATAATTGCCTTTAGATTTTTAAAACCCTTAAAGACTGGAAAAGGTTGTCTAAAATATGAGAAATTATTATAACAGACTACAATATCACACACATTCCTACATAATAATACTCTGTTTTATAGCAAAAAACTCTTAAAAGAGTGAGCTATGCTGTTCTTTCAAGGGCTTCAAAAACTGTGTGCTCTACATGTGCTTTTACTTCACAGTATGCAACATAGAGTACTTTTATAAACCACCTAAAAGCCTCATAATCCATTGGAACATTCTCATAATTAACACATTTATAATTGCCAAATTACTTCAAAAGCATAAAAAGGTTGCAAACATAATAACATTTAAAATAGCAGTTTACAGACATTAAGAAAACTGCACTGTAATAGAAACACACACCCAAATACACCTGTGAAAACCTAAGAACCATTTCTTCACTGAAAATGAGACAGGAAGGGAGAAACCTTTCATGTGTACAAATTAACTGCAGTGTGCAAATAGTATCAGTTTTCAAGAAGATAACACTTTACCCACCAAAGCTGCTCTGCTATAGATCACGTTAAACAACAGTATTATAAAGCCAACAAAAAAAGAAAGTCTTTAAATCCTAAACAGGAGACAAATAAGCGACACAGTAAAATGGCACCCCTTATTTTTTAATGTGGTTTTTTGTCTTGGCTCTGCTAAGCATAACTCTTTCTCAAATGTGCATGTTGGGTCTTGTTTAATGTACAAGAATGAGTTGGAAACTGGACTTTGTGAAATCATTTCACAACAAAGTTTCATATTTTCAAGGACTGAAATACTTTTGTATATAAGGAAAGCAATTTTTTGATATTTTTGAAAGAAGAGTTCAATATAGAGTAATCAAGACAACACCTCACTTATAAATAAAATGTTGCATTTACCTGTCTTTAATCTTGGTCAGGTTTCCTCTCCAGTTCCCTCCTGGTATACTAATACGTACAGACGGAAAGATAAATAAAAACATTAGGTCTTATTTAACAATATCTAAATTACATGTCAGAATAATTATTATTTTGGTCAACATTTAAAAATAAGAAAGCAAACAATCATCTACCCTGCAAAGGAATTATATAAAAATACATATTAATTTAGTAACACTTGGAAATAGTATATAAAGAATCAGCATTTAACAACATGCAAAGAACTAACATTATCAACCTCAGCAGTTTATGCTGTCTCCAAATTTTAAGAACCACCCAAACAATCACTGTCAGTTGTGCACTGACAACTTTTAAGTTACTGCCCTACACATTCATAAGCCATTCCAATAATGGCAGTGCATTCCCACTGCCACTTTTTTCATCCAGGAAGACTAACTTGTAAAATGGCTCTGTGGCTCACATAAATCAAAGCCAACAGCTAAAAAATCACAGATGGGCTCATGTCCAACCTCATGACAAATATAGAATGGGCTCAGGTGAACCCCATTGTGCATGTGCACTGTACCTAGTTGTAATCTGCAGCCTGACAATCACTACTCATGACAACAAACCGTGTGACCAACTAAATACTGTGCTAAAACATAGAGCCTCCTATTAAGGTTGTATAGAATACCAGGAGATAAACAAAGTCAATACATTAATCTTCACTTTACCTAGTGGGATTTGCTGTCTCATTCCTTTAACAAAAGAAACTATCTAACTTTCAACTAGCTTACTACTTCTACATTCCAATAAATTAGAGGAAAAGCCCTCATACACCTGTCAATATTCCTTATCTGGCACCCCAAAAAGAGATAAAGTCAGCTACTTTGAATTGCCATGACCCAACACAATTTCCTAATTTTTGTACCAAGGAGTAATATTTAACAGATAAAAGAAAAGGTGAAATCAGTACAATTTTTAAACTTTCACAGTAATTTGTGAGGGGAAAAAAAAAAAAAAGCATGCTTTTATGAGACACAACATGTCTCTTGTGGAGAAGCAAAAATCAAAATGAGATGTGGAGGGGTCTTGGAGTAGATCTGTGGGATAATTTGAATCCCTCCTCCTCATGAACTGCATCTTGCTATTGAAACTTCATTTACCTTTCAAACCATAGCTTTATACTCCGCATAAATGTTTTGTGAGGGTATATTTGGTTCTCTCTCAAATATAAGAGGATACCAAAGAGCTGTTTTTGTAACTCAGCACCTTTCATACCCCTGCTGAAGTTAAAAAATGACTGCAGGACATCCAAGGTTGGGACCACATCTTTAGCCAACATGTCATGGTACAGTTCAAAGGCGAGTTTCATTTCTTGGCGACAGCTGGCTGCTTTGATACAAGATTCGTAGCACGTCCGTGAGGGAACCATAATCTTTTTTGCTTCTTCCAAAAGAGTCAAGGCCATTCTCCATTGATCTGAATTACTCAACCCCCTGATCAGAAGGTTGTAAGCCCCACTTTCCAAAATCTTAAACCTGACTTTCATTATGTCATACACATCACGGATTTCTGAAACCTGTCCCTGGTGGACACACAGTGTCAGGTATTTGACCAGCACACTGTATGCAATGTCACCATTACGCTTTGCCACATGGGTCAGCAAGGACTTGGCCACATTAATGGGGCTGTTGCACCTGATCATATTGTTCAGCATCACCTCTTCAAATATTTCAGGTAATTTGAAATCTTCCCTTAGTTTGTTCCATTCCTCAGCCTGCAGAGGTTTTTCTGGAGGTTGTACATCACTAAACTTATGCCTTGGCAGAACACGATTCATTGACCATTTCTTTGCAGCTCCAACAGAGGAAGAAATGTGGGATTTCTCTTCAGGTATTTCTTTAGTCTTCTCGTCCCATCCTTTTCCTTCTTTGCAATCAATTTCAGACCTTCTCTTGGTAGGTAAGGCATCAGTTTCTTTGGGGTCCACTGGTAATGCAGTGCTGGAAGATGTCATGAAACTGAAATAGTTAATTTTTTCCCTATTAGGGATGCTGGAACAAGCAGCAAACAGTTGTCGTCGGCATCTTGAAACAGGCCAGAACATGTGACATTTCCATAGCAAAGCCTGAAAACCCTGCTGACTAGTTTGAGAAAAGAGTGCCATTACAAGACAAAATTATGTCACTATTAGTTCACTGTATCTGATGAAGTTATAAAATGAAAAATAGTTTGCATGCAGATGTTTATTAATAAAAGCCCAAGGGCTGTCAAGTTCTATAAGCTTCTGTTTCCAAATGCCTGTTCTGTGAGTCCTTTTTGTCTCTTATGGACACAAAAAATGGTAAAATCTTCTTTCATAAAAATCAATCTCTTAGACTGGGAGGACAATCATCCAAAATGAGGGTATCTTTCTTTCTAGAGAAGATGTTTTATGTATTATGATTGCTGTTTGTTGGTTACAACAATGATGTGTACTATGTTGTACGCAGGAAGGCAAGGCTGATGCAGCTACACAAAAAGCACAGGGTTTTTCTTCCTTCCTTTGTCCAAGTTAAGTCAGGAGGTTTCCTAAAAACAAAAAAAACACCACAACATCATGACCTGCTCCGTGTTTTCCTGCGGTATTTACGTCTGTATGCTAGCAAACACGAAACTTAAGGTAGCTCGACGATTTCAGGTGAGAAATCCCAATCCTGATCCTTCAGGCAGTCCCCAGGACGGGGTTCCTACATTGCTTCCCTGACATCTTTCACCTGGTGAAAAACTTCCGTTTAACTTGTTTTCCCGATCCCAAATCCTTGGTAACGCCGCTGCCAAAGAGGCAGAGCAACACCGCGGGCGGTAATTACACTGAAATCCCAGGTACTTGTTAGATTACACAGGTAAATACCGGGAGGTCCGCAGACTGATCCACCTCACGGGGTGACCCCGCAAGATCCCGCGTCCCTCACTCCGTGCCCCGCGGAGCAGGTGCGGCCGCACCGCAGAAACCCTAGCTTTTGGGAAAGTCGCTCCCGCTCGGGCCTCTCTCCCTCAAGCTCTCTCTCCCTCATGCCCTCTCTCCCTCAACCCCCCATGAGGGGCCCACCTGGCGCTGTGCGCGGCGGCCATGCGCGGCAGGCGCGTGCTCCACGGCAGGACACTCCAGCTTCCCATTGGCCCGGAAGCGTGTGGCGGGCCCGCGCCCGCGCGCGGAGCCAATCGCGTCTCACGGGGCGGGGCGATACGGAATCCGCGCGCCCCGTTACGAGGGACGGGGCTGCTCCGCCATGTCGGGTGCGGGCAAGAAGCCCCAAACGGCAGGGGCGCGTCTCGCAGGGCAGTGCGCATGCGCGGGGAGGTGGTCGGTGTCGATGGACTGGGAACGGAGGCTGTGGGCCCGCCTGGCCGCGCGCCGCGCCCGTGAGTGCCCCGGGATCGAGAACGGGCGGGGGGAGCGCCCTGGAGTGCCCACAGTCACCGGCGGGGCGGGGGCACTGCCGGCGGGCCGAGCGTCGAGCTCTGCCGTGCTGCCGTAGTTCGTCATGTCCGGCCTGCCGCAGGGGCCGGGCTGGTCCCGGAGTCGCCCTGCGGAGAAACAAACTCCCCTGAATCAAACTTCAGGGGTCAGCGAGCGGGAGCGGTGAGGAACCGTGAGGGCTGTGCTGCCCGGCACATGCCCCCGCGGCGGCCGTGGCTGGGAGCGCTTCGCTCGCGGGGGAGCGCAGCTGGCGCAGGTGCGCAGCCACAGCCCCGACCCGGCACGGAACGGCGCTTTGAGGCTGCGGCTCGCACCTCGCAGCGTCTCAAACAGGGCTGCCGCTGAAGCAGGAGCGCTGCTGCTCTGTCAGGCATCCTCGTGTAGTTGCAACGACTACGTATACCTTGTAGTGAATCGGGCGTGTGCAGTCATTGAAAGAGGTGCTGTGTGTGTACTCAAAATACTTATGGGACATACTCTTACGTAATGTGTGTGATTGGTCTATGCTCCACTCATTTCCACCTCATAGTTGTGTTACTAAACAGCACAACCGGATAAGCCTCAGTATTAACTCTATTTTTCAAGCCCCTCATTACGTTAGAACTCTGTTTGGAATACAGCATGAACATTCTTTTCTGTGTCAGCCAAAAAGAGTGAACAAGAGCTAAAGGATGAAGAAATGGAATTGTTCACAAAATATTACATGGAATGGAAAGGAGGGAAAAAAAGTGACAATGTATCGTATGCAAACATACCACGATTTTACTACAGGGTAAGTGAAGTATCCAGATAAACCTTTAACAAGAGGCTATTCTGTGTTACGAAAAAAGTTATGCTCACTCATAGGCACCCTGCAGTTTCAGAAGCTAGAGTAGATTGACATTTGAGTGATGTGAATTGCTTAGTCTAATTTTTTGTTTTGTACAATTGTGAATTTCAGCTGTCTTAAATAATTACTAAGAATCTTCTCAGAGTCAGTGAAATGTTTGGCTAATCAGGCTGCTTGGTAAAGATAGAAAGTTCTGTTTCAGAGGCACTTAACGTTCTAACCAAATTTTGACATACTGGTGTTACACATATGTATCTTCTGGTTCCTGTTTAGACATGATGGGATGCTGCCTCGTGAACATGGTGGGTCATTGGTCTTGCAGACTAGAGATAGATCTGTTGTTTGCATCATCCCTCAGAAATGCTTGGTCCAGCAGCTTAGCTGTGAGATGAATCAGACTGGGATGGCAGCACATGTTGACATCTTGGTATTGCTGGCACTCGTCAACTTGACCACTCAGCTGCTGTCAAACCTCTCATGATCACCTATTCCTTAGGGTCTCATGTTTCTGCCAATTAAGTTCTCAAGGACCTATGTTTCACTGGATGGATACATGTGCAGTTCTCTAAGTTCCAGTGATGCTGTGCTGTTTGACACATAAATATTGGCAGAACTTTCACATTAGGTGCTCTTTCATCTTATTTGTTGGCCAAAACAAGTCTAGTAGACATTCATGCTTTGGAGGGTCAGATCTACCACAAAATAGAATGTGCTGCTTCTCCCAAGTAAAACACAACAGTAAATGTCTTTTATGTGTGAGCCCTCATATCTAGAGACCGTGGGAAAGTGCTTGCTTGATAGATTATCAGGTATGAGATACTTCTCTCTCTGTTCTGTTAAAGATGTCCTGCTTTAAGTGCTTCATTATTGAAATGGTTTGAGACAGTGTGCAAGTGATATCCCTTGTACCAGAAGCAAGTTTGGTAGACTGGCTATTTTCTGTCAAGTAAACAACTTCAATCAGAGCGTGTGACTCAAGATTACCTAAGAGTACTTGCTGGATGTGTAGTTTTTGAAGGGTACTGTGCACAAAATTAAAATGCCACAATGTTTTCAGCTGCCAGCTGAAGATGAAATCTTGCTTCAGAAATTAAGAGAAGAATCTAGAGCTGTTTTTCTGCAAAGAAAAAGTAGAGAGCTGCTGGATAATGAAGAGCTGCAGGTAGGAAAATAATTTCTGTATGTCTTGTAATGGTTTCTGAATGGGTTTAGATTATCTCCTGTCAGAGTTTGATGATTTCCTGTCTGTCCACAGAATCTTGTGTTAAGATGCTTTGTATTTGGGCACACAGTACTTGGTAAAGCTGAAGTGCTGCCTGGCCTTGGGCTGGTAATGCTAGTGTGAAGCTTGAAGCTTCCTTATTATGATGTATTTGAGGACTAATTGATGGCTTCTGTTTTTCCAGCATTTTGCAGTGATTTCCCTGGTGGGCTGAGATGATGAAATAATTTCTGTTTATGTATCACTGAGAGAGACTCCTAGGATGATTGATTTTATTGCACTGCAAAAACAAAAGGGGTGTGACCCTAGAAATGCTAGGGAGGGAGGGAGGGTGTGCATGTGTTTAGTAGCATGTGAGGGAATGGAAGTAGCACACTCTCACTTTTCTGGCTGAACTGACCATGTGTCCTGATTTACTGAGAAAACCTTGTATCAAGCCCACAGTTTTGCTGAGTTCCTTAAACACTGTATCTTAAGCACATTGACATCTCTAAAGAGATATCTTCTTAACCAAATATAAACACCTTTTAAGAATCTATGGTTTCTACTGGACAAACATCAGACATCACCAATGATTGGGGAAGAAGCAATGATTAATTATGAGAACTTCTTGAAAGTTGGTGAAAAAGCTGGACCGAAATGCAAGTAAGGCTTTCTTCTCTTGTATGTGCTAATTTTGACTGAACCTAAGTAACTTGCAGTTGCTAAAATAGATGGGTACAGTTTAATGGTGAGAAAAAATCATATACATGTTACTGATGAACTGGTTACTTTGCATCCTTGCAAAAGTGTACTCTGTGTCTCTGAGGTGACTTGTAATAGAGGTGCCTAAAAGAAGGTAGTGCATCCTTTCGAAGAACAAATTTTTATCAGCATGAACATTTTTATATGTTAGTGCTCAGCAAGCAGCACATTATGGAAATGACCTAGAAATTATGTCTCCAGTGATATTGCCCAGCCTTCCCTAATATCTTCTGATGCAGAATTTCCTACCAGATGTGCACAGCATGCAGTGAGTGAATGGTCCTTCTTTATGCTCCTGTTGGAGATGGCTGTTGTGCATGTAGCTTTGTGATGAGCTTTGGGCAGAAGCAAATTATTTGTCAGTACTGGCAGTTTCTTTTATGTGCATATTGTTGTAGAAGATTGGAAGCTACCAAGAAAAGGTAGCTGCTTTTTATTGAGTTTGCTGTTGTTGCTTGGTAGGATTCCACCTGATGAGTATAATGTAGCATATTAACACGTTCTGTGTTAAAACATTATTTTACAGGATCTGTAAATTTCCAATACTGTAAACAGATCTGTCAATGCAGTGTAATTAGATGCATAGAAGTAGCTTTGTGTTTATGTTCTACAGGCAATTCTTTACAGCGAAGATCTTTGCTAAATTGCTCCATAATGATCCTTATGGGAGAATATCTATCATGCAGTTTTTCAATTATGTCATGCGAAAAGGTTAGTAGATGCTTCTTCTTTGATAGTTGTTTCATTTTAAGGCTATTTTCAGCTTTATTAGTTACTTGATATTCCCTTCAACAACAGCGAGTCCTCATTGTGGACTTTCAGTACTTAAAGGGAGCATATAAAATGGAGAGAGAGTGACTTCTTACCCAAGGAGATAGTGATAGGACAAGGGGAAAGTTTTATATTAAAAGAGGAAACTTTTAGAGTAGATGCTAGGAATAAATACTTTACTCAGAGGGTGGTGAGGCATTGGAACAGATTGTCCAGAGAAGTTGTGGATGCACCATCCCTGGAAGGGTTCAAGGCCAGGTTGGATGGGGCACTGAGCAATGTGATCTAGTGGGTGGCATCCCTGCCTGTGGCAAGGGGAGGTTGGAACTAGGTGATCTTTATAGTTGCTTCTAATCCTGGCCATTCTATGATACACCAAATAAAATGTGGTGTCTGCTCAGCCATTTTTCACATCTAGTTATTATAAGGCAGTCGTGCCAATGGTGTATATTTATATTATAAATAGTATATATTTATGAAGTGTATAGTTACAGCACATTAGGAGTGACTCTTACAAATTTAGAGACTGAAACAGTGTTTTTAAGCACTACATGACTTGGCTTTGCTTAAAGCTTAGAAAAATGGGAAGAGGCACTTAAAATCCAACTGTGCCTCTAGAATAACTTCAAATTTTGGCAAGAACTCAAAAGCTCCATAGGTTTCTTGCATTGTAATTCTGTTCTCTGTTTCACAGTATGGCTTCATCAGACAAGGATAGGTCTCAGTTTATATGATGTAGCAGGACAAGGCTACCTCAGAGAATCAGTAAGTAAATTCTTGATTAACTTAATGTCTCTCTTAAATCAAAGGACAGAGCATCAGAAAGATCCTAATTTTTTTCTAGTCTTGTCTTGTAAAAGCTTATATCATAACATAGATTCGAGGTGGGCACATTTGTTTGGGTAAATTGCAATTCATGTATTCAAGAGATGTGGTGGTGGGAGTGGTGGTAGTCTTTTAAACTTATGGGTAATTTTCTGAAAAAAGGATTGTATCTACAAAGACTTCATGTAATTAGCACTTAACTAGATTTAGTAGGATATGGTAAAAATCACAAATTATTCTTCAGTGAATTATTCTCCTGTTCTAAAAGGAGGTAATGTTATAAAATAAATAAAAATGTCCTAGTTACCACTCAAAGAAAAAAGTATTATTGAAGAATATTCCGCAATGAGATAATCCAATCAGGAGTTATGCACTTTATATTTGAAAAATGTACAGTTGAATGCATTTATATTTACATATAAATATAATGTATTTTGTTAAATTCTGCTTTATTAATAGATTGTTTCAGCCCTAGAATCACATGTGCATGTATGTGATCTGGGATTTCTTGCACAGAGACAGAAGCTTTTTTTTTAACCTGCTTTCATGCTCTTTTCTGCATTGTTGCAGGACTGTATTTTTAACAAAATACACTTGAAAGCCAGGGAGGAATATAGCAAACATGGAACAATAGGAACTTTTAATGCTTGTTTTCTTTTCTTTCTTAATTCTGCAGGATTTAGAAAACTATATTTTGGAACTTATCCCTACTTTGCCACAACTGGATGGCTTAGAAAAATCTTTTTACTCCTTCTATGTCTGTACAGCAGTTAGAAAGTTCTTCTTCTTTTTGGATCCTCTCAGAACAGGTAGGTCTCTTAAAATGTTTCCACTGAAGCTGCTTGTGTTTTCAAAGCAACGTATAGTTGTCCTGGTAGACTTTTGCTCAGCACTGAAGATTAATCTCCACTGAAGACCATGACTCTTTATTGTGGGTCTAATAATCTACTTTTATAGCTAATGCGTTTCTATGAGATACCTATCAGTTGAGGTACTATAGAGTTATCTTCTACAAACTGACAAATAAGATCTTGTTTCATCATAACAGCCATTAGCAGTAGTTAATTTTGTAAGTGTTTAGGGTGAATAGAAAACACAGCAACCAACAACACAACTGCTTGTCAGAACATCCACAGAGCTCATGAATGGTTAGAGTGATGTGCTTTTCCTGTGATTAAATCTCTGTGCCCATGTAGACCCACTAGAAAAGGTCTGCAGTTAGGTCTGATAATGCTTGTTTCAAGTGTAGCTCCCTCCTATGCCCTCAATTTGAGTCACAAACTGGATGTGTTTTCAAGGTCCAGCTGTGCCCCTTGTAAAGGTCAGAATTGTGTGGGCAGCAGCCTCTGACAGAGGTAATTACAAACGTTTGGAGAGGGTGAGTGGGAAGTTACGCCACCATTATTTTGCACAGCTGTTGGCACAGCTGTGTACCAGTTAGAGCTGCACCAGCAGAAGTGCATTCTGCTACCTTAGCTTTGTGTCACAGCTGTAGTTGCAGAGATGTAAGAATATCATGTCACTTAGGAGACTATTATTTTGTCAAATGTTTTAAGCATGCTTTCTTTGCATTCTTCTTCTACATTTTGAGTTGATGTTGAACACTCACATTTATTTTAAGCTAGTTTTCTGGCATTTAAGGCTTCAGGATAACTTCTGCCAATATCAGGCTAGTTTGGTCCAGTCATTTTAAAAGGTATTTTATCGCTGAAATTAGAGCCTTATCCTTGATGTTCAATATGGGTTTTGTTTAGCTTTTGTTTCTTAAAAAGGCATCTTTTTCTGCTCCAAATACGTCTTTCTTAAGTAGAACCACCTAAATGAGAATAGTCACAAATGGATATGTTGGCTGAGCAGCTGTTAAAATGTATTTTCCTTTCTTGCTGCAGGGAAGATAAAGATACAGGATATTTTAGCTTGCAGCTTCCTGGATGACCTACTGGAGGTAAAGGTCTAACATATACTGTTGTATTTTAATTTACTCCTCCTGGATTCTAACTTTATGTTTCACTTAGTTAAGGGATGAAGAACTTTCTAAAGAAAGTCAGGAAACAAATTGGTTTTCTGCTCCTTCTGCATTAAGAGTTTATGGTAGGTTCCTTTATATGTTAACACTTTTCCTCTTTCTGGTATGACTTAGTCACATTACTACTGCTGTGTTTCCTCTGCTTTTGTCATGTTAAATCCTCCTGCTAACTTGTCTTTTCAAATCCTGTTTCCACCCTTTGAGTTTATCTTCCTGACTTTCTTCGTAATTTTGGTTCTCTACTGTTGCTGTTCATTGTGGTTTTATAATCTGTCACCTTGTTGCACAAGGTACAGGATTCCTCTGTAACCTTCTCTTCTGGCTCTGTTCATGCCTTTGCATCATCTTTAGCTTTTTTTTACTGCTTACAGCATATTTGTATAAAATAATATGCTGTTAGCCTTCTGCTCCTCTCTCAGTATCCACAGCCTTTAACTTAGATTAGAACTGCTAACAGCTCATTATGGGAACCCCACTTCCTCTCCCTCCATGGTCTGTGCTTATTTCTGATGCTTTATGAATATTACTGTGGATCTAGTAAATTCTCACTTAACTGTGCTAATTTTATTATGGAAATTAGAAAATTTAGCATTCCAATGGGTTTTTTTCTCTGTTGAAACAGTTCTTTTCTGATAGAGGTATATTATGGTTTGCTTTTTTTATCTCTTTCCTAGGTCAATACTTAAACCTTGATAAAGATCACAATGGCATGCTCAGCAAAGAAGAACTGTCCCGATACGGAACAGGGACTCTTACCAACATATTTTTGGATCGTGTCTTTCAGGAATGTTTAACTTATGATGGTGAAATGGTAATTACATATTTTCCCTTTGTCCACAGCATAACATCATTGGCTTATTGAGTTGAGAAACGTCTAATCTTTAAAACAAAGTAAATTTAAAACAAAGAGTAGCTTGAGGTAAAATAACTTTTTTTTATCATTGTGCACACAAATGACCATGCAACGTCAATTAGAAAGTTAATTTTCTTAAGAGCAAGGTGATTGCAATGTGGCCTAAAAATAAGTTGCTTGTTTGAAAAAGCAGAGGTGATAGAGAATCCAGACAGCCTAAGATAAGGTCACTTGTAGATTCAATTACATAAGTGCATGTTGAAAAATTGTATAGATGCAGCAATACTTTTTAGATACATGTAAGGCTTTAAAGACAACCAAAGACAAGTGGCACACTTGAGATCAGTGCAAGTTAGCTAAGCTGTTAACTTCTTCATGAAGACAACTGTGTTTTTCATTGTAAGCTTTCAATAGCTGTGAAAAATGAGAAGTCTAACTAATTTAAAGTAACAGCTTATATTTATATTTTTTGAAGCTTTACTTAATGTTCAGCCACAGTTCTTGTCTGCAGACGACTGGAGTGTAAACTGATGTTACATCACTATACAGCCCTTTTAGCACCTGAGCAGTTTTTTTGTTAAAATCACATAATCATTGAGGTCATGAGGGATTCTCTTAGTTGTCCTGTTCAGGACTTTCAACAACAGGTTCATCTGCTTTGTATGGGGAACACCAGAGCAGGGCTCGGTGCCTGGATGTAGCGTAAGCAGTGCTGACTAGAGAAGGATCACCTTCCTCAACTTGCCACCAAAGCATTTCCTAATGCAGCTGAGGGTGCTGTCAGCAGCCTTTGCTGCAAGGGCTTGTTGCAAAGCTGCTTTCTGACTAGTCAGCTCCCAACTGTACAGGCACATGGGCTTATTCCTCTCCAGATACAGGATTTTGCATCCCTCTGTTGAACTTGAGGTTCCTGTTGGCCCATTTTTCCAGGCTGTCAAACTCCCTCTGAATGACAGCGTAACTCTCCGGTGTTACAGGTGAACAGGGTAATCATACACACAGGGCTGTAGGGTTTCTGTCCTTGTCACAACTGTATCTTGATTGGGAAACCAAGAGTCCATACTAATGAAGAAAAGTGTGATACTTGCTTGGAATGTTAACTAATGTTTCTAGCACATAATTTGCCAAACCACTGACTCTGGTCTAGGGATTACATACTTAACTGGCCATATAGTTCACTATTTGGTAACAGTAGGCTTACTGCCACCAGACATTTATGATTATAAAAACATTTTATATGCTTTTTCTTCACTAATTTGGTATGTTCAGCAGTTTAAAGATATATTAAACGTTGTTTAAAAGCATATATATGGCACGTTTCATTTGGATTTATGCTTGGAATGCTATTTTGGCTCTAAAATGGCAGGATTTCCCATTATCAGCAGTCATTAAAAAGTAACTTTTCTGTGCACATTAGTGGTAGCAGCCATTTTCTATTTCATGTTGTCTTTTTCAGAAAATAAACTGATCCCCTACAATGAAATAGCTGCCAATTATAGAGTTCCTGCTTGCAAAATCAATTTAGAAAGAGGACTATAATAAACATGATTGTATCTACTTCTAGGACTATAAAACCTACCTGGACTTTGTGCTTGCATTAGAAAACCGAAAGGAGCCTGCAGCTCTGCAATATATTTTCAAACTGCTTGATATAGAGAACAAAGGACACCTGAATGTCTTTTCCCTTAATTATTTCTTTAGGGTAAGTCTCTTTATACAAGTAGGCCATTTTCTGTGTTTATAGTGTTAGAGCCTATGTACTTCTGCATGCAGATCTGCAGGAAATCACTTTAAATTACCAATAGCCACAGGCAGGCTAGTAACAACTTCTAAGAAGATTTAATTTTTTTTTAAAGACAAAAATTGGAAAGATTTCAAAAGATATTTTCAGTAGGTTATCTGCAGTTGAAATTAACTGTTTTGATTTTGAGTAGGAAAAATATTTTCTATTGATTTGGGATTTTTTTAAAATTTAAAATTGTCCTAAAATTGCATGATGATGACCTATTAAAGTCTTCCGTGATAGTTCTAATTGATTACTGCCCATGGTTTTAATTTCAACTATAATCCTAAAATTCACTAAAAGAAATGAAGATAATGAAATTTATTGATAGGCCTATACAGCTGTGGGATTTTTCATTCAGTGCTATACTTGCAAGAAGCTTCTTGCATTTTTCATAGTCTGCATTTGTATCTGTTGCTTTCAAACTTAATTTTTTTTAGTTGATGTTAAAATTAACTTAAGATTGTAAAATCTTTCTTTAAAGTGTGGTTTGTGCGTGATGGAGTTTTTGTTGTTTTGGGGTTTTTTTCTTCTGACTAGTGATGATTTTGGTTTGGAAAGGGAGCAGGTGTTTTGTTGTTTTGTCTTGTTTTTCTCATAGATACCTGAGAGATCTTGGGAAGGGAAGTGCTGTGCAGTAAAATAGTATTTTTGTGGATGGTTTCAGCTGAGTTATGAGCTTGATGCTTTATTCATGTACAGGATTCCCTCAGTGGTATTTATTCAGACACAGGGACAAGCACCCCAAATTTTGTTATATGGATCTTTGTATTATAACTGTGGAAATAAATAATGTCATTGCACTTAGCTTTATGCTTAAAGGATGAGGAACAATGTACGTACTTCATTGAGTTAGTAAAGCATCCAGGCCTGTTCAAGGCATGATCTTAGATCCACCTTATTTCTGTACTGTAACAAGTCTCCTTTTGGACATGGAATGTTCTAAGATTTCCTTGAAATCAGAGCAGTTCCTCTTGACTCTGGGAGTGATTGCTTTTCTGCTAGCATTAAGTATGAATAGGTCTGCACCTACAGAGGCTGTACAGCTTATGCTAGTGAAACAGTTTTGTTCATACCTGTTACTTGCAGATTTGGTGATACAGGTATTTAAATAGTACCACATTAAAAGAATTGATTTGTCTTTCTACTGATAGGTCATTTTCCTTCTCTCTTTCCCTAGCCTGTATTTCATACTGTGTCAGAAATGTTACCTTATGGTTCAAGTGTATTAATATCTTCAGTTTTGAGGGTTGAGGGATAATACGTGAATTACTCAAACACTGGTCATAATGGAAGTGAGATTCATATCATACTAATTAAGAACTGTGAACCTAGAGATGTGTATCACTGATAATGCCTTAACTCATCCCTGCCTCACATCTGGAAGAAAAATGATTGCAAGCTGTACCATGAATGCTTTGTTAGAGGGCAATACAGCTTAAGATGCAGAAGCATTTAATAACTTTCATACAGTGTCAGTATTGTACTGCACTAGCCATTCCTAACTTCTCTTTTTTCTAGGCTATTCAGGAACAAATGAAAATTCATGGACAAGAACCAGTTTCTTTTCAGGATGTCAAGGTTAGCTTCACCAAATGGAATACTGTGTAAAATCTTTGAATAAGCATTTCATAATTTAATTTTGTCACATCATAATTTCTAGGTTGCTGTATATTTACTTGGAGAGTAGTAAAAATGAGCTGACTTGTCCTGTTCATAGGTTTGAAAATACCTTTCTAGTCAGCAGTTGCTCTGGAAAATAACTGATATGTTCTAGTAGTTTCCTTAATAATAGACGAATTACCTGTTAAATACACTTTGATTTTTTTACACTTGAAAGTACTTGCTAAGTCCATTTTACAGTTCTGGGGATCATTCCTTGGGGGACAGGAGCAGACTGGTGACTTAAACAGCCTATAAAACTGATTACTGCCTACTTATATTTAGAAGTTTTAGTACTTTAAAAAGAAAGTACAAGAGCTTCTACAAAACTTAGCTCATACAAGTCAACTGAGTTTCATTTTGCCCCTTTGAGGCTGAAGCGTCCCCAGAAAAGCAAATTCTTACTTGAGATGTGGGAGCTAAGGACACTGCTCTGAACTGTAGCCAATCAGTCAGTGTGCTTTGTATCTTAAATACTTTGGGGTTTAACAGCTGCTTTTTGTAAATTGGTGTGGGTGGCACTAATTACCCAAAAATCATTCTGTACATGGTATGAAATAGCCATTATTCTGCTCATTAATGTGTGGGGGCTTTTCTCCCGATTTTGACTTGTCTTTCATAGGATGAAATCTTTGATATGGTGAAGCCTAAGGACCCTTACAAAATCTCCCTTCAAGACTTGATCAATAGCAGTCAAGGAGACACTGTTACCAGCATTCTAATTGATCTGAATGGGTTCTGGACCTATGAGAACAGAGAGGTCCTTGTAGCAAGCGACAATGACAATGCTGCTGATGTCGATGATACGTGACTTCGAATGGGAGCAGACTGTATCCATAGAGATCTCAATCTGACGGGCCAACTGTTGGAAGCTGGAAACATTCATTATCTGAATCAATTCCTCTTCCATTTTACTTCTCTCCCTTCCTCCTTTGCCCCCACATATGATATAAAATGTGGTACATACACGAATCACAGAACTAATTTCTGAAACCAAAAAGGCAAGTGTTGTTTAAGAGGCAAAAATTACCTTTGCTTTAAAATAAATATTTTTGGACTTTTTTCATGTGTACCAAGCTCTGTTCTTATTTAAATACCTTATTCTAAGTGTGAATTTACCCTTAAAGTAAGAATGTGGTTCTTGGTATCTTCAGTACTGGCCTGCATCCACTCAGCTATCCCAAGCTTCCCACTCCATTCTGCATGACTTCCTCTAATGGCAGCACTGTTGAGCATTCTGTTGTGGAGGCAAAAGTTTTCAGTAAGAAGTAAAGAATTTAGGCTTTTTTCTTCTATGCATGACAAGTTTAAGTATGTAACAGGAAGAGTAAGTAAATTATTGAACTGGATAGTTACCTAATTTTAAGGGGTTCATTAACAGAAATAAAACTGCACTAGCTTTAGATCTACTTAAAACTATTCCAAACACCTGTACAGAGGCCTTCGCCAAGTTAACCTCCTGTGCAAGTATTTTATGTAATCTGTCTTAATTGTACAACTGAGCTACAGCAGTAGTTAAAGCTGTGAAACTCTCTTAATCCATAAGAAAGCCACAGAAATGTTTCAACTTTCAGACAGAATTACAATAGCTCCAGGCCAGAAGTGTTCACAATCCTGCATTATTTATTAGTTTGAGGTAGTGCTGAACACAGAGTACTACATGAGAGTCTAAGGAAGGGGTAAGGGTAAAATCATATTTTGAATTCTGGTGCCTGAATATTCAAGCAGGATGAGTGACTTGGTAAAGATGAAAACAGTAAACAGGCAAACGCACCTGTGTACAGGCATAGAGTTTCAAAGACCACACAGTTTTAAAGGAAAATCCATAGCCAGCTTCCAGTTCAAAAATTATATTAAATATAAAATAGCCAATTAATGCATTTACAGAAAAATTCAACCAATATGAAAGTAACCACTTTCATACCGTTTGCAAAATGAACGATTAAGTTAAGGCACAGTGAGTAATACAGTATTTTATACAAAGAAGGCAGTGAGAGCATTTGTTATGCAACAAATAGTAGGGAAAGAAGGTAAAAAAACCAACTGACATTAATTTATTGGAAGAAAAGCAAAGTATCCTTCAGCTGTCAAGGCATTACTCAAGCCATCTGAGGTTTTCTTTCTTTGATGCTATAAGAGCTCCTAACAAGCTGGTTTTCTGTGTATTCACCAGGTGTTGAATCAAGCTCTCCCTTGCAGATGTTCAGGGCTAAGGAGGGATTTTACACTGTGGTCAGCACCCTCTGTCTTACAATTCAGAAAAGGCAAAAAATGGAGAATCAAAACAGATGGACTAGAGCTGATGATTGAATCCTCCTCCTTAGATTTTCTGTAGTGCTGGAAAGCTACAGACAGATTAAAGGAAGAGTCTGTGCTGTACAGGACATTAGTTCAGGAAAGGGTCATCTGAAATGTGTAATTAATTCCAGAAACTAAGAGCCAAGTTACCTGGCCTGTGGTGTTACATCAGGCTCCGTAGTTGGCAGTGGGAGCAAGGCCAGGGACACGTCATGGTACCCAACAACTCAATTTCATTGAGGGGTATTTCTAAATTTCTTTTTTTAAGAAGTCTCAAGGACAGAGGTAATGTTCTACATGGTAAGTAGTGCAGGTTCTCTGCTCCTTTACCTACAACAGTTCACAGAAAATGACTAGGGCAATGACATGTGATTGTTGCAAAGTAAACCATTCACCTTTTACAAGCTACAGGTACAACAGTCATTGCAGTAAAATAGCTTTAACTGGTATTAAATGTGGAGCTGCCTGCACTTCATTTAGACAAAAATAAAAATTTCTGTTGTTGCAAGTGCAATATCACAACACATTATATTTATTTAAGAGAAGGAAAGAGTCGTAAGTTTGGTTTTGTTGTTTCTAGATAGTTATGCGTTTTGTGCTAACAAGATGAAAACCATCTGCAGTGGCACATCCCTTACTAGCAATTCACCACTCAACACACAGTTTGTTTAGGTTACTCCAGTACTCAGACTTGGGTAATCTATGTCCTAAAAAGTTCATAGTTCTAGACTGGTACTACACAGAGTGTCCAATGCACTTAATATGTAAGACTTTAGTTTCTTTCCCAGAACCACTGAGGGCATGCATTCAAGCACATGGGTCTCAATTCTTGGGCTTGGAGTGAGAACATCCTACACTGACTGATGTTACTTCTGGACTTTGCTACAGCACTGAATGGAGCAGCTGAGCACTATTAGCCTCAAAGAGTGCTGATACTTGTTAGTAAGTTTTTAAGGGTGCTTATAGCCTCCCAGAAAGTTGGGGATTTTTTACTTTAAAAAAAAAAAGTCAGTGGACCCTTTAAGTAACATTAAATCTAACATTTTTCTCTTGTGGTAACAACAGAAAAAAAACCACATGCATACAACAGTGACAATAAATAGAGGGAATAAGACTCTATTATATGAGTTACAGGATATTAATTCCTATTAATCTATTCATAGAGAGCTGAGTTGCAAACAATGTGCAAATCAGGTTTTTAGAAGTAGGAAACAGCACTGCCTGTGCAATCCACAGGTGTTAGAGACACAGCAATTCAAAGAAAAGACATTTCTACTTGCTTTACACAAAAATTAGCTCACACCTTCAATTTTAGACCAAATGTTTGTAGTGCAATTTTCATTTTAACTGAAGTGCCAATTTGGCAGAATGCCTCAGCCTTTGTTAGGCAGACAGACTGAACAGACATCACCTAGCTCTCTCCTGATCAATAAGAATGGTAGGAGTTTTATTTCACTGAACAAGCATAATCCTATTTTTCCTGTTTATAGGCAGATTGTGACACCTGACAGTTCTTATTTCCTACATTATACAGAGCTTTACACTTAAGGAGGGACAGGAACTACATCTTGTTTATTTTCCGCAATGGGCGGGCAATCTCCCTCATTTTCAAAGTTTACATTCACAAATGAAGAGCATGCTGTTGCTCCAGGCTGATCTGTCTGGACAGGAGCTTCAGCTTGTGGCTTGTTCTGCTGTTCCTGATGCTGTCTTTCTGCTTCTTCTGACATCTTGTTTTCCTGTTCCTCCTCTTCCTCCTAGAAAGAGATAACCAGATTCATATGCTACTATTCACTATTTACCACTTACTTAGATTAACTTGAAATCTTTCCATAAGAGCATACCAGTTGCTATTACAAGCTAAGGACGTTTGTTCCACTAGAAAACAGTCACTAGTTGATCATAAGATGAGGTACATTGCAGAACTCCCATTATGGGAAAAAAATCACCAAAAGTGAAGGATTAAACTGCATTAAACAAACACAGAAAAAAGACACATATCTAGATAAGCAGTTTTAGTTAATAGCAATAGTGATAGGTCTACTTCCTCTAAAGCTTATTCAGCTCTTATTAAAAAAAAAAGTAATAAAGCTTTAAATATGTTTTTCATCTCTTCTAAATGAAGATTATTAAGGGTTTGGTTGTTTTTGCCTAAAGTACTGGCTACCTATCAGTATTGTCCCATTATGCTTTAGAACAAATGGTAACCTCATGTTCAATTTACCCTTGACACTGTGCTGAACAAGTTTTAGAGCTGGAAAGCGTATTGCTAGCAGCCACCTCTTTACAGTGTTCAGCAACTGCCCATCCAACTTCCTCACAGTGTTGACTTGAAAATGCATTGTACAAGAGAAACAGAGCAGAGGTCAGGACCCACCCGTTTCTAAGACTGATGAGCTGGAGAGAAAAGGCTGCTGGATGAGAAAGTGTTAGTCATGCATCAAGTGAAAACTGGAGGCAAACTGAAATTGAGAGTTTAAAGCTTCATTTTAATGCCAGAATACAAATTTTATTTTTTAGAATACCAGGGAAGACAAGTTGGGAGAAAAGGAGTGCAAGAACCCTAGCTCACACACATACCTCTCTCTTCATTCTGTAATACTCATCAATGGCATACTGGTATTTTGGTGTGCTTATTCCCAGAACAGATGCAATCTTCTCCCCCAGGAAATCACACACTAAAAAATAAAGACAGGTTTACAACGGATTAGTATTTAGAAGAGGTTTCTTAAGTGCAGTTTTATTATAAAAATTACCACCACCTTTCTTGAATGGTTTTCTGTACTCCTACTTCACCCACAAAATAAAACAAAAATTTGTGAGGTTAATCTCCTTATAGGTAATTATTAGCTGAATATATTAATAATTGTATTTTAGGAAAAAGAATGAACAAAAGAAGAAGAATATGAAATTCAATGAATATATATGGTGGTAGTGTTTGAATTCTGCTAGTTTCAGCTTTGGATCTAAGTTTGTTTTGCTAGGAATCAGTTAAAGGGTAAGCCTTGAGCTGAACCTTAACTGAAAATTAAGGTTAGACAAAAGTACATGGGTACCAACTGTACTGGCAGTTCAATCTAGTGGTACTAGCAAACAAGACAGTATTTATTAATATAAGCATAATTCAAGTCAGTTTTAACAACGTTCTGTGCCGCATACTAATGGATTAATAAAATATTTATGTTTCAGCTGTCTCAACTTTCAAGCTGTAGGCTACACTCAGTGCTACTTTGCTAAAGGTAAGGTAGGGCACAGTCAAAAGTATGGAACAGGGGTAAGCTTGTGTCAGGCAGTTTCTTCACCATGGTGATGGCTACAGATAACACTGGTTGAGTAAAGGCAATCAAGAAGCCAAATATTCTGCACTTCAAATTGTAAATCTGCCCCAAGGATGCAAATGAGTTCGTCATCTTCAGCGAAAAAAAAAGTTAGAAGTCAGTCATTGACTGCTTCAATGAACATTCACAATAACTAATTTTATAGATATCTTGGCATCCTGAGTGCTGTGCAAAAGACCAGTTCAAATTACAGATGTAAGAGCCAAAACGGAAGTGCAAATAAGAAAGCACTGATCTTCAAATTCATAAAGGACTTTTAAAAAAAGGAAAGCGATATCTACCCTTGCATATGAAGGACAGATGTGTCAAGGAATATAATTACACTGTACATTAGAGAAAAAGTGTTTCTAAAAATAAGGATAGGTCAACTAATGCAACAGACTGCTAAAAAATTTTAAAATATTCAAAATTATGTGTACAATGACAGAAACTCCATAATATTTGTGGAAAAAAACTCCAATGAAGATACTTTACACCCTGGAAAGAACACAGACTATGACAAGCATTTTTAAAACTCGGCAAAATTCTAAGAGGTCCACGAGTCAAATAAATGTCTGTGCAGTGAGTTTAAGACCCTTGAAAATAGTCCTGTTTATTTTGTAACCTCAGAAGTTCATTGTACAGCACACAACTAGATGTGTTATTGGGATATTTTCTAGTTGTCTTCAGAAAAACTGTCAGTTTGGTCGTACCAGCCAGCATTCTCTTCAGGTAACATCACATAAAATGGTTCCAGACAAAATCTAATAGAAAACCAATATATTCCCTTGCCAACATCAATCTATCTCCATATAAAGAAAAAGGGGGAAAAGTGTTAATCAAAGGAGTATTTTCCATTCATTCTTCCATGCAAGAGTTGTTTATTGCAAGTAAAAAGAAAAAAAAATAAATTAAAAGCGCCTAAGACAGGAGAGTACGTCTCCACAGATTAAATACAGCTCAATTCATACTTCTGAAAAAACAACAAGTAAACCCAAAGATGATTCACAGTCTGTCAACATGACTTTGTGACTTTCAATATTCCCTTTGTGGTTTACCCAAGAATTAAATAAAGCAATACCTGATAAAGTTGATGTAGCAACTCGCAGCATGTGAAACCACAAGTAGGGTCCCCATGTGAGCGTTGTCTGCAGGAACAAGAGTAGTATGAATATGTACAGCTGTATGGTCAAGGCACAAAATAAGACATGAAAAACCTCAAATGGATTGAGAAGAAAGAACTGCAGTGTTTTCTGTTTTCCAGCTACTACAACGTTTTTGCTTTAAAATAAGTGTAGACCAAACAAGTGAAGCAAAGTATTACCGTAAGATATAAATATAACCATGGTTTACCTCTGGGAAAATTTCTTTCACTCCTTTTTGCTTCCTGCTTCTGGACTTGGGAAATGACAAGCAGCCAACTCAGTCCCTGACTAGAGACGTTCTGAATTCCATCAGGCCAAGAGGAGAAGTGAGGTAACAAAGTAGTCCCTCATTACAATAATGAGTGAATTGCAAAAGACTGTTTAAACTCAAACCAAACCTTCAAACCTCTGAGGAAGAGGCTGCTTTAAAATATTTACAACCAAATAGGAATTATCCCTTGAAATTACACCTGAAAAACAAAACCAGGAGCCCTGAGGGAGGGGGAGAGGTACCACATCTCTGAGGGAGTGATGGAAAGGCTGCCAAGCAAAGTGCCTGGGATAATGTGAACCACAAATAAAATGAATAAAACAGGGCTCAGCTGGGGTCACCTCAAGCATTTGCTTGTGAGTGAGGAAGTTTCTCTGAAGAGCCTGCACACCAGAGCACAAAACATGGGACACAAACACAAGGAATTGGAGATCTGTGTGCAGCTGCAGGGGTAGGATCTTGTCAGGATCCCAGAGATGCAGTGAATGGACTGAGTGCTGCTGTGGAGGGATACAGACCCTTTAGGAAGGGCTGGCCAGGAAGACAAAGAAAAGGAATTGCTCTTTGCACGACTGGGGTGTATTCACAGCTACACCAAAAATACTGCAGCCTCCACACAAACTGATATATAGGTATTTACATTGTAAATTAAAGATTTAGAATTAAATTAATTATAAAATAATGGCTGTGCACAGGCTATGCTTTTCATCAAGGGAAGAGACCGCATCTGTTTAAAAAAAAACAAACAAAATCATGTAATAAAAAGGAAAAGGGAAAAGCAGATTCCAAGCTAATGGGGAAAAAATTGTAGGCTTTCCCTTTTGTGAAAAGGCAAATTCAACTTTCATAGTGAACTAAAACATAGTTATAGTTAACAGGTTGTTGTATTCAGGCAAGCTCTTTGATACATATTTCCCCCCAGAAAAGATCTCAGTAGAAGTACTTTTCTTCTGGAAAGTAGTAATTAAAAGTGTCAGCTTTTATTAAGTAAAACACATTAGCTCTACTCAGCTACATAAGTATTTATTACTTGCTGTTAAGAACTGTTTGGCAGTAACCTTTTTCTATGATCTTATTTAACAGATACCTGTACAGGAACAACCAATACTATTGTAAATAATACAGCTACAGAAACTACCAGGTATAGCCTCAGTATGCAGGTACTAGACTTTGGTGCTTTCCAAGCATAGTCTCTACAAATCAGTGCAGCAAGAAATTGTCTGTCAAGCCAGAAACTCAAGCTGGGGAGGCTGACAAAAAGCCAGATGCTATATATTTTTGGCAGTGGATATGGAAAATGTCCTGCTAAGGTAAAAGTGTAAGCAAAACCAGCTGCTATCCTGCTCACACAAAAGCACCTGCAGCTCATTGATTATGTGCTCAGTTGGCAAACAGGCTAACGAGGAGTTTGTCCAGTTGAAGAAGTCAAAAAAAGTGCTGGAAAAGCTTGTTGCCACAGGTGCAAATAATGGCACTGACAGGGCTCTGTACAGTCCTTCAGGATGACTGAGAGGGTTAAAAAGCATTCATGCAGGGCACAGGACAAACAAGGGCCGGCTGTGTGCTGTAAGAAAGAAGCTACAAGAGCCTCCATAATGTTTCAGAGTGAAAAGACAAGCTGAACTTCAACAGAAGTGACAGAAGTAACTCAGACCCATAACATTCTAACAAGTTTGTGGTAACACAAACATGGGTAACAGCTGAGGCTCAGCAGACACAGAGGTTCTATTTCTACTCTTCCCCCACCACAGCTAAAAATCAGTTTGGTACATTGGAAGCACTTCTAAGTTCAGCTTTGTGGGAATCTCTGCTTTCTGACAAAGCCCAACCAGACATTTCCTCATCCCTGACACGCAGGGCTTTGCCAGACTCCTCAATTTAAAAAGTAACTTTCTTTCCAGTGTCTCAAAGGGCAATATAAAATCATGAGAGAGGCTACTTCACAGGAAATCAACAGGAGAAAGATGGTTTGGAGAGTAAACCACCAGGAACAACCAGGAACAAGGGAACACCTCCAAGGAATCACCTGCTTTTTCCACCCATTCCCCCTTTACCTCTTCAGGGTAAATTTGAGTGCCTTCCCAGAGCACCCTGGAGATGGAAGCAGAAATGGCAGATGTGAGGCAAGAACTGCTACTGGGGAAACTGGAACTGTCCGAGTGACATGAACAGGGCTGTTAAGCAATGGCTCAGTACAAATTAATCAAATTAATCCTTGTCTGTGAAGCAGCTTTAATACACTGAGCTGGAAACTGGAAAACCATACCCAAGTCATGTCCTACAGACCTGTAGAACCACATACCCAGATACTGTATGTCAGCTACCTCTGGCCAGCTAGACAAGCCTTAATCTTCAGTCTTTAATCAACTCAAAGATGCAGCAATATTGTATTTCTTTACAGGTAACAAGGGACAGTATGAAATGCATACACTGTTTATTGTATTTCTCCTGCGATCAGTCTCTTTAGTAGATGTTTCTACAATGTTTAATTACATTATTCATCTATCCTGACTTTATTTTGTTGTTAAAATGGAAAACACAATGGTTTTGACAACTGTTTTTTAAATTACAAAAATTCTTAATGTATTTTAATTTAAATAGGAATGAACATAATGGATTCAATCATTGATAAAACCAAGGGGCCTCTAGTTCAGTAGCAGAACATGATTTTGTTTCCTAGTATGGGGCTGCCAAAGGGAGCACACATGTTCCCTTGAATTTCTGAGTGCACATGTTCCTAAACAATCCACATATGTATTTAGTTTTGGCAGATTTCAGCCCTAATAACACTTAAACTTTCCAAGGTATATAGGGTTTCTTTTCGTCAGAGAAATTGGTCAAATGAGAAAAATAATAATTTCCTGATTTAGGGAAAACAAATCTTGTATTTAATAATTAATATACATCACAAATAGATAATTTTTCATTGTTTATTGTGCCAAGATAAATTTTGAATTAGTATAATCAATGACTGTTCAATGCTATAAGAAGTTCTTTTGTGTAAGACCATATAAAATTGTAGCATCTACAGGCTAGTGAAAATAAGAACAGGAACACACATACCATCCTCCATCAAGAGCTTCTACCATATTATGAGTAGTTATTACTTGGTCAGTGACTATTTTTCTCCTTCATCCTCAAATTCTTAAAAGAAAATCAGAGTTTGATGGTCCTCAAGAGAGGAATTTCTGCTATTTGAAGTTAAGGCCCTTTTAACTACAGGATATCAAGATAACCTTCCTGCAAGGATGTGTTTCAGTCTTTCTGGGCATTGAAGGTTAATAAAATTAAATCTCTCCTGAAGCTTTGCTGCACATGTCTTCTTGGGATGGATTCTAAAGTTATCACACCAACAGTAATGTTGCTCACAGTTCCTCTGTGAAGACTTACACTTCTGCCTACTCATCTAATAGTGAATGCAGCAAAGAGTTTACAACAAGTGCCCCTCCAGTGATAAACAGGATTATCTTCTTAATTAATACAAAATAAAGTTTTTGTAGACAAAACCAAAAGAAAATAGACATATAGAGTGCAAACATCTATATTTTAGGACAAAAGAATCAAAAATGCATTTATGCTATTAAAGCATTTGAATTTCAGTGTGAGAACATTCAGATAATACTGAATTCTATTATCTAAAAAAGAATATCCTGTGTTCTGGATTAAAAAAATACAAAATACAATAGAATGGACACCCCAGTCTAACAATGTTAATGAACTGAGTGCTGACCTATAGAAGCACTGGAAGTTGTTTCAAAGAGAATTTAAAACCCAGTTCTTTTTGAGAATTTCTTTTGTTGTGAGTAATAGGAATCCACCACACCAAGTGTTCTGGTTATGGTATTACCAGAATATATACATACTACTTTGCTTACTAAGAAACACATTGGCACTGTCTGCGTAGCTCTAAAACACAATTAAACCAAGGTACTTACTGAAGACATTTCTTTACAACAAAAATATTTGTTTCCCTTAAACTCATTCAAAAACTGCCAGGATGCTAATACCAGCAGAGCTTTGAAATTTCATGATGGAAAGTTCCTATTCAAAATATTAAATGTGCCTTTTCTAAAAATAAACTGGTCCAGAACAGCTATTACTTGCAACATACTTTTTTGCATCCCAACTGAGATAACAAGTTTTAGACATGCTGGCCTCAGCAAACAGACTATTTAATTGCTTTTATAGAAGTCCTACAAAAAAAACCCATTTTAAAAGCAGCTGTTGGCTAAAACATCAAAGCTCAGCTTGGACTAACATTTCTTCAATTGTCTGTCTCAGCTGGGATACACAAACCATGCAGGAGATAAAGTAAACCTCACTTAATGGCAACTCCTGCTCTAATCAAGTTCATTCTGTCTGAGGTAAAAAGCAATACATAATAAGGCACGCAATAAACTACTCCACAATAAACTACTCTGGTGTGGGGGGTCCTTTTATTAAAAAACGTATTCAAAATTAAGGATTTAATAAACTATAAAAGGAGAATAACGCAATCTTACACCATACAATATACTTTTTGGTATTCAGAAAAGCAATCTGTATTAGGAAAGGGGGGGAACAATCATGCAGCATTTCTGGCTGTTGTGCACACTTGAGGGCTCTTTAGTTAAGTGTCCATTTGCACAGCAGCATGCATGTCTCTGCCCTCACAACACCTACACCAAGGCTTGTGAGCCTTCCATCACTGCATCACAATGGAACTCTTCTACTGTCAGGAAATGGCACTAAAAAATCATACACATTTTGTTCCCTGATCATTATAATTGGGAACAAAAATCTCTCAGACATCCATGGATATCTGACATGACTGCCTAGTGTGGAACAGACCTCACTCTGAAGATACCTGATCATTACCACAACAGTCAGTAAGTTTCACAGTTCCTGCATTTATTTGAGAAGATCCTTAAGGAGGAAAAAAGCACCCTAGTACCCAGCAAAGCAGCTTAACATTTAACTCATTGTTTGTGATCACAATATAGTTCTTTTCCAACCATATACTTCATATGTATTTAATACTGATAATATCCTACCTGCTATCAGGCTAATGTTATATGTTGTTGTATACAATAACTGCCTACCAAGAAAGAGAGCAATGCCACCAATCCATACAAAATGCATTGCAACAGCTTAGCTTGTGGAACCCCCAATGCCACCTGAATTCCCATAGTTTCACTGGAGCTTAGTCCTCAACCCTTTTTTCTTCTTCAAGATAAATTAATTTTACAGAGGGGAAGAGAGGTATTGCTTGATAGTCAAAGCAAACCTCTTACAGTCCACCACTTCTTCAGAAGAGTATAAGCAGAAAGTCAGAATCTTCAGTCCCTTCAAGAAAGTCAAGCTCTCCCAGGATGGATACACATATTAATAAATACAGGGCCTACTGCTGTAGAGTAAATAGAAAGCTTCAACCACAACATTTCTTAATTATGGATTCCCAAGCAATGGTGCAGGAGTCATTTCAACAAGCAATGTCAAGTAGAAAGCAGGACACTTTTCCACACATGCAAGGACTCTTCTCTGAAGTGTGGGAACAAGTAGCTCTACACCAGTGTCTGCCTCCAGTGTGCAAGCAGGCAGGAGGAGCTGCTGCACAAAGCCAGGACTCCCGGCTGCCTGAGCACACACCAGCACTTCGGGGACGACACAGCCAGTTTGGGAGTCTCCACCTCAGTACAGGCACCTAATGCAGAGAGGGCCAAGAAGAGAACTCCACCAGCAGGCAGGGAAGAGCACTGCAGACTCAATTGATTGGGGCAACGATTGTAGCACAAGGGTAGAGGTGGTTGGGACACCAGTTTCTGGGGTTGTCATAAAAGAAACACGAGACTGGGCATGAGGAGAGATGAAGAGCAGGATGTGGATCTTCTCTGGGACTGACTGCCAGAGGGTGGGGAGCTGCTGCTGCTGGTGTTGGCACATGAGGCTGTAAGCTTTGCAATCATGCTATCACTACAAAATAGTTTATCAGACAGGCCAACAGAATAAAACAAATTATATATTTCTTTTTACCTCTAAGTATAGATCCAGAATCACTGGCAAAAAGGAAAATGAATTTTAGCAGCTACAATGCACACTACTGGCTTTAATTGTTGAGACTTCACTTGAATCTGGACCAAAAAAAGGAAACTCCATTCACAGCCTGACCAGCATCTCAACAGCTTACAACACAGATGAACATTACTTACATGGGCTAGGCAGGTTCTTTAATATCTGTTTTTTATAAAACATGAATTACACCAGTCTTCCTTTACTTTTGCATGTCATCTGTTTCTTTCCCTCCTATACTCATTTAATTACATCAAATTGTTGTTATGGTAACCCAAAATTACAGATTTAACTCTCCACTGTCAACAAACATAAGGGAAAAAAAATTCTCCCAATTTTTTTTTAAAACAACAGTACAAATCAAGGAGATACAAGGCAAATATTATTAGAAAGGGAAATGCTGAAGAGGGCAAACTAGAACTGTGAAGAAATTAAATCCATTTCTAATTAATAAGGCTACTTCAGTGGAGGAGAACTCCAGGACAAAATTTTCCTGTAATACTTTTCACAGATTTCTGAGTCTGTTAAGCCAATCAAATTATTAGACTTATAATACTAAAGACTGTATCAGACTTGTGACACAAAAAATTAAGTATAAAATGTTTACAGTTGCCCAGTGAACCAGAAGTAGCAATTTATCAAGTAAAATACCTACAGGATCTACAGGTGGCAACAGGTCTTTTTTCTCTTGTTCATCTTCCTCTTCATCTGTGCTATATTCTTCCATTGTCTCTCCACTTGCAAAATGAATAACCCTTCTTGGAATTTTCTTTTTCTTTCCTAGGACACCCAGCTCCACATTCTCAAAGCCGCTATCTCCCTTTGAAACTTGCTATAAAGGAAAAAAAAAAAATCATTATCTCAAGTACATGCTTCTGGAACTGGAAAGTTCCCCCCTAACAAACTTCATGAGATATTTAAAATACTTTAGATTAATCAGCATTTACAGTGGACATTTATAAGAGCTTGCCTGTAGGTAAAAGACTGAAACATTCTTGTTTGCACATACCTAAAAACTGATCCCTTCTCTAAAAGTAACAAAAATGTTTCTTCTGGGGAAGCCATGTTTCATTAAATAATTTGATAAGCACATACATTTTAATATTTAAAAGTATTGTTGGGTTTGGAATTAATATCTAATGAAATTCATCAGGTAGTTCATAGGCTGTAGCCACCTCTTTGCAAGTTCAGACAGACACCTCTAACACAAATGAGAACTGAGTAACTACGCAGCCAGGGTCAAGCTTTAAAAAGATGCACCAAGGAATCTGCCCCTGTGGGCTTTCATCAGCAACTATGATTAGTACAAGGGACCAGGGTAAAAGGACAACACTTAGTTTTGTGGCTAAGAACGTGCAAAGTGTGAAGTACAACATCTGGCTGTGTTCTCCAGCTGCTGAATGCTGCAATGCAGTCTTTGGGTCACAAGCATTAAGAATATATACTTCTAGTTCAAAGGCTAGTCAATAAATCTTTAGGCTAGTCACTCCTGCAGGCAGAGAATTTTAGTGAGGTTTTGTATTGCAGCTATTAAAACAGAGCCTTCATCTTTTAGATGCTACTGCATCAAATGCACAAAACAGTGCTGAAAACACTTACGTAGAAAAGGCCACAGAGGTTAGGAAATGCCAACCACATGTTTTTAATGTACCATGAACGTTTCTAAAAATGCTTGAGCTCATGTAATTTGAAACTGTATCATAAGGCATGACATGCAGAGTGTGTGCAAAATCCAGGTTGCATAAAATGCATTCCAATTTCCAACTTCTTCCCTATACAAACCTAATGATCTCCACAGAGGACAATTCAAAATTATAAATAAAAATACACGTTTTATCACACAGTTGCAAGACAACCCTTAATTGCTGCAAGTGCAGCATCACCATCCTCATCTCATGCCAGATTACACAACACAGCTTTGCAAGACAAGCAGGCTTGGTTAGCCGGGAAAGACAGTGGGCATGAGAGAGAGAGGCAGCAGGGGGTCCTGGGAAGCAGAACTGTTTCCTTCATTCCAGCCACGGATTCTTCTCATGCCCATAGAGAAGAGGGAGGGAAGGTAGAGATCACGTGCTGAGCTCTACAGCGTGGAGAGGGAGCACACTCATTCATCATCTCTCCGAGCCCTGTACCACTGCTTCTCAAAACTGCAAGTCATCTCAGCTTCCCCCAGCATTGCTTTAGCCATGGTGGCACATTTCAGGCATTCTCCTGCAGAAGCACAGCAGAATCCAGCAGCAAGTTTTCAATGGGGTAATTCAGCTGAAACAGGAATGCATTTTCAGGCAGAATCACATTTTCATATAGAAAGACAAAACTGACTACCTGGGGCCCCATGCAATCTCTCTGCTGTCTATTAGTCTTGGGAACAGAGCAAAGCAAAACAAAACAAAAACACAAATGCTGAAAACAGTGAAGCAACCTGAGAACTGAGGGCGCTCCTTGCTGACATTACAGAAGTGCCACTTCCCGTGACTCAGTTCTGTATCTTTTTGTGCAAAAAGCACCACAGAATCAGCTTTTCATGAACATTCCACACTCCTTTATTGGCATCATACAATGACACTGTTTTTATATTTAGTCACAGTACTGAAGAGCACTGTTGCAAACACAACATCATAAATATCACTGTGATTAATAAGAGCAAGCAATGTGAGCCCCTCCTTAGAGTTCCTCTAAAAGCACAGTCTCTTCATCTGATTTTGGCTCATTTAGTGCAAATGCTTCAAATATTTTAACTTAAACAAATGTTGTTTAATATTTCAAGTTTTAAAAGAAAGCTTTAGTTGCCTGAACACCCTCCCACACTCACACTACCTACAGAAAGCAGCTCCACATAGCTGCTACTGGTACATTTCAGACAAATGCAGTAGTTCAAGACAGTAAGGATTCGTCAAGGAACAGTGAACCTGGTTCCCTTACTGATCTGGCACAAAGTCCTACATTATCAAACAAAATAATATATGTCATCTGCTGTTTTGGTTATTACCTAGTCAACAAACTTGAGTGTGGGTTTTAGTCATCACTGGCCTAATGACTGTTTTACCTGCACAGCATCAATAAAAGCCAACTCTCCCAGTAAGAGCAGAAAGTTCAGCACCAATAAATTTTATCTTTCCAAAACTGTGGTAATGCAGATCTGTTCTCGAGTGATCAGCTAGATTCACTTTATAGCTCAAATGCTACAGTATTTCTTGTTTGAGAATTTATACTTTTGATCTTCCTTTACAAATTTGATCTTCTTTTCCAATTTAGGAAGTTTTTACAAAGATCTTTCTTCTAGTGCACAGCTTTAGTCAGGTTTCAGATCTCATTTTTTTTCCACAAGCTCCTCCTTTGCAAACACATTATATGGTCTTGAAACTCTGAGCACTTGTGCCCACGTCACAGAAGTATTTACTTTGGCTTCTATTCCAGCAACTATTAGACACCAAGGCTGGTCACTCTTGTGCTTTTGCCACACTAGCCAACATTCTTAAGGTACTCAGTAAACACTGTAAGGCAACTTCCCCTTTCTTCTAATGTCCTCTTGGAGTTTTTCTTGGCTTTATGGCACACATACAAACCTTGCCTGTCAGGCAGTCAGGATCTGAAACTCATGTTCCTTGTTTACCCTCTCTACACCCACTCTATCTCACTCTTTGTCCATAAACAGAGAGAGCAAGGGATCTTCTAACAGTGCTGATACAATACCCAGCACAATAGAATTCTAGTCCACATATAAAATGCCAAAATAAATAAACTACAATTAAGGATAAGGTGTGCCTGGACACCTGCAGGCAAGGTGGGAGAGCTGACACAAGCAGTATTAGGTGATGCAATAACATAAAGTTTCATGAAGGAGATGAAGCAGAAAAGTAAAAAGTAGTAAGGAGACCAGACTACTCACTTTGGTGCCTTTTAACCTGTCGAATGCAGGAATCCCTGTAAGAGCTTGTGACCCAAAGCACCAAAGTGTGTGATGTCCACTCTCCTTGCTAAAGATGAGCAATTCAATTTGCACAGATCTACTGACCTGATACTGCTAGTCACTAGAAGGCTGGTAACAGCTAATGAAAAATATTTCTACCATGCTATCTTGGATGTCTTACCTTTTTTTTTTTTT
>VXBB01003584.1:1031790-1050976 GCA_013399915.1 Illadopsis cleaveri | reverse complement strand
CCCGGGGAGGCGAGAGCGGCCGGGCGGCACCGCCCGTCACACCGCCCGCCGGGGCGGTGCTTGCGGCCCGCGGGGCGGGAGCACACGGGAGCCGGGACCCACCCGGCAGAGATATGGGCACCGCTCGCACCGGCCTCGGTCTCTTCGCTTCTCTCCGCAGCCCGGCATTAACCGGAGCCGGGAGAGAGGCAGGGGAGAGGCCAGAGACAGCCGGGCTGCCAGGGACAGCCGTACCTCCACTGAGGTGGAACCATACTCCCACTGCACTGGGGGAACAGAACACATTCTGGGGCAACACACACATCATCTTCCCCAAATAGTGTGAAGCCCTGCAAAATAATAGAATAACATTTTAAGAAGCAGATGGAGCTCCTTGGCAGTAGTCAGGGGGCTTGCTAGCCCAGGATCACCCTTGCTCAGCCTTGGAGGATTGGGTGTTGGTTCAGGGAGCTCAACCCCTTTGTAAAGAACGAACCCTTGATCAAGAAAGAAATGCACACCAGGAGTGCCCTGGCCCTGGGCTGCTGCTGGGTGAGAAAATAACATGCATGCCCAGGAGGGTGGGAGAAGTGTTTGCCAGGTAAGAGGTTTGCTCAGCTGCTCCTGGGGAGAGGTGGGAGCCTTTCTGCCTCCAGTGTGTGCTGATCCCGGCAAAATGTACATTAGTAAATGTCAACTACCACTGAAACCAGCTGGAGGTGGAAGGATCTGAAACATTCTTTTTATGGGATTGAGAAGGGAGTAGTTTTAATTTTTTTTTTTTTTTGGGGGGGTGGGGTGGAACCAATGGCTGTAACATGCACTTACATGACAGCAAGAGCCATCTTTCAATCCTGCATCATTAAGAATAGTTTCCAAAAAATTACACTCTATAGCACAATATGGGCTCTTAGACACTTTCTTAATCATATTATCCAGAGCCCATGACAAAAGACCAGGTAAAGTACAGATGCATCAGACTTACAATTACACTAGCATAAGGCAGAAAATGTTCCCTTGTGAAAAGGGCTGACACACAATGTATGATTACAGAAACAGAAAGATTACAGAATGAAAGGTTAGAGTATTATTTTAGATAGTATGGGGCTGAATATCTGCTTAAGGGATTACAACAAACATACATCACTTAAAAGTTGCAAAGAAACAAACTAACTTAAGGATACATAAATATTTCTTATCCGCAGAGTATACATTCTGTTTAGTGAAGGACTGGTTGGCATAGAGTGACAGCTCCTCAAGGGCAGCATTAAATCATCAAGCACCCAACTTGCTTTCCTTCGCCTCTACTGTGGTTAGAGCAGCTGTACAGTCATATTGTACTTAATCTTTCATCTCCCAGAACAGTTGGCATTTGGAACTTGGACAAGTTTAATAACTTTTGCACAGTAATGGTGAAAGTCCTATGTAAAGGTAGAATTAACAAAGCCATAGCTGTTTGTGTGTGCTAATAGTTAATTGTCCAGCTTCTATCACACAGCTATCTATTGACCATCATAACCATTTCCTCTTTGTAGGCTGCTCAGCAGCAGCCTGAGCTCAAACAGCTGAGACAAAAGCTTGTCTGACAGCAGCAACAGCTTTCAGCAAGATATACACAGGAAGGCAGACCTCAGTCTTCTAAGCATTTCCAGCAAATTTTGCTTGGCTCTAGCTCTTCAAAGTTCTTGTATGCTAGAGAAAACTTTTCTGCAGACTTTTCT
Organism: Illadopsis cleaveri; assembly: GCA_013399915.1. Lineage (NCBI taxonomy): Eukaryota > Metazoa > Chordata > Aves > Passeriformes > Timaliidae > Illadopsis > Illadopsis cleaveri. The sequence continues at coordinate 1,049,276 of VXBB01003584.1, read as the reverse complement.
GAGATGCCTTAGAGGATGAGTACAAAAACCCTAATGCAAGGAAATGGAGCTGGGAGTGTTATGCATTTGCCGGGAGAGTTTAATTTGTACCAAGCTATGAAAGGCTGTGTAAGTCACCAGTCCATTTAGATGTGCTCCTATACAGTCGAACTCTTGTTCTTAGTGCCTCTGTCATGGATGTATTTTTTTTCCAGACTTGAGATCCTCAGGCAATTTTTCTAAGCAGGCTCCAAAGTATTTTGTACCTGGCTTGCTAAGCTAAGAGCAATATACACTTTGTTCATTCCAGCATATATCTTAGATATAACAATTGACACACACTTAAAAAAAACCTGCATTCTCAATTTGCCTCTGTCTCTGCCAACACTCAGCTAGTGTTAGCTCTCTTCGTATCTGGTTGCAGTTTTAGTGCTTTGGAAATGGTGAACTCAAAACTAAATGTAGGCCACAAGCTGAAAATAGAGTTAATTGTTGGTAACTTGACAGTCTGACTGAGCCTGTCCTGGAGCACAGTGCTTCACTGTTCACCCTCAATATCCCTATTCATGTTTGATTTCCATCAAAAGCATTAACCATCCACTCTCCCCTATGGACTGCATTTCAAACCAAGATTTCATACTCTTTCCTGCATGGTTTTGCATGTTGCATTGGTTTATACTGCTCAAGAACTGAAAATACTATAAAAAAAAGAAAAATCAGGTTTTAGTAAGCACATCACTTCAGTAGCTGAGGACAGCTCCCCAACAAGCTGGTGATAGGCAAGGACTCATTCTTTTGTTATACTTAAAACACAAAGGTTCAAATTAACTGATCCTTTTACAGATTAATGCTATGCATAAAATGCAGTGCATTTAGATAGATGGCATACTTAAAAGGTTTTTCAGCATCCTCTATATACTGAACACATACCATTAATCAAGCAGGAGATAGTTTCACATTATAAACTACATTACAGCACAGCTTACAATTTATTAGTGCAAGAGTATAATTTCGTATACAAGATATTCCCTGTTAGCTGCCACCATCTCAAGAGAACTGGCTGACAGAGGGACTCACCTGTTTTAACTACTGCATTTAACAGACAGCAGCAATTTGGTGTCCATTTACTAAATAAACACTGCAGCATATTAAAATTTATAATATACCCTCTTACCCTAAGATAAGGGTAAAAGAGCTTACCATATTTGCCAAGATCAGTGTTGGATTTCAAGGTTCATCTTGGTCTACCTAGTTTCTGAAGCATGCCTGTGGATTCTACCCTTTTGAGACCAACACAGTAAACTGAAATACTAAACTGCTATAGGAAATGAAGATGAGACTGTAGCTGAGTTGGGGCAGTATGCTCTGTTAGATACAGCTATGTCTGTTTTAAATTTCAGTACCAGCACAGAATTCTACCTAATATGCTTTACAAATTATCTGCAGAACAAAAGAACTGCTTAACTGGCAGCCTGGTATGAAGATCATCTTCAGCATATGAGACAGTTTGGTATCTATATACCTGTACTTCTTCAGTCCCTTGATTCTTTGTGTATAGGGGAAGAACGATGAAATTCTATGCAACAAAATCTTGTACAAACCTGAGCACAGCACATCCACATTCTAAAAATGTTCCACAGATGAGCACCAACAGCACATTTTCAGGTGCTGAACTATTTTTAAAGTATCTATGCCAAACATGAGTTACAACAGTCTTCAGAAAATAATCAAACTAAGAAAATAATCTCATTACATACAAATAAAGGACAGTTAAAAGAAACTGAAGAAACAGGCCATGCCCTTGTTTATAACCACTTAAATTTTATTTTACAGTATATTTGTGACATTTTATGTTACTATAACCAAAGATCAAGGTTGTTTACAAATATAATGGCTGCCATTTGATGTAAACGATTAAAAAGTGTCTCTAGATATTAAAATTTTACATCATGATTTTGTTTTATTAAATTGAATTACTCTTTGTGCCATCAGTTATTAGTGGAGAGGAACTAATTTAAGCAAAAATAGTTTTCAGAAATTAGATGTAGAAACTGAGAAGCCTGGATAAGAATTCAAAAGACCACTCTCTCATCACTGTAAAAAGGAAGAAAGCAAATTCATTCACTGAAATTGCAATGAAGAATCAACCAAGTCCATTTGTATTAAGGCTTCTTTACATATTATTGAATCCCATCATGCCTTTCATATTCCCAGCAGCACCTTGTTGAAATTGTCTCATCATTGACTGCAAACCGGCCATGCCACCTGCAGAAAATAAGTGAGAACATGAATGTGTTAATGAACTCGATCTGAAGCACAGCTCTCTTACTTGAGGCATCATTACTGTACACACACTATTCCAGCAATCTACAAAGGCAGAAGCTCAAGACTGTCAAACTAGGTTTTTAACAGCTATTGAAAATAAAGAACTGAGTGAATTACAGAAAGATGTGCAAAACACCAGGCTTTAAGTAGACTTTAAGACTACTTCTGCATTAAGAATTAAACAAAAAGAAAAAAATTGATGGAATAACTATTACCAATCAGTCAGGTTCAGGTATGGTAACTTTACAATGTGAAGTTGCTCTTGTCAAATTTAATTACTTGAGGCAAAACTTAGAAGAGAAGGGAAGATTTGTTTTACCACAGACATCCTTCACCATTCCAAATGCTCATTTTGAGAGCTGAATCCAATTGAAAGACTAGATTAAGCACTGCTAAGTGCGAAGTATTTGGACTAAACTTTCTGATTCTTGTTAGCAAACCCTAAACTTCATACTGATATATAATGCAGATAGTCTCCCATCCCCTTTCTCACTTTCGTATCTCAAATGCTCCACTATAATTGGCAGTCCTCTCTTGAAGCTATAAAAAGTCAGCACATACCCATATGATGAAGAACTCTTGGATCCATCATCTTTGCCATCTGCTGGTTCAGTTTGGCCAACTGAGATGGGTTTACATTCTTGGACATATCACCACCTAAAGAAAAGATCAATCATAAGAAAGTGGATTGACATATGGTGCTAGAAATAAAATAAATCCAAATGTTACCTCCTAATTCTAGATTCAAATCCTTAAGTCCATTATTAGAAGTTACTACATCAGCCATTCAAAAGTGCCTTTAGGATCAACAGTCCCTGCCCTCCACATAATAGACTGAAGTGAATTACAGATTACTGTAGTAGTAATCAAGTCTGCATTGATAGAAATACAGTAGCTCTCCTTGCTAAGTTACACATTGGTGTCATGAAGAACAGTGCAGCTCTTACTAGTCACATAAAAGAACTTTCAAACATCATGAAAATGAGCAAGCTACAACTCACTTTCTCCTCTCTCTAATCTTCTCATTTCCTCTGTGTTCACACATCAAGTGACCTCCCCCCTTAGTTAATAAATTTTAGGGCGGGGTTTTTGGTGTTGGTTTGGGGTTTTTTGTTTAGTTGCTTGGGGTTTCTTTACCTTTGAAAAGCCCTTTGATGCCTCCCATCTTTTTCACCATTTGTGCAAACTTAGTGTATTGGGTCAAAAGCTCCTGAACATCTCTGGTAGAAACACCCGAGCCTCTTGCTACTCTTTGGATTCTTCCTGGCTGCTTACTGAAAACTTTGGCACCATCTGTACTGTCAAGTTCTGCAATTACAGTGTGGAAAAGAAAAATCCATTGAGTCACTGACATTAAAATCTGTTACAATTGGTAGCAAACCCGTTCTCATTGTTGAGAATTTAGTTTTGAGCCAGAGAATAAAAAGCTTAAGTTTTAGAAGTAACAATGCAAAATTTTACAAACCATTGAGACATAATATTCTAGGAAGTAATACTAAAAAGCTCTTATATTCATATGTTAATCACCATTATAACAAAAAGCCATGTGAATAAATTATGCTCTTGGGATACTTGGTCTTAAGCCATATTAAGGGGTTTAGCACAAGGGGTAAGAGCATACTACTAAAGGACTTACAGGTGCACCAGAAACAACACTGAATTCCAGAGACTAGGCTATGTCACCAAGTAAATTTGAGGGTGGGTAGGAAAATGACAGCAATGCCAGATTAAAGATGAACATACATTATTAATTTGCAAGTATAGCATTAATAATTTATGAACAGTTACAATACAATGAATAAAAAACACATTGATTTCCAACAGAATGGAAATTATTCAAAATCCCACCTACTCTATACAAGACAGAGCAGCAACAGGCAAAGTATCTCTAAATATTTAGATTTATTAAGAAATTTGGAGACACATGTACTCCTTGCTATTCTCAAGAAAGAAAATAATGGCAAGAAATATTTACTAGTCATTGTACATGCTGCAATGTCTTTTTGTTTCCAGAAAAATCTCTCTAAATAAGCTTGTTCAACAATCAAGAAAAAAAACAGTGGGTGAAATTTGGTTTACCTTGATCATTCATACTGTCCATTATAGTCATGAGTTTCTTTAGCCTTGCCATTGATTCCTGTTCATTGCCTTTACTCATGAAGTCAGTTCCAAAACCAGGGATCATGCCCTTATTTTAAGAATGGAAAACAAAAGCTATGTCAGAATGGGCAAAGCTAACTTTAATTAAGCAGAAAGAAATAAAGACAGCAACAGTTAGTTCAGTAGTTACATACTGCAGTAGGCAAATCATTTCACCTTTTTGAAAAACACAGAGCACAGAATATAACATTTCAATGAAGAGTTTTAAGTTTACAGAGATTTGTCAAATATCAATGAAAATCTGGTAAAACAAAATTATTTTTGGGATAACTAACCAAGATCTGACTGAATGGTCCCATTTTCATGATGTTTTGGAATTGTTCATACATATCTCTTAATGTAAATTGACCTGAAGCACAACAACAAAAGAAAAGTTAGCAGAAGTCACACTAGCATTTTGGTCCTACTCTCCTTTTTCAATGATTCTTTGTATTCATAAGGTAAATACTATACTACATAGATAAGTAGATAAATAAACCTCTTCACTACTAATACAGCTAAACAGTTTCAGATGGCACATGCTGAACCATAAAGCTAGTTATTCCTGCAGCTGCAGGCTGACAGACTTATCATTTGAAACACACAACCCAATTTACTTGGCTGCCACATTTACTAGAGAAAGAATAACCATTCTTCACCGTGCACATGAACAAGTTGTTTGTGTCTCCACACAGCACAAATTAACTCAGTGGTCTCTGTCACAGAGAACCTGCCACAGTCAGGTCACTGCAATGCATCTGCTTTTCAGGCCTTGGGAATAACTTACCATGTTTTAGCTTTTCTATGAGTGCTTCGTTATCATCCAGCTTTAACTCATTTACTTTATCTATCAATCCTTCAATATCACCCATACCTGGATAAAGAAAACAGATCTGAAATTAGTACTAAAAAGATTACACTTTGACTTTACATTATCCAATTCTAAGTATCTTTTAAGTACAGTTGTACATAGGACATACCAAGCAGCTTGCTGATGAAAGGCTGTGTTTTAAAGGGTTCAAAGTCATCTATGTGCTCACCAGTTCCAATAAAAATAATAGGACTCTTTGTGGCAGCAACTCTGCAATAAAATATATTTCATGAAATGGCCTCTCAAACACCATCCATCTTTTGTACTATAATCAGCTAGGCATCATTAACACTATGCATTCTGTCTGAAGTATCTGCCTTACTCCTCAAACTATTAATTAAAAAACACCCACCACTTGGATGTTTAGCTCAGAGAAGTTACAAAGATTTTTCTCTAATTAGTACTTTATAAACTACAAACTCTGGAAAAATCATCAACAGAAATAGAAGCTGCTAATTTTCATTGCTGAGTTTAAGAAACTTGAGAGGAAATAAAGAAAATTAAATGATCTTCAGTTTATGCTAATACTGGGATATTACTGATACATACACTGATACTAATGATAATACTGTCAAATGACTGGCATTGATTACAATTCATTCAAGGTACCTCACACAAAAGACAATCTCATTTTCAACACAGGAAAAAGCTCAGACATAACTCAGAACCTTTCCACCACACTGGCACTAGCTTTTAGATAAAGCTCAGTTTCCAGTCCACAGACAGTACAGAGTAAACACAGCATACTTAAGGCACATAAGCACATGACAACTCAAGAGCAAAATGAAAATACCAAAAGCTTTAGTACTATGCTATAAAATTATGCTATAAATAAAGCAAAATACATATGGCAGTTTAAGAATTCTAACACTTCATATTGAAGTCAGGCAGGAATTTAGCAAGTCAGGGTCAGTTATTTTGACTGTTTTGACAAAACAAGCTGTATCATTGAAAGGCAGTTGTAACAAGCATATAAGGCTGAAGATAAAATGTAACATCTTCTGGTTGATATTCTGCCAAGATACAGCATATGGGAAGTCCACCAAGAATGGAATTTGGGTTAAGTATGACCGCAGACAACTATTCACCAAGTTTCGGGACACTGCCAATCCAGAAGTTTGATTTGCATTATAGTTTTAAGGTCACTAGATAAGAAGAGGTACAGTTTTCCCCTTTTGGAAAAAAACTCTTGAGATGCAAAATTCTTAATAGAAGTCATATCTGTTGAGCCCAAGTTTATCTATCTGGAAAATGCCTAATATATAATATACAATGAATATTGCTTGATGTTGATTTCAGAAGACAAAAGTCTGACCTGTGACAATACAAACTACTGTACTGAAAATACATCATATCATCAGCTTCTGATGTTAAATATCAACAGGTGATCCCACCCACCAGAAGAAGGATAAGAATCTAAGCATAACTGTGACTGACTTAGATTCTGTGCAGTGTGAGAGTGACACTTCCACAGGACAGGTTTCTGTGAGACACACACATTTCACAGCAGGCTGCACATGGCCAGATGTTGGACACTGATATACCACAGTACTTACGCACTAAGAGCTCCACCTCCTTTGGCATGTCCATCAAGTTTAGTAACAATAACAGAAGCTACATCTACTTTGTCTTTGAAAGCTTTAGCTTGAGCTTCACAAGCTTGGCCAATGGAAGCATCCATCACATAAACAATGTTATCTGGTTGCTAGGTAAAATGAGATAAATAAAATAATAATTTCCTGCTTTACTAGACAATGTTCATGCATTATTATTATTATGTAGGTTCAGTAGCAGAACTTACTGCAATAACAGTATATAAGAGCTGTATGCTAGAGCTTAAAACAGGACCACTGTTTTATGAACAGTATTATCTAAAGACCATTTAAAAAATTCTGATGCTGTATGACTATATGATTTATCTACAACACAAAACATTACAATTTAATAGGTTTGTGCTTATTAGTTATGATTCAAGTGATTTTATCCAGTATCTTGAGCCAATAAGATAATTAGCATCTACAAGCAGTTAATAGCTACCATCTTTCATTTGGTTTTACATTCAGATATTTAAGACATCCATTCCTCTAAAAATAAGTTAGCCATTAGTAGGAATTGTGTGGGAAGTGTCATATTGTCATGCAAGACCACAGAATCAAACAAATAGCCAGACTTTTTAAACCCATAGAAACAACAGCTTCATTTACATATCAAAACAGTTGAAAGTTATCCAATCATCTCCTCTGTTTCAGTGCAATTATTTGTGACAATCCCAGAAACTTTAGTATTCATAGTTAAAGGAGACCAGACTGGTTCTTTTATCTAGTTTTTCAATGCAAAGATCCTGAAAAGAAAAAGTTAAAGCAGGAATGGCAGTCTGGTTATATGCAAGCATCCTTGAAGAGAAGAACAGAAGAATTAAAACTGTCGCAAAACTAACAAGCACTGATCATTCAGTCCTTGCATATTCATATCTCTGTAATTTCTAATATAATCTAGGAGTTACAGCAAAATGCACACAGAATATTAGGATAAAGATTAATCAACTGTCATCAAATGACTATGCCAAGTTACTGTATTCCTCAAAACTACTCACTATGGCATTAGCAACTTGTAACATCTCTTCAAACAAAGAGTCTTCTTGTTTGTGACGTCCACTTGTATCAACAATGATTATTTCAAAGTTTTCATTCTTGAATTTCTCAACACCTTCTGAGGCAATTATTACAGGATCCATTTCTGTATAACTGATCAAAGAGAGAAACAAAGACTCAGAATTTCATCACTGGACTATAAACTTGTTAATGATAAATCTATCTGAATTTCAAGAGGGAATTCCTCTGATGTAAAGCAAAAATTGGTTAGAAATATGTCTTCTTGAGCCATTTACCCCTACTGCTCAGTGAACTGAAGCACAAAGACTGAAGCCTGTCTCACCTGGTGGAAGCTGCAGTAAGTTCTACAACACCCTCCCTCAAATAAGATTTAGCTGAGCATCTAGACAATTCACCTCCAGTGACGCTTAGGGGAAAGTTATTTACTGCTTTATAAAAGATATTTCAGGTCCACCTCTGTCTCTATTTCATAATAAAAATTAAGCATCCAAAAATAGTACCCTTTGATCTGTGAGATACTTCCCAAAAATCTGGCCATGTCTGGTAAAAGTCTGTGAACTGCTACACATTGAGTATCCACTACAGTGAATTATTCCTGGACACCTGATCTCTTTGTACACTATCCTACCTGCTACTCCTGGCAGTACACTGAACTGGGCAGAATTTTCAACTGAGCAAGTACTACTCAGAATGTATCACTAATATGAAAGCAAGTTGGCAATGCTAGATGGGGTTTACTGCAAAATGTTCAACCCAGAACAATATATAATTGGAGTTGAATTGTTCTCCAAAACGATTCTGAAAGATGCTTACCTCCCATAAAAGGGAATTCTTGCTTTTGTGGCATTCTGCTTTAACTGGTCAAAAGCACCTGTAAGACAGGTATAGTCAAGGGACTACTTAAGAAAATCTTCAAATATTATAGATAGAGAACTACATCAGAGTCTGTGTTACCTGCTCTGTATGTGTCTGCACATATTAAACAAGTCTTCCAGCCTTTCCTCTGATAGAAGTATGCTAACTGTGAAATGAAACCCAAAACAAGTGGTTACACCAAAGTCCCATTGACATGACACTTCCAACAGCTTGAAGTCACACACAGAGGACACAAACTCAAGCCACCCTTGCTATAACTGAGGCCACAGAGTAGGACTCTTCACTGTTAGCATGGCCATTTGGAAAACCATGTTATAAATAATTATTAATGGCAAGATGAAAACACATGCTTGACTCCGCTTCTGATTTCAATTTCTAGGAACAGCTACAAATAACTTAAGTTCCCATTTTACTAACTCCTGAATTCTTCTTACTGTTAATACTACAGATTGGACTAGCATGTAGGAACTACCCAAAGCAATACTTCAGTATCAAGTATCATAATGGCTACAACTTGTACAGCTCTAGGTTTCTGTACTTCCAGAGGAACAAAGGCATTTCCATTGAAAGGACATGTTTTAAAGGAGTGGATAGAATCCTCACCTTTCCTACAACACTCAGCTATGTATATTCACAAAACACTGATGAAAGACAGATGTTCAAAACAAAGTTCACCTACATAAGCACTGAGAAAGTCTTCTGAAATCACATCAGGCTATCCTGAATATTTCACTATGTGTGAATCTCAAAAGGAGATGACAAAAAACAACAAAGATGTTTTTTTTCCACAGGATAATTTATGCTCAGAACTTGGAATGTATCAAGCTCTGTCTTGGGGTGAATGATGAGTGAGTCAAGAGCTTTTGGTTTAAGATAAGCAGGAAGATTAGTGAGGGTGATGCTGTTGTGGTTGTTTGTTACAGGCCACCTGATCAGAAGGAGCAAGTGGATGAGGCCTTCTGCAGGCAGCTTGAAGCAGCCTCAAAGTCACAGGCCCTGGTTCTTGTGGGGGACTTTAACTACCCTGACATCTGCTGGAGAAGCAACGCAGTGAAGCACAAACAGTCCAGGAGGCTCCTGGAAAATGGAAAGCAAAGATTAAAACTTCCTGTCACTGGTAGTGGATGATCCCAGAAGGAATGGTGTGCTGTTTGACCGTACACTAACAAACAGGGAAAGCCTTGTTGCAGATGTGAAGATATATTGATTCAGAGCATTCTTTTTTTAGCCTTAAAAAAATACAAATGCAAATTTCCTGCTTTTCCTAAATGAGTAATGGAATGAGCATCCATTCTTAGTATTAGTCTTAAACCTAGAAAGTGAACTACAATGTCGTGGCTTAATTCCACTAAGTGCAAGGACAAATAGAAAGACTCTCTTATAGGGTATTGTTTCATCAAGAATTCAGTTTAAAAAATTCTGAAGGAAGTCCTACAAGCCATAAATTGCCCCAAAAGAATATTACTTTCAACATTCATCTCGTATCAGAAACCTCTCCGCAAACATATCTCTACATGGTAGTGAGTTAGAGCTTTTCTACTAAGAAAAATAGCACAGACCCCTACCTAAGGAGTCCAATGACCACCAGCTTCCCCAAGAAAACCCAAACAACAGACAAACCAAAAACCATGCAAAGAGATCCACTGCATGTTACCTTTGAACAAGTTGTTGTTTTACCACTTCCTTGCAAACCAACAAACATTATAATATTCTGTTTTCCTTTGGTAGGTGTCCATGCCTTGACTCCAGGATCTACAAGCTAAAGAACAAAGAGTAACACAGGTAGCAAATCCAAATATCAACAGCACAGAACAGCTGGTGTCACAGCCATGCTAGGTGTCTGGCTTCATATTTAAAGGAGAAAAACAGCTTTTGCACATTCTTATCTTAATTTGGCTTAGATTTTTGCTGATTTACAGTGAACAGCAACAGCCCTTACAGGATATCTATAGTATATAATATTCTGCATAATAATTATGCAACAATAACAGTGTTAATTTCTTTCTAACACCAAGCACAGTCAGGATGGCCTGTATATATGGCACAAGGATAACAACCAACACAGAAAGGTGACCTCCACCCCTCTTGTCACTGCTCAGTGACTTTTTCCAGTGAGAATCCTATAGTACAGAAGGCTTTTTAGGGTTGCTGCCTTACTTGTGAAATGAGTGCAAGGTACATACATTTGTGAGAGCCACCATATGTCTGGGCACAGACTACACAAGAACAAATGGCTACGCTGGTAATTAGAAAGAGGGCAGAATACAGACACCAAGTCCTGATTTGACCAAGCAGGCAGATTAATGAGAAATGTTGCATTGAGCTGCTGGGTTGTTACTTAACACTTTTTCAAAGGTTTATAAGTAGTCTGAACATTAGCGTAGCAAAGGTGTGTTCTGGGACAACCAAAGACAGTCTAGAAGTGAGCAGTACTTTACTCTTGTCTTTACATTTTAATTGAAGAATAAGAACAATTGAACTTAAATCTTAAGCTGAAGTTAGTTTGAGAAATGCCCAGGGTGTAGTTTCAATAAGAATACTACTGTTTGCAGTAGTAAGAAGCCTCACATCAGAAAGCATAACTGCAGGTACCACATAACCTCCTAAAAGCTTGGCTTGCTACTGCACTACTTCCAGACTGTACAAGGAAAGTGATGCCATGCAGCATTTTGAAGTCCTACCTTAACAAGCTCTTTAAAGACTGCATGCTGGATCATTTTCCTTTTGTTAAGGCCAGATGCCATTTCTTCAAGATCAATTGCAGACCTGAGTTTAAGAAAAGCATGAAACACTAGCATAACTTAAAGCATCACTTGAACCTAATAATAAAGTTTTTACAACTGCAACAGCACCCTGATTTGTTCTCAGTCTTCAGACAGGATGTACTTAAGAAGTGACATGCACTGAAGACATTCTTATGCAGAGGACAAAAACAGGTTTCTAAAACACATCTTTCAGACTTGCATTTACTTAAATTACATCTGAAAATAGGCAAGATAACAGTGCTAGTCACATACACAGATCTATTTACAGCCAGCACAGAACATGTGAAGATGATGTGTCCATGAAGTAATGAAGAACTTGTTTATCAGATGACTCGACTGATGACAGCAACAGATTTTTGAAACAAGCCTGTAACAGCAATAAATGGCTAAATTTTACCAGACACTTTTGATGGAACTGGCTAAACATTTAGTTAAAACAGCTGTTTTCCTCTTAAAAGAAAACTGGGTGTGTCTAAAAATACCCCAACATATTAAGTTATAAATTAGTTTTCTTTTGTAACTTCAAACTACAACTTTTACAAATATCAAAAGTTAAATGCAGTTGGATTATTTCACTTACTTAACATTTTCTCTAAGTTGCTTCACAAGTTTGATATTAACATCAGCTTCCAGTAATGCTGTACATACTTCTTTTAGCATAGCATTTAAAACCTTTGGAGTATAAAAGAAAAATCAGAAAAATTGTTTTACAATACACAGATTAACTAGGCCACCATTAGGTCAAAATGAGAATGTGAAAGTCTATTTATAATATAACCATGGCTTTAACAAATTAAATGCATGTACTCCCATCATTAAATTGACTGTCACAAAGTCTGTGCATTTGTTCCCATGTAAATACAATTTAAATCTGAAAGGGAAAGGCTCCCAATTGTAACAATTGCACACTACATAACACTAACACAAAACACTTCCTACTGCATTATGGCCAACAGCTCATATGGCAGCAAGACTTCCTGAACTCCCCTCTGGGTACTCTTAAAGACTCCACCAAAAAAATCTTGGATCACAACACCATTTCTGTAAATGCTGAAGAAGGACACCCTCCTACCTGCATTTTCAGAAACTGGACTGCTGCTCTGATTGTATGCCTTTTAGGCAAGCAGGTGCCTCAGCTAGAAACCCTTTTTATTCTGAGTTTTCAAAGTCTTGGACAGATAGATTTTTCTGAAAGTAACACCTGCATAAATGGCCTCATTTTCACATCTTGAGCTATTGCAGGAAAAAAATTTCCATTGCAGAAAACATGTAATTGGGTTGTATTTGATTCAATTAAGGATTTTTTGTCTCCCAGCAGAAGATACATGAAAACATTTTCTCTATGCATAAGTTCTAATCCTACAGGTCTCAACAAACCTATTTTTTAAGCCACCCTGAAAAGAGAAACACCTGAAAAGAGTTTCTAATAATCTATGTACTCAGAGACACTTTGAAACCATCACATTAGTTACTTTTCCATCTTGTATTGAACTCCTATGACAGAACACACCGAGTTCTAATTTCAAACTCTTAATTACAGAAAGTACAGACCATACTAAGCTGAACAAACTTCCAGAACCACACATTGGCTTGAATATAAAGGCAGCAAATGCAACACATTCCCCACATCTCAAACAGCAAAGCTTACATTTTTTCTTCCACATTTCAGCTTCTAGCAGCCTAGTACACATCTCCATAGTCTGCCTGTGCACACATAAATCAGAGCAGGCCCCCACCTTCCATCCAAACTTAGGCACACATTGCCTCCACAGAACACTAATCTCCCCAAGTACAGCCACCAGGCTCAAGGACCCTTTGACCATGAGGACACACTATGTCTGAAGTGATGACCCACATATAAATCTAGTTTTAAGTTCTAGTACTAGTTCCAGTGCTATTAGGGGGTTAAAACCTCCCGTAGAAATTTTACTTGAAGAAAACAAAGTCTAGGGAGCCTACTTGAAGCTTCTCATCAGTCTTTGAGAACTTTTTCTCAGAACTTTTGCAGTGTTAGCGCCATCACATTTGTACACTACATACCTCTTCATTGATAATGGTGGCATTGCTCAGTGAGCGCAATGCTGAAGTTATTTTTCTTCCAAGATCTGCCAAAACCATTTTGGCGGCTTCAAGGACAACTCAGAAAGATCTGGAAAAAAAGTTAAAAAAAAATATTTTAAACTAGTTGAATCTATGCCTTCACAAATTAATTATTCAAGTAACTTTTGGGTAAGAATCCTGCTTTGCATTCCGGAAAGTGCACAAGTTTTACTTTTTAAAGTTATTTTTAGGAAATATTGGCCTGAAGTTAATTTTAGGCAATCCTGATGGCCTACTTAAAAAGAGAGATACCACACTTCAATTAGGAAGGATTTCACTGTGTAGAATAAATGTGCATTGAAATCACCATGAAAAAACAACCCAAACCAGTCCAGACAGACTTCCAGAAAGAATGCCAACTTCTTTTTTATCCTCTTATCAGCAATATGCTGCATGCCAGAATAAAATCAAGCAGAATAGCCTAGCAACTCTCCATCCTGCAAAGATAGTATGACCAGAAGCAACATATTTTGCTAGCAAAATTCAACATTATTTATCAGTTGCATTTTATCCAGCTTTCACTAAATGAAACTGAATTTCCCATTTCAGTAACCTCACAAACATGCTTCTATTTTAATAAGAAAAATTCATTCGTAGTTTTTTGTATTGGAAAAACAGACTATTTTTGTTCACTAGTAACACAAATCTCATATATAAGCCTAAAGTATACCATAACTTACATTTAGGAAACTATAAAAGTTAATTTCTGAAGAGTACACATTCTAGTCAATGTCCTAAACAACTCCACTCCCTATACCAAGTGGCAAGATATTCAGGGGAACAGATGGTAGAATTAGCAATCTAAAATTCTGCCTAAGGGCAAACGAAAACTTGTCTGAAGAGCAAGAATTTGCAACACCACAGCTACTGCTGAAATGGAACACTTCAAATACTTCTTGTTTATCGTTCATTTTCAGTGTTGTTTTCTTGTACTCAGCTGAAACTACTTCCTTGCTGATGGCCCAAATAGGAATCTCACATTGGCGCTCCTCCTTTCAGAACTGAAAGCCAAATTCTCCATAATGGGATCCTCTCTAACCAAAACAGATGAGAGTTTCAAAGACTTTTGGGACTTCCCCCTGCCTCAAATAAGAAAACAGAGAAGAAAGGCCAGTCCATTTATTGAAAGGAAGAATGAACCATTAGCTACAATCTGATGTTATTTAACAGAGAGGGCTCCAGTGTGGCTAAAAAAGCAGCTCACTGTATACACACATTGAGATTTATCAGCTGCACAACCCCCAAAAGGCACAGTTTAAAATGTGTTTATAAACAATAAAAGAGATGTTCCAAAAGAGCTATAACAAGGCACTCAGGTAAGCCAACCTCCAGATTGCTTTGTCTAATTGAGAGTTACTATTGTTACCAACTTGGTAAGTTAAACCAGCAACAAAACCCCCAAAACAACTGCCAATCTAACCCACCCTCCCCTGACACTGAAGTCACAATACAGAACAAAGTCTCCAGGAACTTCAGAAGATGGAGGATAAATAAATACCATGTAAGTACAGGAGTTTGGTACAACAAATGACACAAATATATTTATAATTTTAGATTTAATGTACATTGACTGTACAAGCAATGATACCCATTACAATGCTGTTTCCTAAGGAACTCTGCCAGTAGAGTATTTGCAAACCAGTACACTAACAGAAACTGATGTCCATCTTCTTACATTGCTGGAAGGGGACTGCTACGTGTTATCTGCAGTGGTAAAACTCCAAAGTTTCCTTAGAAGGCATACCAGTCACATTATTGCAGAGTAATTCTAAAAAAGCATTATCATCAGCAGGCTCTACCAAACAGTCTCAGCAAAACAGACGTTCAAAACATTTTTCAGGTAATTTGCTGTGGTAATCACAAGAAAGAAGAAACTTTCTGTGAAAAAACTTTTCTTTCTGTATAAGAAAAAACAAAACCCCAAACGTTTAAAAATAGCTCTGCAACTCACTAAGCTTTGAGCTGCTAAAATGGCAACCAATGACAAAATTAAACTATAATACTTGGATGTATTAGCTAAGAAATGTGATAGGATGACCAGCATACAGAAGTCATGTGATTACTCAATATTTAGAATTAGTTTCCAGAGTTCTACAGATCTCCAAATACAGAAGGTTAATTATGTCCTAATAAATGAATGTTTCCTCTGCAGAATTCCTAAAGCTTCTTCTGATAGCCTTACAATTATTCCTATAATTCAAATCCTTTGCTAGGGAGATGAGTTTAAGCATTTTCATATAAACTGCTCTCAGTAGCACATTAAGAAATCATAAGCCATCAGAATTCCTAAGAGCTGCCAAGTACAGAAATTAACAGAACTTGTGACACAGCCCATCCAAGTCGAGAGCCACACTCCAGACAAAAAGACACGTAAAATGTTTTAGCAGGTAGCCAGCTTGGGCTGGCAGATAGCCAGAAGGGCATTAGCAGTAACTGCAGAACGTGTATGTGCTGAGCAGCCGTATTCTGGAGAGCTCAGCTTGAACACAGCACCCACAAACACTGAACAGGGCCCCCAGGACACAGCCGGGCCGCCTCCAGCAGCCTCGGGCTGACCAAGGCCACGAGCTCTGAGTCCCCTCCACCAGCAGCAGCCTGGGCACTTCCACACTGAGCTCCCAGGTCACCTCCCCGGCTGCTGCAGTCCCAAGAGCTCGGTGCCTCAGCCATAAACAGGCGTTCCAGGGATAGAGAGGCAGCAGAAAGAGCGGATGTCTTACTATGGGCCAGCAAACCAGCAGTGAAGCAACTCTGAAGAGACAGACTGCCCACTCAGCCAGCATAAACCTCCAACCAAACCTGTCTAGTTAACTAGCAATACTCTACTGTACGGCATTTTGAAAAAAACCCCATAGCCTTAACGGGTAACAGCAGTTCAAACAGCTGCTTTAAAAGGTAACAGCTGTTTAAAAAGATAACAAGCAAAAGGAACACTTAAAAACTGTACAGTAAACTTGTGCTACATGTGCCCATAAACGGATTAAGACCAACTGCAAGTCTAACACTGTAACAGAGAAGCGGCTGTTTCACAGGTGGGAATGCCTTGAGCTCCTGCAGCTACGCTCAACTTTACTTACGAGTTTCCACCTTCTAAAATTACCCGGCTGATGACGGGAAGGCGCCCCAAAGGCAGCAGCAAGGAACGGCTGTCTCCCTTATGGCCCAATGCCCTCGTTTTCACGGAAAAAATGACGAAGACAGAGCCTGGTATACGTGCCCGGCCGCTGCCTTTTCTCCGGGCACCCAGGGCTTGGCCATGGACAGCGGGCGGACACCGGCTGGGCGAATCCCATCCCGGTGCTGTGGACAGCGGCGGCTGGGTTCGGGAAGCCGAGAACAATTCTCCCGGAGCTTCGGCGGACTGAGGGCCCTGCCCGGCCCGGGCTGCGGCAGGACAGACCGCCGCCTATCCCGGGAGTCGGCACCGGAGGAGGCACCGGTGTCTCCTCCTTCCCCGCCAGGACTGGGCCGGGGCCCCTCGGGTCACGAGAAACCGCCACGGGTCGCGGTCCCGCTTACGGATCAGCTGCGGCGGCAGCGCGAGCACTCACCGGGAGCACGGCGCGGGGCCCGCGGGCGAAGCCGTGCCCAGCCCAGCCCGCCGGGGCGAGGCCGCCCAGCGAGACTCCGCTGGAAGCGCGAGGAGTCGCGGCCGCCGCCGACCAGGGAAACGTCAGCACTGGCCCTCGCCCCACAGGCCCCCGTTGGCTTCCGTTTCCGGGACGCGCACTGGCCCTCTGCGTCGTTAAGGTGGCACCGTGTAAACGTCCCACCCGCACCCGACGTGGCACAGGGGGGAATTGCGCCACGCCGCCTTAA
>VXBB01003584.1:979646-1031767 GCA_013399915.1 Illadopsis cleaveri | reverse complement strand
CCCCTTCCAGGGCCACAGTGGGTACCGGCCGGGCCGCTCTGCCGGGCTGCGGCGCTCGGGGGGACTGGAGCAGAGCCGGCCGGTGCCACCCGCCCTGCCCGGCTGCGATCGGAGGTGGCCGTGCCGCGGCTGCCCCGGGTGCGGGCCGTGCTCTCCCGTCCAGGGCCCGGCAGCAGGACGGGCCGCGGGGTCACCGTCAAACTCCGCCTGGGTCCAGGTCGTTCGGAGCCACCCTGCTCCTACCGCACCCAGACGGCTTTGGATATTAGGCTTGTTCTTATTCAGCTTCACACGTGTTCGCAGCAGCCTTTCAGAAGTTTGGAAATAGCGGTTTGAGCTAATTTACAAACTTGATGTCACCTTAAGTTAACATAGCTTTCTCTTTACTCCCTTGTTTGTGCCTGGATGTAATTTCATCAGTGTGCTGCAGTCAAGCATTTTGTGGCAGATGAAGAAGGGAAATATGGGTCAGTGCAGAAGCTGTAAATTTGCGACTGAACCCAAAGGATGACACGGAAAGCCTCAACATAGATAGTACATTAAAGCTGTAGTCACATAGTGCCATGCTGAATAAAGTCTAAACGCTGCCTAGTCTCAGGGTATAAGTGCATTTTTCCATTGCAGATAGGAATCTGGAAGACCCCCTCCAATCTTGTGATCCAGTCTCAAGCATCCAGTATGTGTGTGTCCTGTCTATTAATGATTAATTCCTGGGATGGTAAATCTACCCGGATGATCATGTGTTAGGGGAAATTCATCATGTGATACAGTACTTCCCCAAGTCATGCCCTGCTCTTTGCTTGGGTTATGCTTCTTGTTTGGGTCTTTGTTACAGCATGTCCACTGCAGGGTGAAAACAACTTCCTAAGCTGACACACAGGGACCGTGGCACAAAGGCCAGCTCTGACACCAAGAAATTGTCCAGCTGTCTAGGTACTTGGAACTGCAAACTCACTCTTGCTCTATGGTTTGTGGCTCCCACAGGCACTCAGATGGAGAGGCAGGACAGATCCCTCTCAGGTGGAGCAGGCCCTCTGCTGGATTTATGGGAAGAGAACCAGCTGGGAACAGTGTTTACTGTTCGTGACAGGCATGCAGCCCTCCCACCCAAACGAGTTCTTTCTTAGGAGAGACATTACCAAATGTTCCCGGAGCATCTGGGAGTCAGCTTTCTTGACTAAAGCAGAGACGGGCCTCCCTAAAACTTGAAGGCTGAATTTTGATGGAAGTAACGTTTATTGCAGTTAAACGTTCTTATTTTCTGTGTGTGTATGTACACATACATGTGTGTATGTATATATCTACACATGCATATTCTGCATGTGTGTATAGACACAATGCTTGAGCAGTCTGCTATAAGCAATAGTGCATCCTTCCATTTTTGAGGTCTTGTCTGGGCACAGTAGCTTCCTAAACAGTGCTTGGGTTACTGTAAATAATCTTGTTAGAAGTGGTTTTCTTCTATCCCACATGCTCTAATATAAAAATCTCATTGAATTTCACATGCAATCATTCATATTCCTTATTCACTTAACAGAAATCATCGCAGCTCCTATGCGCTATATTAGTCTGCGGTGTGCATATATGGCTTTCTCAGCTTTCTGACTCTTTTACAAATATAGTAAAGCACATGGGAGCTTGCTAGTGAAACTTGAAAATGCTGAACTCTCTCAGTTAGGAAACTAATACTTACTATTTTCTCTGTTTCAGTTTTATGATCGTGTTTTACGTCTGCCATTGGAATTTTTAGCCAATAGCATAGTTTATGTAGACTCCAAAATCCTTTGTCAGTGAATATGTTTTAATATTTTTTATGTTAGAGCTTCCAAAACTTGGATGGTTTCTGTGAAAGATAATATGCTGTGGTTACTAGCCTTTGTTAGATTATGATCTCTCAAATATTTTTTTCTGAATTTGAATGATCTAGCATTTGCCTAGGTCTTTCAATAAAAGGATACATATATTTTAGCTTCTTATTTTCTCTTAATTATTAAGATACAACCTAACGAGTAGATTTGGTTCCAAACCTTGAACTATTTTGTGTGTGGTACATTTGAGCTATCTGTGTCTTTCTATCTTTATACTGTTCGCATCAGTAGTGATTGCTGCTGGTTCACTATGTGCATCATCTTTTAACATAATTAGCTTTATTTTCAGTTGCCATTCAATGGCTTTTCAGCACCTATGCTGCACATCAGAGAACGGAGTGGACAGGGCAATCAGGATCAAGCAGCTGAAGTAATGTATATAATTTCATCTCTGTGATCTCCTTGTCAGACCATCTTCAGAATCTTTTTTGGTCTAGGATTCTTTGCTTACAGGCTTGTGCTCTGATAATATTTTATGCTAATTTTAGAAAAAATGCTCATTTTAATATCCATGGCTGGATGCTGTTAATTAATAGCATTAATTAATTAATATTCTGAGAAATCAAGGTGTTCTTTAGACATCTGCATCCTTGACATTTGCTTACACTTTGTGATTGTATTTTGTGGAGTGCTGATGCAGTGTAGAACTGTAGGCGACCATATTTGTTCCAAGGTGTGTCATTTAGAATGTGTGTTTTAGGTTAATCTTATTTCCCTGATTGCCACATTTGTGAAGAAATTTAGAGCCTGTAGAATTTGGTCTCATGCTAATGCTTGTGGAAGTTACCAGTGGAAAAATATTAATGTTTACCCAATTCTTGTCATCTCTTGAGGTGCTGCAGTCTCCCTCTCTAACATACATACATGTTTACATGTAGATATATGGCAAAAGAGTGGAAATTAGAAAGCTTTGTGCCCATGTGTAAAAACTTAATTGTTAAACAATCAAGGTATGCTTCACTGCCTCTTTGGGTCATTAACCTGTTCCTGTTTTTCTAATCTCCTTTGTCTGAATAGCTGTGTCTTGCTTTATTTCTAGCTTTCATCCTGATGAGTACAGGACTAGAGTACAAGATGAGTATCTCTCCCTTACTGGATTTATTTTCTTGCAGCATTGGACAGTAAATGAGCAGAAGCATTTTTCCTGCAAGTCACATTCCTTTAGCCTTTTTGCATTTTCCTCAGAGATGCAAATATTTTGTGTGATGTCCCCAGCACAGACTCTTGATGATGCTTCTCTTTGTATTGTTTCTCTGAGCTGCTTCTGTGGGTGCATACTGACAGTAACTTTTAGTGTGGCTTTTTTTTTTCCCTCAGAATTGTTGCATTTGAATAATTATACTGTCCATTTTAATACTTAGATAGTCCTGTGATAATAAATAGTGCTTGGACTGAGGATAGTGAGGAGCTGGTAGAGGCTTCTGCTGTTGTACCTTGAATACAGCTAGGGAATGTGGTGTTCTCTCTGTGCAGAGAGGACTGTTTTATGGGAGATGTAAAAAGTTACCAGATCTCTGTGCCACACAGAAATAAAAGCCTAGTCTTTGGTAATACAGATGTAGGAAGAAAACAAACCTCTGATGAACAAAAGGAAAAAAAATGTGGTAGGGATGGGGAGATAATATTCTGAATGAAAACTAGGATAGGATAAATTGAAACAAAAATGGTATCCCCACAGACAAACTGTTTTTCTGTGGTGTGTCAGTTCCCTGCCTTTTCCTCCTGTATCCTATTCCTATTTCTGTCAAGATGTTGAGCTTACAGTTTTACCTCCAGCTGAGGAGAACTGGGCATGATTCCAGCATTAGCTGTAGTCAGGCTTGTTCCTTCTTCACGCTTCTCTCTGAATTAAAGTGTACGTGCATCCTTAAAGTCCTGCATAAAGTGGTTGATATTTAGGATTAGTGTTGTTGCAAAGACAGCTTTATTTATTACTGTAACTTAGTTGGTGTTTTCTGACTCACACACTGTATGCATGAAGTGTTATTGAGAAACTTCCATGGAAGATACAAATTGATTTATAGTAAAGTGAGTTATCTTACCTAAAGTAAAGCTGAGCTGAAAGAACATTGAACATGTTCTTGCTCCAATGATTTCTGAGTAACCTCCCTTAGTAATTACAGGAATGTAAGTGAAGGAAAGTTTTCATTTGTTTTTTCTTTGTATGAATGTGGGGTTTTTTGTGTTGAGAATTTTAGAAATTCCGAATTTTTATGTGTGATGGAAGAAGACGTTACTGTTTTAAAGCAGCTGCTTAGCAACACTGCTTGACTGTTTCACAATCAGCCAGCTCTTCCCACACACTGCAGTGAAATGTACGTCATTTCAGGGTGACTCGCATTCCAGCTTTTCTTTTGAGTTTGTCTTAGATCTTAAAGAAAATTAAATAATAAGAATTGGAAAGAAAAGAACAGGAACCTTTGGTGCCTTGACTTTTTTATAATAGGATGATTAATGCTTTAATATCCTTTTGCAATAACCATGTTCCAGAAGTTCCGGCTAAGAAAACCTGGGTGAAGCCCAAGAGCTAATTCAAACCACTTGGGGAAACCCCCCTGACAATTCCCCTCAGATGGGTCCCAGCATTTGATACCTAGCTGGGGCATATTCCTACTTGAACCTCCACTGCCCAGACTTCTAAACTTTTCAGTAGCAGAAAAGGTTGCTTTTGGTAAGGATGAATGTTGGAGGAGATAACCAGTGAATTGACCAAGCTATCTGTTTACATGAACAGGAACACAGGAATCAGGGGAAGTGAATACAGGAATCTGAACCTGGAGTTTGAGATTGAAGTCAGCAAACCACTCTACCTACTGGCAACTACTGAGTGCTTTTGCTGTACTTAGCACTTAAACGCAGATTACAAAGCCTGTCTCTCAGTCAATGTCAGTGAAGCACAGATAAGGTGATAAGACCCTTTATGCTCCTTGTGTTCTGTCATGGGATCTAAGATTGATACATTTTTCCATCATGGCTAAAACTTAAAAGTTGTGATACTAACTTCTGAATTTTTTCAGTTCACATAACAGTGTAATAAAACACTCCTACAAACCTTTTCCCATCTATGCATTTCCTGAGAAACTTTTAAATATGAAGCTAAGATTTCAAACTGATATACTGGTCTGAATTGCTGATTGTTCCTACAGTACTCAAAATATTCAATATCAAGAGTATTACTCAAAATAGTAGTTGAATAATAATCATTGCAAATCTCATTGCAAATCTTCTAATTTAAGGATAAACAACATATAATGAAGTACAGGGTTTGTTTTTTTTTTATTCACTTGTACTGGGAGCAAACCAGCTTTTTAAGAGGTTGGTGTACAATTTAGTCTTGTGATTTGAAAGTGGAGGGCAGTCAGTGCTGTAAATTCAGGCTTTTAACTGGCAGTGAGGGAGGAGTATCTGATGAAATCAACCTAACTGATTGTGGAAGATGTGCTGCTTTTGTACAGTGTTTTGCATACAGAGAAGAAACTTCTCATACTCTTAGGAGCAGACCAAGTGTGTCCAGCATTTTCTATCATGTACTTTATTATCTAGGAATTAACATGTTCTCTGCCCTGCTAGGTAAAGTTATCAGATGATAATTTTCACAAGACTAGAAGAGGAAACAGGATAAGAAAAAACTTGATTCTTTAAATATTTCCTTTCAGTCACTGCAGATGGAACTGAAATGAGTATCTTTAAAAGGGACGAAAATATGACTTTCTGCAATGCGACAAGTATAGTTTGTGTTTTTGTGTTTGTGTGTATGTGAAAAATTAATTTAGTACAAGGCTTCATATCCAAATTTGTAGAAGTGATTTATTCAAGTAAAATATCGTTTTGGAAGAGATAAAAATAACATTGCATTTTCACATTAACTGGAATGGATTTATTTGTTAAAATAATATGATACCAAAAATCTTTTTCACAATTCTGTTTGATAAACTGAAATAGGATGTTACCTATAATTGGATGAATCATCAACTTTAGGAGTTGGCATTAATTTCTTTTGTTGTGACAAGTGATACTGGTATGAGAGAGGTCTCAGGAATACCAAATACTTCTAAGTTGTTAGTCATTGAAACATAATAGTGGTGGGGAAAGTCAGGTATTGTAAAACAGGTATGAGACTTACCTTGTTTAAAATTTAACTTCAAAGCTTCTTTCATTTAACCAATGTAAAAGGCTTAAACTAATAAAATGAGCTCTGGTTACATTTCTGTTGGAAAAAGCTAGTTACATTCTACCAATAACTATGTATGCTTTGGGATAGAAATAATATTTAGAGTTCCTGAGGTATTTGATATACTGAGGTTACATATTGCATCTCAAATTGTTTAGCCAAAAAGGGCAGTACTAAAGTTTTAGGGATGTGATGCTTCCTCCTTGACTTGGTTGTCCAGTATTATTTAAACACGCTGAATTACTAAATTAACCTCATATTAAGTAACATGGCTGTTAATATTTGCTTTTCTCTACTGTGAGTCGGAGTGTATATATCTAGAAGACCATAAGGTGTTTGGTGCTATGGTTGCCTGTGCTAAATCCTCTTCTTTCCTCTTCTTCATTGACATGTAATCTTCTGTTGTCATTTGGAAATCACACATTGCTTGTCTTCAATCCTGTATTTTGCAGTGCTAGGGTGTTCAGGTGTTGGTGCAGCAGTGCTCTCTATCTGGTGTGAGGCTTTGTGATGTTTTCTTAGCTTGTGTAGAAAGGCTGACTAGCACCAGGGTGATAATGAGGCTTTTTGCAACGTGTTAATTAAATTTTATAAATGCATGTTGAGTAAATCCAGCGGAACCGGTTTTTGAAGTAAAATACAAACACTACACATTCAGACTTCCTCCATAAACAAATAATTGTGATTCATCTTGCAATGTTTCATGAACTGTATGTTTCTTTCCTGGTTAGTTATCTGTTCAATGAACACAGGTTAGTTTGCACACTCTCTATTTCGTGTTGTATACATTTCATGTTTATAACAGGTACTAAAATGATATATAAAATAGTTTTCTGGTTTTGTTTCTTCTTTGAAGATCCCTTTTAAGGCAATACTGAGATTCTCAAGAATGAACAATTTGTTAAACACGAGGGTGGAGTTGATAAAACTGTACCAGCAGAGATGCATATTTTCATATTTGGCACTGGTGTTTCCTACTTGATGGCAATCTACTAATATTTACATACTGCAAAAGTAAATGAGTTATTGTGGTAGCTGTTGCTGTTTCTTGCCTTGACAGGAAGGAGTCGACTCTTCGTGTCAGAGTTCAGTCACAGACTATACACACAGGTGTGGAGTGTTGCACGCACAGCTTCTGCTGCAGCTGCCATTTTGTCATCTCGGATGAAGGCTGTTCAGACCTCCTTCTCCTTTTTTGTCCCTGCTTATTGTGCTTTAGAGTATTAACTGATAGTTAGCAAGGAACATTTCTATTTGTCATTTATTTTTCAGTGTCAGTGCTTCAATAGTTTTTTATTTGAGCTGCACGTGTGTTGTCCTTAGGACTTGTTTTGGACAGAGCATACAACAACTTGAGTGTGTCATACTTTGTTTTGCAAAAAGAGATCAGAGGGCCCTATGCAAGATGGTCACTGTTGTGACAGGTACTGTACAGACTGTACTCAGGGCAGGGAAGGGATATTCTGGATCAGAGGAAGATGGATGTGCTACCTATGTCCCACTGAAGGTGTATGTTTCTCTGCTGTGGAGCTGGAACACTGAATAGTCTGGAGAGCTATCCGTCACTAATGTTGGCCAGGAAAGGTCACCCAGGCCATGAGGGAGCAGATCCTATTGACACACTAGATCTGGGACAAAGAGAGCTGAAGTTCTGTGTTTGCAGTGTGATGTGGCTGGCCTGGTGGTCTAGGAACACTTTCTGCATTTCATTAAATGCTGTATATGAATTCGATACTCTTAACAGGCACTATAACAGCTGGATGAGCTCTGTTGCATAGTAATAGTATTGTTTTAAAGCAAGTGCCAGATGTAGAGGCTTATTGCCCACAGGCACTGATCTGTTCAGCTGCTAATGTCAGCTTTCTACTCTCTTGTTCTGTCTGTAGCACGATTTTTTCCCTTGCTCCCTCAGATGTTAGCCACCTCAGCAAACCGGCGCCTTGGCACTCTGAGGGCATGTTGTGGTGCCCATGGTCTCAGTTAAAATACAGTTAGATTTGCTCACCTTCCCTTCCCATAATATCTGGGTTTACTTCAGTGCTGTGTCACATCTATAGAAATCTTTCCTGAGCTGATTGGAAAAATCACTCTGCTTCTGGGGTGTTCATAACAAATCTGCAAATTGTTGGATGGGCTGTGAGTTTAACAGGGTGGGTGCTCATTAGAGGTTTCAAATTAAAATGCTGATAAGCTGGAGCTGCTGCATTGCACCTGTTGTGTTGGTTTTGCTGCTGTTGCAGCTGCTGCATCTATTCCTCCTGTGCTCCTCCTTGCAAAGTGTGCATCTCTTTAGGAGCTGAGGTTCTGGAGAGCCTAACTGTGAGCACTTTGGAGCAGTGAATTGCCTTCCTGAAGTATAACAACTACAAATGATAATGGCCAATCAGGGCCTTGGAGCATTACTGCTGTATGTTTAATAAATTATAAGCCAAATATATCTTAAGGGGATACAGGTAATTTAAAGTGTCTGCTGCTTACTACAGGGGATTCAGGATTATCTATTTGGGTCTATTTTCGGATGTGTTGAAAGAACCATTTACATTTGCACTCTTAAGAAGAGAGCGTTTTGCACCAATGAATGATGGTTTCTTTAATCATATTGTTCTCACTGCAGTGCTTTGGCAAAAACTATTTCAGAAGCATTTCATAGTTTAAAGCTTTGCAGGTTTCTGATTCCTATATTAGCCTTAAAATTTCTTTCTAGCGTTTCCTGTGATCCACAGGAAAGATTAAATGTATTAGCATAGAGAACCTTGTAGATTTATTTTGAACCTGTTTGCCATCAAGCTTTTCTGTACTAATGTTCCCACCTGGAACAGCAATGCTAGCAAACATTGCCTTTTTTAAAAACACCTGTAAAAGCTGTCAGACTTTCTTTTTGTGAGTGATGCACTTACATGTGAAAAACAGAGTCGCTGCCCAGCATGTTGGCAGTCTAAATAACACAAGAAGCAAACCAGAAGGGGTGGGGAAGGGAGGACATACATACCTGGTTTTAGATGAGACTTAATAGATGGGTTTGGTATATTTTTTCAGGATTAGATTAGTGGTTGCTTCTTGGTGGTGGTGGTTGTCTTCTACAGGTATGTAGCTTTGACCTGAGATGTGCCTTTGTTTAGAACCAGTTCAACATCCTCAAAGCGGTGAGATGTCCAGACCTAAAGGAATTTCATCTAGTCCTTCTTTTGAGGAAAACATAACAAGAAAAGAGCAGATCTTGTGTTGAATGCCAGTGAGGAACATCATACTCTTAACATGAAATGGGGGGGTGTAAGCAAGATGTTGGCTGCAAGATGTGAAAAGTTTGGTAAGAGCAAGTAAATCTTTAGCTGGAGTGTCTGGTTCTCAATACTGCAGGTCGGAAAGCATGAGAGAGTCCAAAGAGAAGTGTTGAGAATTCTTACACTCTAGGAAAAAAGAAAAGTCAGGAAAGGTCTGAATAGGCAAATCCTGCTTTTTCTTGGAAAGAAGACTGATGTGACACATGATAAGTCTTCAGGGAAGTAAATAGTTACTATATAATGGAGAGGAACAGTTTCCTGTTTCTATTGTGAGTGGGGTAGATAATACTAAGTAGTGGCAGAGGAAATTAAATCAGCAATTAAGAAGGATCTTCCTTTCTAATATTAAGGGTAGTCAAGCACTGGAATAGATGGCTAAGGGTGGTTGTAGAGTCTCCAGCATTAACAATAATTTTCAAAAGAGCAGTTTGTAGAAGTAATGACACTTACTATTGATTGAGCCTTGGAAGAAGAAAGGTTTAGTGTCCTCACATGGTTTCCTTCTCAATCTTTTTTTCTGGATGTCTTTTAAAAAATGTGTTAAAGTCATGCAGGAATATCTTGGAAAAATTGCAAAAATTTACAATGTGGCTTTGCAAAAATGTATTGGTTTACAGGCATTCCTGTTTTCCTTCTCATTTGAAATATTTTAATAGTGTAGGTAATGTAAAATATATTGTAAGTTGAACTGTTGAACTGTGCATTATCCCTGATTTTTTGTAAGTTTGTTAGAAAGATCATACATATAAAAAGAAACTTGTATTAAAAAAAAAAAGCCTGCATTCAGGCAACTATTGAGTTTTGTAATTTCTCCAATAGTTCAAAAACATCTTTGATGTTTTTTATATCTTAAGCTGAAACAGTATCACTTTGGTGGCAGCCCAGACCATCATATGTGAGTTATAAATTTATAAATATGAAAATAATTTGAAATTTCAGAAAAGCACTGCATTTATTTTATGTGACAAAGTTATTACAATCCAAATCTGTCATTGGCTGGAAAAGCTAACAAAGGCTGAAAAATGCATACAAATAAAAAATCTTATCCATCTGGTGTTGTTTATTTCTTGCAACTGTATTGTACTGGTCATCACTTAGTCCACATGATCTGCATATGATTGTTCAGGAATTTTTGTTTGTCTTGATTTATAGATGACTTTGATGAGCTTGTGGTGAGTAACAATGATGTTGTGCTCAGAAATATCGCTGAAGATTTGCGGAATCGTTTACCCATCGAGGCAATGTTTACTTCAGAACATCAAGCTGTTCAGAAAGTAAGCTAATTGTTATGGTCTGCTTTTGCTGAACCACATCATTTATTCAGATCTCATTTTTAGCAGTAGTTCATAATAAAGAATGAACGTGGATTGAAGTATAGGAAATCTCAGTTTGGTTTTTAGGTCTGTTGCTCTATGTTTGCATGACTCCAAGAAAGTTTCTTCGTAGTTTTTAACACTTTGATCATATGTTATTTGGGAGAGCTTTCATTCTGTGTGATATGGCACCTGTCACAATGATTCTTTAATGCTAGCTCCATAATAGACTCTTAACAGCCCCCTTAAGGACAGCAGGGCCAGTGTTTTGCTGTTGCCATAATGTGGGCAGCCCAGAGATGATATCCAGCTCTTTTCAGATTTTGATGGCTCAGAAAGAGGTGGGCTGTGAGTCCTGTAGGAGGAGAGTGCACCTTTTCTACTTGAGCTGTCTGTATACAAGGAAAGTTAATGCATTTCCCAGAAAAGTGGTGTGTGGCTCTTCAGTTTGAAGAGTGGATTGGACACATGCAGCAAGCCTGGAAAATGTGGAAATATGAGTAGGAGGATGAAGATTATGACCCTTGAAATGATGAGAAGGCAAGCATCACAACTGGTATACTTTTGATTGAAAGTGACACCCATGTTAATCAGGGGTGCTTCCAGATAGATGCATAAGGCACGATGATGAAAACATCAAGTCAGTTGAGGCTGAGAAGCAGAATTGACCTTTGTGCTAAATTTAAGTTACATTCTCCTCATTAAAAGAAGAGAAAAAGCTTCCTTTACCCTGTATGTTCTCCATAGCCAAGCAAGCACTGAAGAGACAAAATTCACATCTGGCCCCCTGCTCATGTATCAAAACCAGCTTGCTTTCGTTTGTCGACTGCCACTTACTGGTTATTTCAATGGAATTTGATGACCCAGTTTACATGCAGGATTTCTGTTGTTTTTTGTGGGTTGTTTTAGTTGTTGCATAGGAAAAAACATGGATTATGGCGATTTTGGAAAAGATAGGATGACGGGACAGTTAATGTGTGACAGTGTAAGTGAAGTTAAAAGAGTTGGTTATGTCTTTCTAAGGTTTTGTTCCTCTTTTCAGATACACCAGCATCCACTGCCCATGATTCATGTGGATGCATTCCTTTATGATGATGATGTTGTTGATTCATTGTGTGAGGAGGGGAAAATGAGTAGGAGCTACTGCACAGAGTGTGGCTCATACAAAACTGCATCTTTAGGTAAGTGTTCTTTTGGGAACAAGAGAAACAAATTGAGTTTAACTAAACTGGTTTGTGCAGTGACTCAGCTGGACAAGAGCTGATGGAGGACTTCGTCCAGACTGCTGCAATACACAGGCTGGAATTATTTCCCATAACCAGTGGAAGGAGCCTCCTACATATGTAAGTTGATTTAGTTTGCAGTGTGTGACTGACAGTTTTTGCCCACAAAAACTAGGCAGGTAAGAGGCAGACTATGTACCACTGGAGAGGAAGATGCAAGAGGAAGACAATACTGTAGAATCCATGCATTTGCCTCGGTCTCCTCTCACATGCTGAAAAACAGTAGAAAGTACCATCTGTCTTAAAGCTTGTGTGTGGTGTGGTACAGATCAGTGCTGTTGCCAGTATAGCACAGCCATTGAAGGAATGGTTTATGTGGAGAGTGTTCCATTCATTAAATCTTTGGAGTTGAAATTAAAGCTATTAATATGTCTGCCCATAAAAAGTTTTGCACAAATCGTGTTGAGCCTTAGGTACTACATTTCCTTTTTCAGTTAAACAGTTCCAAGTTACTTTGTTTTGTATTCTTTGCCATATGTTATTGTGCAGAAAAAGGTAATTCAGTTTCATGAAGGATTTCAAAATTCTCCACGTAAGGCAAGGAATCTCCAGACTTGGGACAGGCTGCTTGGGTGATTACCTCTGATCTGCAGACCTTGGTGTTCCAGGGTGCCCAGCACTAGTGCAGGCAAGAAACCACACAAGTTTTCAATGAAGACAATTCTTCAGGTTACTATTTCAATGGTTAATTAAGTAGTTAGTACTGCCCACCCAACACCTGTGTTCTGTTCTTATTTCCCAGAGTTTATTTCGCATTCCTTTTCCCTCATGGAACTGAAGTTTCTTTATCAACATGTACTGCCTGACCTGACAGGAAAGGTAGTGGTTGACGTTGGCTCCAGGCTTGGTGCAGTGCTATTTGCGGTAACTTCCAGCACAGGAATTCATATTTTATTTTATTCCCTCTTTTCTGACTTCTACTCTCATTACTCAGTCTTGGATGGGTCATTCTGATCTGACTCTCTGAATAGTGTATGGTTCTGTTTACTAGCAATTTCAGTTGTTCCTCTGTTCCTCACAAGAGAGAATACAAACGATCTTGCTTACGGAGAGGAAAAGTCTGTTGTCCAACAGAGTAGCATATTGCTGTCACACATGCTGCTCTTTTGCTCATTCCTGCTGTGTCTTTCATAAGTAAGTTTGTCCTCTTATGTCTTGACCATGCCTATATATAGGTTTGTTATGTTAAATTCCTTTATGAAGCTGATAAACCGTTAAAATACACAAAGAAAGACTTTGATATGAATTTGTCTCCAAAAACATATTGTCCTGCTCTGCATTTTAAAATGCACATAAAATACTTCATCGAGAAACTTGAGTGCAATTTTGATTGCTTTTGGCATAGCTGGTACAACATATGGCCAACAGCAATGCAAAACACACATTACTACTTTTTTTAAAAAGTCAGTGTCTGTTTAGGGCTCAATCTTGCAAACACTTGAGCATGTGATTTTATTCATTTGAATAGTCTAATTTTGGGATTACTCAAATGAGGAAAGTTACTCCCATTTGTAAATATTTGCAGCATCAGGTCCTTAAATGGTAACACTTTTGCTAGGCTGAATTTGTTTTGAAGTATTTAAATGCTTGTTTTATTATAGTATAAGATACTCACAAAGCACTCTCAGAAAAGAGTCTGCTTCATAACATGGTCTTGCCCTTGAAGAGGGGTGACTTCACCTTCACAGGTTGCTTTTCTACTCTCTCAGTTGAATGGTTTCAGAAAACCTTAATAATGAAGTTGCAATACATGTGAATGTCAGATATTCTGTATCTTCAGCAGTTTGTCTTTGCCATTGTTGGCTAAGTGTAATTATAGTGCTCAATGGCAGTGGCACTTAAAGCAGTATCTTTGTTAGGGCACTGTACGCTCAAGTATTTGTACTATTTTTTCTGTAACATTTCCAACAACTTCCCAAAATCTTAGTCCAAAACTAAACTATTTTTTGGGCTTAATATTAAGTAATAATTTAGCGCTTTTTTGCATATATACCTGTATGAAGCATCTGAAAATGTCAGTAATACAAAGCTGACAAAGACTTGGTATCAAAATATGCCACTATATTATTGGTACATTGTCCTCCATTTTCACTCATTTTGACTATGTTATATCTCATGTTTTTGTTCTTCTCTCTTGATATTTTCTTCCTCAATTCACCCAAGAAACAAAAATTACATGTAGAATCTTTTCCCTTCACACTATTTTTGTAACTTGTTTTGTACACCTTTTTTCTTTCTTAGACTATTTTTCATCTGTTTTCCAGTGAACTTGGAGCTTTCCTTTTCTTCTTGTTATTTTGACGTGTCTTTTTGGATCTCTTAGTAAAATTTGTGAGGCTTAAGTGGGAATTGCCAAATCAGGAGCTTAGCTCTGAAAAATATTTCACACCCACTGAAAGACATTTGTCAACTCGCTATTTTAAAATGGTTTTTTAATCTTAACTCGTGTCTTATTCTCTTCTTTTTAAATGAAAATTTTGAACTTGCTTTAAAGGCATCACAGTTACTAAATTTCCTTTTCTAATGTAGGGTTATCTTTATAGCTCAGCTTCCCAGCTGTATGGAGTAGAAATGAATGCAGACTTTTGCCAGTTGCAAGAAATGATGATTACAAAATATGAGTTCATTGACAGAATAAAGGTAACTAAATATATGTTTTAGTTTATATGTTTTTAACCACCGTGTACAAGCTATCTGGTTTAAGTGAGTGGCTTGTAAATCAGCATTTGGAGAAGTTTCTGCCTTTGCTTGTTTTGGTCCTAAACAGAGGCTTTACATTAGGAAAAGAAGATCTTATAGTGGAGAGGAAGAGGGAAATTATCAAATTATGAATCACTTAGCCTTTTTCCTGACTGGACTTACCCACTGGCTCACACAAAACAGACATATCTTACCTGACTCTCCTAGTGAAATCAATGACATCATTGCCACTCACGTCTGTGAAACTGAGTGTATAAAGAATTTCTGTCACAAACACAAAAGTAAATGTCTGTGATTCATTTTTGTTAGCAGAAAAATGTTTGTAGGATTTGCAAATTCGCATCTAAGGACACCTAAAGGACTTAAATTTATCTGTATTTCCTTTCATAGAATGTCAGTGGATATGTACTTTCCACAAACAAAATGGGTTTCAAACAAAGTGCTATCATTATGGGAATCATTTCCTTAATTTCATTATGGGAATAGCTATTAATATTTTTAAGAGGAAAAAAATTTTCCTTTCTGGACCATACCCATTATTTTGTTACCAGCAAAAGTTGGTAAGTAGAATATGTTGAGTAGAATAGTGGCTTTAATCTTGTGGTTTATGCATGTGCTCTTGAATGAAGTCACACAAACTGCTGATTATAGTAATTTCTTGGGTATTAAGGTAACCCAATTTTAAACTAGAAAGAAATAATAAACATAAAATATTTAACAGAGGGTAAGCAGTATCACTGGGTTGCTCAGTTCAGTCACAGTTGCTGACAGTTTATCCATAACCTTTGGGTTTGGTGTATGTTTTGTGTTCATAGCACTTTATGGTGATGAAACTGAAAGTACAGTTAGGAACTCTGTCAAGTTAATTCAGTGGAACTGGAGATCTATAAGCATGCTTTTCAGCCCTGTATATTTTTTATTATAAGCTTTTATGTATGTTTTTCACACCTTGTAATTCTGCTGAAGTATTCATTTTGGAGCATAAAGATAAGATAATAGGTTTTCAAAGCATTGCCTGAGGACTTAGCTATTTGAGTCTCATTAAATGCTGATTTAGTCATGTGACTCCTGTTATCACACTGCTTTGAACATTTCAATCTTAGATTTTTGTTTCACCCCCAAATGAATCCTCTCTAGAGGTACATATCAGCTTGAAAAATTGTGAGAATCCAGATGCTGGTCATGATTCATGACACAAGTTTGAAAAACATTTTAGGGACTCTTCTTAAATAGAGACTGGGTTTTTTTCAAGCTATTCTGAATTTTTATCAGAATATGTTCCTAAAGGATAGCAAAGTGAAATGGTATCTTTAGTGGCTAAATCTCTGAATTTAAATCTCTCAACCTTGTCTTTCTTTGGTCAACACTTTGTTTGTTAAAGTATGTAGAAGGTTGCTTAGCATCTTTTGCCATATGAGGAAACACTGGGAGGAAAGTAAACAGTTCAACAGATCTTAGGAAACTTGAGACCTCAATTCAGAAATTGCCTGTAATCATGAAAGGCTTGGTATGTATTCCACTGGACAACAGGGCAGTTTTAAAATCAGTTGCTGCCTCCTCTGTTGTGCTGGCACACAGCCAAGCAAATCAGGGAACTGGTTCATCTGAAACAAACCCAGCAATATTGGGGTTTTGACTACAGCAGTACCTGGGTCTGGCTCATTGTGCAGCCACACATGCTTATGTGGTCCCAAATTCCCCAAGAGGAATGAGGATGTGTTCGGGGAGAATGAGGTGCTTAGGTCACTTTGGTCAGTATGGTCACCTACTCTGTAAATGCAGAGTAATTTTAGGTCCAGTCTTAAGTATCATTCTATTCAAGGAAATGTCAACATACATTCAAAATTTTCCAGTAGTTTAAGCATCTTTCTGAATTGTGGCTTAAAATATTAGGACTGCCATTAGTATCCTGTCCTGTGCCTGGGGTTATTCTTCCGCAGGTGTAGGACCCTGCATTTGCCTTTGCTGAATTTCAGAAGGTTCCACTCTGCCCATCCCTCCATGGTATCAGCCACACCTCCCACACCTTCCTGTCATCAGTGAACTTGCTGTGGAGGCCTCTCCCCTTCATCCAAGTCATTAATGGATAAGTTAAACAGTACTGGACCCAGCACTGAGCCTCAGGGGACACCAATAGTGACAGGCCTCCAACTAGACCCTGTGCCACTGTTTATGACACTCTGGGATCTGCCATTCAGTCAAATCTCAATCCTCACTGTGCACTCATCCACCCTTCACACCCTGAGTTTGCCTATGAAGATGTTGTGAGAAACAGTGTCAGAAGCCACTGTAGAAGTCAAAGTAGATAAAATCCACTGATCTCTCCTCATCAGGTAGTTGATTCATCACAGAAGTCAATTTAGTTTAGGGAATCCATGCTAACTACTACTTACCCCTTCAAAAGATACACCAATTTACATTTCTCATCAGATTTGGGATGCAGAATAATAGAATATCATGAGTTGAAAAGGACCCACATGTATCATTGAGTCAAATTGATAGATTTCTCTGTCTTTGAGAGGAAATCAAACACATCAGAGTGTTAATGAGCATCCATATTCTCCTGTGTCACTTGTTTTGAAAAATGACATGATGTGCTAATATTCTTTTGGTAGGTGAAGGTAGATGAAATCAAAACAGCTCCTCCTTTGCTGACTGTAGAGGCAGTTGTTTAGTAGGATCCTCCAGTGCTACTGAGCATCATGCCTTTCCAGCATTCCCAATCCCAATATGCATTGTGAGAATTCAGCTGTCAAATCTGGTTCTGTAGTGTCCTTTCTAGCTGTAATCCTTCAGTAACCCACTGACCCTGTGAGATGTCTTTTAATATTCTCAAAATAGCTTCAACTAGCTTAACTTCTTTCCTGAAATCACTGGACATTTGTGATAAAATATAGGAAAGTGATATGTAACAGTCATCACGTCTATCATCTCTTCTTTTATGGCACACAGTTCTAAACCAAAATTCAGATGTACTTTATTTTACTTAGCGCAATGGATTGAGTATTTTAATTAGAAGAGTTAGATCTGATTTTTTTTTTCATTTTTGAAATGTTATTATGGTTGTATATGTCAGTTTTATCTACTGTGAAGCCAGTGAAATACCTGTTCTTGTGACTGGTTCAAAAGGGTGGTAGCAGGTGCTGTATTAGGCTGACAGGCTTCATGACTTCTCAAAGGCTGTATTCGTCTCTTAATTTATGCCTTGGGAAATTTTTCTCCTTCAGGTGGTTCATGCAGACATCTGTACTCAGCCCTCACTTCTGCAGAAGTCTGATGTTGTTGTAATGAATAATGTCTTTGAATATTTTCTTGACAGACAGGAACAGGCCAGGTAAGCTCTGTGTCCAAACAAGTTACCTGTTTCTTTG
The DNA here is from genome assembly GCA_013399915.1 of Illadopsis cleaveri. Classification (NCBI taxonomy): domain Eukaryota; kingdom Metazoa; phylum Chordata; class Aves; order Passeriformes; family Timaliidae; genus Illadopsis; species Illadopsis cleaveri. Next base: position 1,013,780 of record VXBB01003584.1, on the reverse strand, counting down.
GCAATATGTGTGTAACCTTGTGAATTATGGAAAACCTTAAGGTTGTGCTTTTTGAAGGCACATACATAATTTATATAAGGAAATTGTTTCATACTGCCTACTTTTAATTGTTATACTTAAGTGCTAAGGTGTTCTGGCAGTTGTTTATCGTTAAACCCACTAAACATTGCTGCTTTGTTTACCCAAAGCTTGGCTTGAATCCTTGTGCTGATATGTTAAAATAGCATCTTGGTGCTAAAGAATCTGAAATTACTGTATCAGCATAAAACCTAATCTTCACTGACTTGTGGATGTCAGAGCTTTAATATATACAGACTAAAAAGCATGGTTATGAATGATATTTCTAATAGATATTCGTAAGGATGTGGTAGCAAACAAATATGTGGCTAAGGTTCTCTTTCAGGTACAAGACACAGATGAGCTTTTGCTAATCCAGCAGCATCTGTTTAAAATGTAAATAACTTGATCATCCAAACTTTAAAATGGGCAGTCAGAAAGAAGGAGTACCTGTGTCTCCACTTGGTCCCGGCCAAGTCTGACATTCTGTACCAGCTTCAGCTAAAGCTTGCCCTGCTGCCCTGGATACCAGGTGATAATTCCAACCAGAGAGGCACAGAGTGGATGGGTGAGGGATAGTGGGGGTTTCAAAATGCCAGGAGATCTGTTTCCAGGCACAGGACTGAGAATTCATTTGATTCTGTCATAACTTGGGGATAGTGGTTTAGTGTTGTATTAGTAGCATGAAGACAAACAACATTTGAAGAATGCTGGAAATTAAATTCTTTTTAGTCTGAATTGCTGTGCTGTGAGAAATGATTTTACTTGCAAAATCAAGAAAACAAGGAATGCTGGGGGCTATATTTAAATACTCTGATTACTAATGTCTTAAGAGAAGTACTTTGTCACGACTGTACACGAAGTCTGTATGTAAAAAGCAGCTTGTTGTGAAGCTTAATAAAGGACTGCACTTCAGGACTGGATTTTCTTCAAACCCAAAAATTTAAAGGGGCCAAACGTCAATGTTTAATCCTTGTTCAGAGTGAAAGTCTTGACAATGCCAAATGATACGCATGTATATATGAGAATTATAAGGCTATGAAGTCTAACATTGTAAGACTATATATTCTCTTTTAATACAAAGCTTGGTTTTATTCCTGCAAATACATTTTGCTTAGATATTAATGATGGCTAATAAGCATGTATTGCAAGTCTTTAAACTTAGTCTACCTCTGGTCAATAAACTGCAAGTGTTAGATTAATTGTGTATCAAATATGGGTGTTTTTTCTCCAACAAACTGGTCACCTACCTTTAAATATGTTTCAGAGCTTGGGAATTTATTGCTTGTAATGTAAGGAAAAGAGGGTCCTTACTAGTGACGGTTCCAAGTCTTGAGGAATCACTTTCAAAGCTCCAGGTAAGTTCCCTCAGCCTGTTTTGGCTGACACACTTTGTTATTTTCTGTCAAAGTGGGATTTCTGTAGTGGAAGTTGCCAGTATTGCTGTAAGGAAGGATATATAATTTTGTGCAGAGATTAAAAGGTGGAAGACTCTGGATTCTGTTTTGAGGTTGACCACCAGCACATCTTCCTGAACTTCCATTGTCCTCATGTGAAAAGGAAAATCCCAGCCTATATCAGCAGGCTGCACGAATCATTGTATTAACATGTGTATTAATATGGCAGTATGAGCTTTTGGAAATACAGATTAGTGAGAGATGTGGTCTCCCAACTAGCCAAGTGACTACCATCAGGCATCTTAAATCAGTTACACAGCTTTTAATTGCAGTTAGAAGCAAACACAACGACAGTGCATCTTTCAAAGATGTTGAATGCTCTGTGCTGTTCCCTGAGCAGTGAGCACTCCCAGTGGGCCACGCTCTGCTCTCTGTCCATTCTGTCATGGGCAAATCATGTGTATGATACCCAGTCAAATTATGTGGCCTGGCTTTAGTTAGGAAATAAAACACTGATCAGATATGACAAGGTTATGTATAAAGTGACTTGCTTGCAACAGTAGTTAGTTTTAGAGAAATTGAATCACTTGTTGCCTGTATGCTGATGGGTGAAGTAGATCCTCAGCCCCAAGAGCAGCAGTGATATCATTTGAACTTTTCTTGGAGCAGGCTGTAGTCACAGAGCAGCTGAGAAGCCCTTCGTAGCCTTACAGGGAATACAATATTCCCTGAGAGTGAAACAAGAAAATACCTGTGCTTCTTCCATGATACTCTTAGCTGCTCCCTCTGCACATCTGTCAGAATGTCACCCTCTGATCAGGATGCGTCAGGCTTGTACAAATGCATAGAGAAAGGCAGTTGTAATATGCTAACAAAATATCTAGACTCTTGACTGAGATAATTTTTAAAGTTACCTTTATTATCTCCTATTTGAGTTAAAATGGCTTTTCCAGAAATTAATTTATCATTGCCATATAATTTGGAATGACTAGTCTCTCATATTAGGCCTTGCCTTCTTAAAGTTGAAACTCCTTAACCTTGAAACTCCTGCTATTTCTTAACATGGTGTTGATTTAAGGATCTGCTTTCATTGTTTCAGACAGATGTACAGCTCAGTCAATGGGTTGAAGAGGTGCAGCTAAACTATGATGTGTATACGGAAAAAGATGTTGACAGAGAAGCACTCGAACAGATACATTTATACAAAATCCTCTAATACCTGGAAAAATTTAGTAGTATCCTTATGATATATATTTTGGACCTAAAGTGAATTTGGATTGATTTGTGTGAATAAATCAGGTCAAAATTCATATTGTGGTTAATTTGAGTCATATATGTGTTTTTTAATGAAAAAGAGTCTTTTGAAACAAGTTTTCTTATGGAGGCATTTTGTCTCAACAGGATATTTTTTGCCTTTTAACTTTTATTTTTTGCAAAAATGTTAAAAAGAGCATATACATAGTAATGCTAAAAGAACTTTTGATCAGTAGCCTTGTGCACTGCCAATGTTTGCTAAATATATCAAACCCAAGAATAGTGAATCCTTATTTATGTGAATGATAAGAATGCATTTAGCATAATGTTACATGAAAGCTGTGGTGCTGTTTCATTTTGGTATAAACCATTTATTATTATCAGTAATAATATTTATTAACAGTATTATCTTTGGTGTTCCTCCTATGGAATTTGTAGGTTTTCTTTCCAGGTTCTGTTTGATAACCAGATTATCTACTGGCATATGTTATGAGGGAGGCAAGTTCATCCATTTAGTTAGCTATCCTTAAGGGTGGGTATTAATATAAAGTACTGAAGGACACTAAGGAGTCATGGAGAAATAATACAGCAAGTCCAGGATGATGGAACTCTTTTCCTGCACTTCTGCTGTGGATGGTAGGAAGTAATAAGGGGTTAAGAAACTGAAAATTCTGAACAGGTGTCACGGCTTAGCAGAGGCTTGGTGGTGGCGTAAAACAGTGAAAATTCGTAACAGAGCCTCCTCAGAGAGAAAAGATCCACATACGCCCACCACATTTATATTTAGATTTTACGTTCTAAGGATGTGAAGCTGTTAGTCAGCTGAAGAATGTTTTGGGTATTAGCAAACATTAGCAATCCCAAGTGCAAAAATACTAACTTCAGGAGTTTTGGACTAGGTGTGTTGTGAATTGAGAAGCATTGTTTAAAAGTTTGCTGCACAACTTATGTCTAGTGTAAATGGGAAAACATTAAATTGGATTTCAGTCTTGAGATGATGTACAGGTCAGTGACTTTGATAATACGTGCTGTAAGCAAAAAGGATCAGTGGCCTTCAGGCACTCACCAGCACAGTGAATAAATGGGACTGTAGAAAGGATAGTGAGTTTTAAGAAGTCTTACTTTCATGTCCTGTTCAGAGTGGAAGAGGATGTTTTAACTTGAGTGATACTGAACCGCTGCTCAAATACTGTGTTGAATCTATTCTTCCTGCATTTAAAAATAATAAAAAGATGGAAAGCTTTTCTTAAAACATTTATTTTGTTGGTTAATTAGTAACTTGTCATGAGACAAGTGACCCTAGAAAAGAAGCCTAGGAGAGGCTAAGCAACAGGGTGGAGGGGTAATACAAGACTAATAGATCTAATAAGGAGAGAATAAAAATGAAGAAGAGCAATGCATGCACAGTTCAGAATAAGGAAATGAGCACTGTAGTAATCAGTACAGTGGGAGCTGTGACTGAATTGGAGTGTATAAATAGGCTGCTATAAAAGGAAAACTGAATGGGTCATAAGACGCTACTTCATAACCCTACTACCATGTAAGAAGAAAACACCATGTTGGAATGTTCTTTACTTTTTCCAGAGGTCCTGCAAGATCTCCCGAATCAATTGTCGGGACTTACAGCTCATGATACCGGGTATGATCTGTGCCCTGCACCTTGTTTTGGTAATATGGGAACTAGAACTTTTATTGCAGTTGTTTCCCCTCTTCCTGCTGAGTCTTCAAATACTTTTTTTGGGTGTTGATCTCAGATTAAAAAATTTCAATAGACTGGAGCAGATCACCAGCATATTTAATGACATCTGTATCCTCTCACTCTGAAAATAGCATGCACGCATCTGGAGCTCATATGCAACAGAGGGTGCAAAAGGGAAGCTCCCCCTTTTTTTAAACATCAGGAGAAACTCAAGAGGTGAGTTCAAGCTGCTGAAATGTGTGTTTTCCTCTCCTGCCCTTGATGGGTCCTCGGTTAAAACCCTCACATTGACACATTCACTGAGAAGAGGTGGTGGTAATTCAGTTTGGTTTTATTAAACTGATATTAAGAGATATAACTCCTCTGTCCTTTTAGAAGCCTCTTCCTAACTTGACTTCATGGGGCCAGAGATCATAGGGCCATTCTTAAGGATGTTATGAGCTGCCTAACTCACCTACTGAAGACTAGAAACAACTAGTGTATGAAAGAAGGTAGTAATTGTCTCTGCTCCAGCTGTACGTTCCAACACAGAAGAGTAGCAAAGGTAAAGTGTGATGTATGTGGTTTGCAAAATGCTGTGTGAAAAGGGGCAAATCAGTCCTCCCTGTGCATGCTCAGGAGACCTGAGAGGTCAGCTGAAATCCTTCCAAGAGTGTCTGTGTTGCCTCAGCTCAGGTTCTGCTTGTTCAGCTTGAGAAAGCTGCCAGAGTATATTCAGCATGTTGAGTCCTTGTTCTTAGTTCTGCCACTGCTGAATTGCATGGTATTTGGCCAATGATTGAACTTCTCTCTTCTTTGGTGTCTATAGTGAAAATGAGAACAACAAATCCAAAATCAGAGCAAGGTTGTGAATTAATTGAATAGCAATTGCTTTGAGATTGTCATATAAAAAATGTTAAACAGCAGAGCTCTTCTTTGTAAAGTGACCTAATTTGAAAGACCTGAAAGGCATAGATAATACCAGTACCGCTCTGGGATACTTTCTAGCTCTTTCTTTCACCTGACAGCATTGAAAAGGAAGCACAGATTAACCATAGTACAGTGTTGAAAATGCATAAATAATTGTTTCCTAGTGCCCTCAGCTTTTACACTGCCCCTGCTCTTAGATGGCCCCTGGTGTTGGGAGGAAGGGAGAGGGGAGAATCTGGCACCCAGATTTTTGGGCCTGCGTGCAGGGCAGCCCTGTGGCAGCTGCTGGAGATGTCACGGTGGCTGCCACAAGCTGCCAGCCCAAGCTGCTCGCTGCCCCACACAGCTCTGGGGCGTCACAGCTGGTGTGTGCTGTGACTGCCTGTGAAACTCAGCTTAAAGAGGTCCCAACCCCAGCTACAGCAGCAGTACACTGTGGTCATGAGCAACTTGTAAATGACAAAAATTCACTTTTCTAGGCCTGAATTAGAAAACATTAATGAGGGAGGTGCACATCTGCAGTACTTATAATCACCAGGAGTTCCTGTCCCACATGGAAAGCAGCACTGCTATTTCCCAGTAGCATAACTTCCCATGCAGTATGCATGCAGTACCCTGGTTTCTGCAGAATGAGCTATCTGAAATTTGAACCCATCAAGAACTAGTAGTAGTAGTAAAAGAAGTACTCTGTAGCAGTAAAACAAGAAAAAAAAAATATTCTGGATCCACTGTAGTGGCACAAAAAATGTCAAGCTGAAAGTATGATAGATTCGCTTTGCAGACAGTTGCAAATATATTTACTTGAGACTTGAGACTTTGTTCACCAAATGCCTAGTGAGAATAGCCTGGGTCTCAAAGGTGTGTCATTTTCTATGTGTCTTTTTTCACAGTCAGCAATACTGGAAAGGGCTAATGACCCATTCTTGGGAAAACTTGACAGTGGAGCAAGCTTGAAAAAACCCAAATCCAGATGCCTTCATTCCTCACCATCTGTATCTTCCTCTCTTTCCTAGGTTTCTCCTATCTTTTATCTCTCTCAGCTGTTGTTTCTCTCCCTGCTGCCAGTGCCAGGACCAGCCTGTGGTGCAGCAGGAGCTGTGCCTGAGTGTGGCTGCAGCCTGCAAGTTTTCTGTGTTGCTGGAAGACAGTAATAGAAAATGTGACTAGTAACTTCAGCTGAGCAACTTCTACGGTTTGCTGCAGGCTGGAATAATGACAGAAACATTTTTAAGAGGCTGCTTTGTACTCTCCAGGAATTCCTAGTGGGGACTCCAGTGAAAAGAGCAGACCCTGCTCCATCTCATGTCTGAGGCCTCACAACAAACAGACTCGGGCTCCGGCTGCCCCCTGCCCACCCTTGGTAAAGCAGGAGTTGACATGTACAATGCCAGTACTCTTTGCCAGCATTTTAACAAATGGCCTCTCATATGCCCTTGGGCTGTCACGAGCCCTGTGTAGTAGAGGGGGTTGTATATGTAGAAATAAGTGGGAGAAGAAGGCAGTGCTGCCTTTCCAACAAATGCATAGTTAAATGCTCCTGGAAATGCTATACTTCCACTCACTCATTTGAGAGCAGGTTAATGTGTCACAGTGTTATGGGGAAGGAAAAGAAATGGAACATCATGCTTAAGTGCATATGTTTTTTAAACTCCTGTGCAGAAACTCAGTGCAGCTTGTATCTCTTAAAAAATTGACATGTTTGTGTCACTCTAGGGGTGAGTCTTTTCCAACAGGAACAAGGTAGTAGTATGCTGGAAGGCTTAGCACTGATCACCTCCAGAGCCCCTTGTAGTTTATAATGTAGGAGTTCTCTGTGTGAACACGTGCTGGAGTCATTCCCCATCCAACAAAGAGATATCAAAATCCAACCCCAGAAGTTCACTGGTAGTTTTAAGTCTTTTGTACTAAGCCTTTGCTTCTCCCCTTTTGTTCTGCTGCATGACCTGTGTGATGTCCCAGCTCCTTCTGTAGTTGTGGTACTCCTTTACCTGGAGACTCTGTCTTGGGGATTTTTGCATTCATGCTTCTTCCGGGGACTCTTCTCCTTCCACTTGGTGGGACAGAAGGAGAGGAAAACAGTTTTTATTCTTCATCACAGGGTGCATCAGAGGTCCAGGTTCTCCTGATCTGCCCCCTCTCTCTGTGAAAGTGGCCATGAGGGCTTGCTTTCCATCACCTGGCATCTTTGCTCAGCTGTGCTTCCCCAGGTTGACTCAAGCAGGGAAGGCAGCCAGCCAAAACTGTCAGCCTGAGCTGGAAATAGCAAGGATGGGCAAAGCTGGCAAGAGGTTTCATGCCAAAACTTGAGGTAGAATAATTTACCAGAGTTGCTAGCAGCCCCAACAGAAATCAGGCCCCAATTATCTGCAGTATTGTTTGAGCATATGTGTTGTGTATGTGTATATATATATCCACCAACATAATGAGACTCTGCTTATCCTTGAGAGTCAGCTATGTACACAAAGGTAGAAGAAAGGAAATAATATTTCCTATCTTCCAGATGGGGCATTGAATTTTGTGTGGTTATTGTGATTTTCTAAATGAGGTAATTGCATGTGCATGGTCTGCTGTAGGATTGCTGAGTGCACTTTTTGTGGTCAGTATTTTTAGGGACTTAAAATTGGGAGCATGAAAATATATAGCTGTTAAAATAAAGAATCTCTGTTTTAAAAATGACATTGAGATGATAAATAGTATACAATTTACTAGGGGGGAGTAAGGGAGGGGAACAGAACATCAGTGACAGCTTCCTGACAAAACAATTTAAGACACTGGAATACAAGCACCAAGCTGACATACAGATAAACATTTTAAGGGCACTGCTGTAATGAAGAATTTGGGTGGAGCTGCCTGCTTCCAACTGCTTGAACAAAGAAACTAACACAGGAAAAATTACTAATTTTAATAGTAAGCTAAACAGAAAGTTAACAAAACATCAGGCTTAGCATCTTAAAATGAGACTGAACATGATGTGAAAGCGCTTGCCAACTAACTAGGGTTGGATGCTGAAGAGCAGTGTTCTCTACTAGAGATCACAGATGACTACATGTTTTCTTTCAGTTCTGTGTAAGGTGTACATGCTGAGGATGTAAGTAAACAATACATCAGCCTTGTAATTTTGAAAGTATTTTGAATAGTAAGTACATTTCAATTTAGGAGCTGTGGCAATTGGGGAAAATGATTATTTGAGCCAGTAAGCTCAAGTAATCTTGAACTACTATGTATATGCACTAGGGGTGTGACTCTCAGAAGTCTACACAGGAGCATCTTGGGCATTTCCACTGATTCTTTCCCACTTGTGTATGTTAGAAAGACTTGACCAGTGACTGGTAGGTCATTGTCAGCTCTCCAGTCTTGCCAGGGCAATAACCTGAAAGGTCATCAGCAAAAAAATCCAGACCAGAGCCAGGCAATGAGGGGGTCACCAAGCATTCAAGGATTTTATAGTCAAAACTACCACATGTGTGAGTACGACATTTGGTGTTGCAATACTGTGATTCTGCGTTTCTTAATGCACTTACTGAAATTAGTAAGGACCACCACTGTCTATTTAAAATCTTTGTGTCATAGACTGATTCTTTACTTCAGTGTCATCAAGGTGTCAGCCAAAAATTCTGAAGTGGCAGTAAGATTTGCTATGGAAGAATCCAAAATATGTACAGCTTTTGGCCCCCTTTCGGGAAGGGGCTGATTGTGGAGTACAGTACATGTTGTTGGCCTTTTTTTATTTTTAATGATTCATAGTTTGGACCTTATTCCTGTTTGTCTTTCAATGCCAAACAGACATTACTATTTAGGTCAAACTGCTGTTGTGGTACTAATAGAAGCAGACATCAGTTTTGTCGATGGATTTCACAGCTATGCATTTTGCAGAGTGAAGTTCCCTCTCTAGGCTACTTCTGACATTTAGCTGTGATGGTGTTAATACCAGCTTCAAGTGCTACCTCTGCCATTTTACTTGCACACACTCAGCTGGAGAATGTAGCTGGGGAACTACCTTTCAGCTATAGCTTTTTTTTCTTTCATGCAGACTCTGAGTACAGCATCTTCTGCTCCCAGATCCAGCTTTTGGGCCACTTCACGCTGCTGCTGCTGTGTGGTCCCTGCTCTTCCCTTTTCAGTTCTTTCTATCCTCTGGTGTGATCTTGCCTCTTGGCCTGTCCATGGCTGCTGCCAGCTTTGCTATGTTCTGCTTCTCTTAGAAGGTTTTTTTTTTAACTCTGAGTGCCCTGGCTCTTGCTTACTGCTTCCTGATGAGTGACAGCTTTGAAGAGGAGTCTCAGCTCATGCCCAGAGGGTTTTAGCCTGTGTTCTTGTCCATGCCTTGACTCAGATGCTGGTGTGTCTCTGCAGTGAGGCTTGCTGCACTGCTGCCCTGGAGCCAGTGCCTTGGGCATGCATGGAAACAGGGGACCTGTGCCAGAAGGCTGTCAGCAGCAAATGAGATTGCTGCAAGCCTCTCATCCCTTCCCATCCAGTAACAGAGTGAATTGAAGTATCTCTGCAGTACGAAGTTGGCATGATCTAAGCATCATCCTTTTACAAGAGCCACCATAACCCATTAGATAGTCCTGAGCATGGGAATTGTTAGATAAAATAAAGAGGTGTGGGGCTGGTTTGGCTGCCTGCTGGTGTAACTCCATGTGTGCAAAACTTCACTGAATTTCCTCCAGTTCTCATCCTCTGAGTATTTGGCTCTCCACCTTCAATTCTGAGCATCGAGACTTCTGAAGATGGATCTTTAAACCAGTTCATGCACAGATGCTCAGACCCTGAGCTACAACCAAAGATATGGGCTGAGAGAGAAAGTACAAAAATGGATTTAAGGTACCTTAGGATTTCTGCATTATCTGTATTACTTTGTTTTCTCTGATTAAATAATACTTTAACTAACATGAGCTGGTTAGCAGCCCCAGGGTCTCTACTACCAGCTAATTTCTAGAAGGCTGAAAGTACCTCTTAAGGCTACTATTTTCTGCATTTCCATCCTCAGATTTTTCTGCAGGTAAGAGGAACCCTAAAATTACTTGGTTTTTGTTCACTTTCTGAGAGGGCCTTTGCTAACAGGAACAGCATGACTGAGCACAGCCTGATAATTAGGTCTGGTTTTACTTACATAGATAACAAGATGGTTTCTGTGAAGTTTCCCAATCCCTTTCAAACTGATCCTCTTTTAGAGTACATGTATGATATAAAATCCAACGCTCCATTTTTTTCTTCTCTTCTTGGTTTTGTCTCTTGTTTTTGTGTTTGGTTTTGTTCAGTGGGGTTTTCTTTCCTGGTCAATTGTTTCACCCAAACTTTGCATGCAAAACAGTTTATGCCACCCTGAAACTCTTGTAACAGAAGGATGTATTACCACTTACTGCTTTGAGTTGATAGTCATGCTCTGAATTAACAGAGGTTAGTTGCAGCACCCACATTTAATCATAACTGTACATATGGTTTAGCTCTCACAGATAATAGGGATGAATATTTAGTAGCTAGAAAGAGGTATTTCACTGAAACTTTGAAGCAGACCATTCAACCCAGAGCTAATGGCCTTTCAGTAATAAGGATTTATTTTATTTTGCTATCTTGTAGCTACAGTGTTACAGTATCCAGACTTGGGATTATTCCTTCATCCTTCCTGCAAAGGGCAGGGAGGGAGTGAAGAAGACAGAGCTGGTTAGAAGCTAGTTCTGTCCCCTCCCCATGCAGGCCTTAATAGTAATGAAGGACCTTGGTAGAGAGGAGAACAGACAGACCTCCTGGATGTGTGGATGATGTCTCTGCTCACAGCCTAAATTAACTGTCAGAGATATCTAGGCTCCAAAACAAGTATTTCCAGTGCATGGGAATGGGCTCACCTTACTGCTGTGATCACAGCACAGGAGGAACAAGGTGCAAACTTCTCAGCATCACTGGAGCAGCCTGATGGCTGTCTTGTAGGAAAAGCAGTCATACACTGCTCGGTGCCCCAGAGAGCAGGTAAAGCCTCCAGACCCAATAATGACCTGAGCCTAGTGCTAAGCCCTGTTTAGCACTGCACCACAGCTGAGCCCTTTCCACCACTCAGCCCTCAGCAGCCATCTGTCTGTTCCTGCAGCCATTGGGTTTGCTAAGTCAGTGAGGACTTCTCCCCATAAATTCCCACTTTGCTTCTGGCATAACCTGGACTGTTTTCTGTCCCCTGCCTTGCAGAACCATCCCACTTCTCCCAGTGATGTTTCCTTTACTCTTCCTACAATGTTTTCAGAAATGTACATGAGCTGTCCAATTGCCCCTTGGTGAGGGAAGTTGGAGTACAGAGGTCAATAGATTGGGATCTCTTTCTGCCCAAACTGGTTCACCTGGATGCTGGTTCCCAACCATTCTTCCTGTGAGGTGGGAAAGGGGCAAGGCAAGAAGGAAAAGTAGGAGAAATCAGGAGCAGGATTTGTTCTGAAAGAATAAGAGGAAGATAGCTCCAGGCAAGGAGTCTGCATATCTGTCCCTGGGAACAAGGGTGATACACAGCTGATAAACAGCCTTCTCTTTCTTCTCTGTGTGCTCCCCATTCCCAGGACAGTTTTAGGGCACTGGGCATCCAATGAGGAGGGAGAGGTGGATTAGGAGGAAGAGGGGGCAAGGAGCCAGCAGAGCACTGGCAGCACCTAATGAGTGTGTAGCATGGGATAGCAGTTAACACTCCTTCCATGGGAAACAGTCCTCTATAAAGTTCTAGTCATCCACTGCTACGCTCATTGGCCAGAGAAGATCTGAGCTGGAAGAGACCCATAAGAACCACTGAGTGTACCTGTTACCTGTGTTTTTCACAGAAAGGCTTTCCAGACTGGCTATCAAGAAGGCTCTTAACCATCTCCACTGCAATCAGACCTGGTCTTGGAAGGAGCTCTCCCTGCAAAGCCAAGGCTCAGCCTAATACTTTTAACCATCCCTACCAGTGTTTTTTTCAGAAGCCATATTCATGACAATGTATACATTAGATACAGATTGCTTAATTTGCATAGGTGCCAGACACAGAGATGCACAAAATTTGGCAGGTAAACCCAGACGCAAAGGGTGTGAGTGTTGCAAGAGGGAGGAGACAGGGCCCTTGTTTGTGTTCCTGTGAGGATTGCTGCTGGCAGGGCAAAATGGGTTTAACTGGAACCCAAAAGGTTTCAGATCAAAGCTGTGAAAGGGCTTTAAAACATTCTGCTCTCCTCCTGCACTGCACCAGCACTCTCTTATTCTTTGTTTTAAGCAAAAACTTCAACTGTGGTCAAATTATTATGCATGTGAAGAAGGTGCCACGTGAGGCAGCTGCAGCAGGTTTTGGCAAATCAGCTAAGTGTGAGACATCCTGGTGGAACCTTGTTTAGCTGTGATGGTTACACATTGTCTGCCTCCCATCCCCTCCACCTCACAGCCGGGGTCCTTGCACTAGCAGTGGCCAAAGCAGGGGCTTGCTGCCTCAGCCCGCACAGCCCACTGGCCAGACCCGGCGGAGAAATTGCCCTTATCAGCATCTGCTCCTGTTTCCCCGCTGCTGGGACAGACGGCACTGGGAGAGGGCACAGCAGACATGGGGGAGGTAAAGTGTTACAGATTGCTGCTGTTTGGCAGAGCCCATCTGTCAGGGCCTTTAAAATGCATTCAGTCCCAAGAAGGAGGTTTCCAGTACAAATCAAGTGGCTTTAGTTTGATGCTACTTAGTAGGATCTGCTCATGATGAACCAAAAACTTGGATAGGTACCTCTGCCAAATCTAGCCAAGCAGTTCCATGTGTTAGCATAACCAACTTGCTACTCTTCCCTGCAGAGTGGAACAAGATGGGTAACACACCTCATCCCTTCCTGTTCACAGCCCAGCATTTTGTCTTCAATGGTGGACTTGTGCAAAAACACCAAACTGTAAATGAGACTATCCCTCACAAATGCTCAAATCCTGCTCTCCTACCTGGCAAAAGAGATTAATATTTTGTGACTATGATACTTCAATAAGGGGAGATCTGTTAGAGTTTTGCAGACCCTTTGTTCTTGAATGAGAGGATCTATGTAGAGTTTAAGATGTCTTAAATTGTACACATTTTAGCTGATTCATCTTGAGTTTTCTAAGTGGAGACATGGCAGAAATTTGCTAAAAAGCTAATTGAATTTTTTCCTATTGGCAAAAGGCCAACTACAAGTAATTACAGTGAAGGCACCTGTTGACAAGTGAGGTTACTTAAACCCTCTTTGATTTCATCACTTGTCTTTGGTAAGCAGAAGGCACATCATCGGAAATTCTGCTGTCTGAGAATGACAGCGGATTGGGGATGTGGTTATCTGCCTTCACTTACTCCACTCTGAACACTCCCTCTCAGAGGCTGAGTGGGATGGCCAGAAAATAGGGAGGATGTGGTTTCTGAATTCTGAATCATGACAGTTTTCCCCCAATACTCTTATCTGTAATAATTAAAAAATTCCAGCCTGGTAATTAGACTGTAGTTGGTCTCAGGCTCTATGGGCCTTGACACTAGCTTCTTAAATTTCAGTTAGTCTGGACTAACCAGACTATTCAAATTAAATTTTTTAATTAAAAGTTCTCCTAAACTGATACTCAATTGGAGGCCAAGCTGAGCAACAGCATTTTATAAGTCATTCTGTTATTTCCATTTCTGTTTGCATTTCTTCCTGAGGAACTCTTAAGTCCCACACTAATTCTTTTTGTAAAACCTTGTAGTAGAGTCAGATTCAGGCTGCACACTAGAAACAGATGAGTGAAAATATTCCAGCAATTTGATCTTTGCTATTTCAACCTGTGTTTGAATAGATGATCTTCAGGGATCCCTTCTAGCCCTATTTGTCCCATTCTTCATAATACCTATGGGAACATGATGACTGAAAAGAGGTGGATGCCTCTTGCTTGCAAAGATTTATTTCTAACTGGTAAACCAGTTAATTACATGTGTAGTAGAAAAAAAGAAATCAATGAAACCCAACTAACCAATGAGAAGACAACCCCAAAAAAACTTTGTGAGGCCTCCAGAATCTTAAATACGTACCTCAGAATAGCAGAACTCTATTTCGCTATTGTAGACAGTAAAGATATGATTAATATTTCCTCTCAGATCAGACTAGGGCACTTGGAAGGGAAATCTGATACTTTTGTCAGTTTTTACCCAAGTCCTTTCTGGCTAGGGGGTTCAGCTGGTACTTGGGTCACTTCTCTCTTGCATCTGGGTAACAGCAAGTGAACAAAACCTCAAGTGATGAGCAGTGCACAACCCCAAGACGTGGCTTTTAGAGATCTCTCAGCAGACTTCAGTTCTGCCTGGTGACAGAATTATCTTGGTCCTTGATCAGGACAAAACAGGGATGCAGTACATCCCACAGATATTCCCCATGAGAACTTGTCCTTACAGCCTGAAGTTCTGGTGCGCTACGCACCAACTTCAGTAGTACGTACAGGATTAGAGATTGGTGTAGTACCTGACCCTCTGTGTAGTTTAACACCAAACTCAAACTAATTCATACATTCAAGCTTCACTTGATTTAATGATCACCTCTTCTAGTCTTTTCTCAAGTTAGCTGACACATATAAACCCTTTACTACTATGATATTAACCTTTTTCCTGGCTACTGTTCAGCTTATCTCTGAAATTCATCTTCAGGCTTTGGACCACTCTTACCCTGAAAGTTAAGCAATACTAAAATGCAGCAATCTGACCATCACAGTACATCATAAACTGCCTATACCTCATGGAAAAATCTGACAGAAGCCTTACTTAGAAATGCTTTGGTTTAGGTATGTCATTCTATTTTGTTTCCTTAATACGTTTCTGTGAAAACAGGGTCATGGTTTAGAATTTAATCTTCTCTGTATTCCTGACTTCAGTCATAACCTTTGTCCACGTCAAAATTAGCTGGGACATCATCTTTACAGCATACACCAGGTTTGAAAGAGATCTTTTCATCTTTTTTTTTTTTCCTGTAAAGATCTGAAACCTAAGCAGAAAAATAATCAAAGTTTTCTCATCTTTTTAAATTATTCTTAGTGTGAATTGATTTTGTGGTATTGATTCTAGGAGTACTGTCTGTAAGCTGTTATATGTTGTGCAATATATGAAATAGTAAAAACAATTGAGTGTATGCGTTTATATAACACATGCCCCTACATATACAGACATAATCATAGAAATTCAGTCAATCAATGTAGCTGCAGGTTATATTAGTGCATTTATTTTTCTACTCTATGTTCTTACTAGAAAATAGGATAATGACCTTGCAGTTGTCTTTTTCAGTGTAGAACAGCATATACATTTGAAAATTATTGGGAAAAAAACCCATGAATTTCTATGCATAGCTGAAAAGCTGAGTAGGAAAATTGGTGAAAGACGCATTGCAGCAACACACAGAATAAACCAGGCAGTACTTTATATGTAAAGTTACATATTCACTACAGGAAGATGGATTTAAATTCAATGTCAGAATGCCATCACCTGCCTAGCTGAAACTATGCCTTATTTTGGTTTTAAGACAATTGCATTTAAGCTATTAAAAAAAGAATCCCAAAAAAAGCAGACTTTCCTTGGAAATTTGCTGATTCTTCCTTGCTTCAAAAGGATCCAGGAAATGGTAAACATACATACTTCAAATCAAACTCCAGAGCTTGATTAATAGGCTGCCTGACCTTTCCCAGGGAGACACAGTAGGGAGGGCTGGAGAGGCCAGTGCAGAGAAGAAGGGCTGTGCAGCTCCTCGGGGCTCTGCCTAGTTGGGGCAAGAACTGCATTTATGCATATTAATTTCTGAACTGCATATTTTCCACTCTTTTATGACTTGTCTGCTATTGCTTAAGGGTTCACCTACATGGTGGTTTTGAGATTCATTTACCTGTAGATCAGTTCAGAAAGAGATAGTTATATGGGTAAAAGCTATAGTGCTAAAAGCATGATTAGCCTAGTATAACTATGTTCACCCTGAAGTCACTTTATTTATATTCTTAAGTTAAAACATTATAAAAACTTTACAAAAAATTAAATCATTCTTGAGAGCAAAGACATCAGATGAATAAGCTATATTGCAAAAGCTGGTTGGAATACTTTAGTGTTTATAGTGCTAATGCTGGTAACTTTAGAATAATCTGCATTGTAACTTGAAAATAAATTCATAAATCTTTCAGTTTATTTTAGTTGTGATTATTTTGTCTTCAGCTCCCTTGTCAATGTGTGGCTGTTTAACAATAATTAAACTGCACCTTATGAAATGCATTCATCCAAAATGGTTTCTTAGAAATCTTAGCTCCCCATGAATTGCTTTAGTCCACTTGGTATTGCAGGTTGGGACTCATCTGCCTCACCACGGTAAGGAGAACAATTTAAGTAATTTCACTTGAGGTCTTGGTTAGTATTTTTTACCACCATGAAATGATCTAAGAATTAAAGGATAACAGGAAACTCCCTCAAATCACATTTTCAAAAGCATTTTCCAAAAGTGACTATGTCAGTAGACTTTATTGTCACCAGAAAGCCTCTAGTAATCTTACAAAGCATCTGCAATGAATAATCTTCCCCTCCCCCATCCTTATTTGTTGCCAGAAACAGCTTATAAATGCTCAGTTGAAGACGGTGCCAAATTTTGCTTTTAGGCACACTTGTAAATAGAAAATATTTCCACTGATTTTGGTAGAATTATTCCAGATTTACGCAGATGCAAGTGAAAGCCAAATTTTGCCTGGGTCTTGCCCCATGGGTGCTACTTGGTGCCCTGATCAGCTCCAGAACTGCTGCCTCTGGTGTCAGTGGAAGGCAAGTGCTTCAGCTGAGTCTGCCCATAATTTGACAAATTATTATAAACAGATTTGAACAAATATTTCTTTACAAAACAAACTGGTCAGCAGGCTCCAGGCTTTATTCTCCTGATGCATTTTACAGGAAATAATATCAAGTTAGCTATTATGAAACTACCCCCTCCTCACACACACATAATTGCTTCCAGCTTGCTGATTATTACCCTTTCTTTAACTGATAGAGTGAGAAGAGAAATAAAAATATCTCCATACAGTAGGCCAAATCCTCATCTGGTATAAATCGACATAGCTCCATCAAAGTTAATAAAACTGTCTTGATTTACACCAGTCAAGAAGCTGATGCACTATAATTTTTTTACTTGCTTTTAAAAATAAAACCTTATGTGATTGTGTAACCAACATTGCAACAGAAACCAGCGTTTTCTTTTGTGAAGTTAAGTGTGCCCTCCCTTTGACTTTCAAACGTTTTCACTTAGATAGTCCTTCTATAGCTTTTTTTTCCTTTGCCTTCTGGCAGAATGCTCCTACCACCCTTGTGTCATGAGTGAGGTACAAACTGGACTGAAAGATAATCACACACAAAATAATAATTTCATGGAGCAGTGAGGACAAAGAATGAAATGCTACCACTACTCTTTCACCCAAAAGAGGAAAGAGGGCCAAGCAAAGCACAAGATAAAAAAAAATGTTTCTGACATTTTCTCTGATCACCATTCTTCAATTAACAAATGTATATTAACAGCACCAAGAAATTAGTAATTCGTACTCAAGAATGACAGTACTATAAACTATTATAGATTAAGTTTCTTAAATAATCCTTAAAATAATACAATGAGACTTACTACTAAGTATGATTAAGGTTTACTAAAGCTGATAGAAACTGTGATCTCTCTGGACAAATGTTTCTGAAGTCGTTTTTTGGTGTTCTCCAGAGGCTGTGAAACACATGGTGAATTTTTTGGTGATAATCTTTGTCTCTTGTACTTCTCAAAAGCACAGCAAACTATTCACAGCAGATCTTTTACATCCATTTCAGGGAGTTCTAAGCATTTCCATGCAGTATATTGTCAAATAAAGGTTTGGTCTTTCCAAAAACCTTCATTTTTTTGGCTGGCTATTTTGATTAATGTGTATATTCATTAATGCATTATAATTTCAATAGCATCTTGAAAAATTGGAATGATTTCATTGCTAATGCTGACATAGTTTTGTACTGGTTCTGCAAAGACTTTTAAGAAAATGTACATTTATTAATTCTTGGTATTTAGCAGCCCCTAACAGCATGCTGGTGGTTTTATTAAAGTTAATGGTGATATTTGTAGGATTGCAGCCTTTAATTTCCAATAGCTTTTTTGAATACTGTAAAAAATTAAAGTGTAATAAAAAAATGCATTAGCATGAATTTCCAAATGTTTTCATTCAAAATGCAGTCAAGATTAAGCTTGCTTTTAAATACATATTTCATTGCTTTGAATAACATCTTGAAAATCATTCTGTGATGTCTGGAATTCAGCTGCAAAGACTGAATTGGAATTCAGTCACACATTCTAGTCTCTGTTTTAATACATATTTTTTTATTCATAGACCAGTCTGAAACACATTCAGGATTGACTGAAAAAATTCTTATAGTAAGACTTGAAAATTTGCGTATTATATGTGGTGGCTATCACTACACTACTTATTTTGATTTGGAAAAGATTGGTTATCTCCATTACACTGTGAGCCCTTTAGCGTTGGGATCCTGCTTTCTCTGAAACCATCACTTTAGACTGCAGCCTTTATTTTGTGATGAGACTTTTCCACCTGGTCAAATGAATGAACGACTGAGATGCTGATGCAGAAAAATTAAATTCAGGTCCTTAATTACCCCTCTGTTTCCATGGCAAAATATGACTTGAAAACATGATCCCTGTAGAAGATGGTAGTTTCCCAAGTCCCAATAAGCAAGTATTTATAGGCAGGCACTCTCCAGATCTGTGCAGAGGAAATGAAAACAGAAATTGACACTTTCCATTCAGTGGGCATTGAAAGAGTGGCCCTGTCTGTAAAGAAAGGTGGTGGTAGATCTCGCCAGACAATTCTGTCGCATTAAGGGTAGGCCAGCCTTGTATAACACCGGCAAGGAGTATCAAGGCCTGCTGGGGACAAGTAAAAGTTGTTCCAAAAGTCAGGTCCTGTCCTCCCTGGTACTGACAACACTGCATCTGTGTTGAATGAAGACAATGAATCAAAAAGATTTTACTTAGCTAGAAGGTGCAGTCCCACACAGGGCCACAGTTCAGGCTTGCAGACTCTCAGGATGTTTCTGGGGCTGTGGGAGGTTGGCTTTCAAGCTGCCAGTTCAATAACCCAGAGCAGTCAAGAGACTGCTCTCTACAAAGCTGGTCCCACTTCCTACATAACAGTGGAGCAAGAGTCTCATGCTGGTATAGACACTTGCAAGGCTTGAGTTTTCCTAGAAAAATCACAGCTGTTCTTTGAGGAAGTTGTGTCAGTTGATATTGAGATGGGTCATCTGGATGCTCTATGCACAGGCCATTTGCCAGCAAGTTGTAGAGACCAGAGACCTGGTGGGTGGGGTGCCCCGTTTTGGGGAGACTGGCTTCAGCTCTGATTGCTGAAAATTTGTCAAAGCAGGGTGGTTCCAATGCCATGCTTCAAGCTGAGAACTTTTCAGCAGAAAACACAAATGTAACCAGTTCCAACTCAAGGTTCTTTCCTCTAAGCATAAATCACGTATGAAATTAGTGTAGAGGATTTAGGTAACATCTTAGACTGCTTTTATTTTATACAGTACAGTAGAACTTCTATTCCAAAGTGTAGCAACAAAGACAGAAAAAGAACATGGCACTGTCTTGCCTTAAGCATGCTAAAGCTTTGTGGCATCTTTAGACTGGATTCCTGGCTTTGGAGACTAGAGAAACCAGAAAGTGTACTGGAAGTGAAGTCAAAACAGCTTGTTACCCAACTTGCTTTTTCCACAAAGTAGTGAAATATTAAGAAGTCAGGCAAATAACGCTTGGATACAACTCTCTTTGTTTGTGTTGAGTTCCATTTGCTTGTCTGAAGCCAGACTGGGTGAATAATTTTGCATTCTTTATCTTAGCAGTGAATTGTGTGGTTCTGAAATTTGAGTAAGATAAGATCACAAACAAGTAAAAGCATGTGTAGGCTGAAAAATCAATATGTTTCAAAGTAACAGTTGAGAAACAAATTATTCCTGTACTAATAGACTGAAAACTAGGTTTAGAGATTCTTCTAGGGCTGATAGTATTACTAACAGTAAAGCAGTATTAAAAGAAATTTGAGCTGCCTCCATAATTAGATATTAATCATGCTATCACCTAGAAATAAGGTGGTCAGAAGACTGAAAATGGTAACTGTAACATTAAGAATTTTTTAAGTTTCTCAATATTTGCATAATAATTAGAGCTTGACAACTTTAGTTCTTTTTAATTACTCATGCTCTTTCCATTTATCCTCAAATTTTCTAATATTTTCCTTCAATTATTCAGAATAGCTACTCTCTTGCTAAGATGTTCCTATTTTTCAGTTCGGGACTCAAGGTCATTGTCATCGAAGAGTGGCAGAATTCCTGCTAAATTAATCACATTCAGATCTACACCATGCCTAACATCAGAAAGCCATTAATAACTAGCTTACATGCTTATACCAACCCAAGTCTGTTCTCTGAGTGATGTTACATCTCAAAAATAGTTTCCTGTAAATAAAATCTACATTTCTCTACCTAATTGTAACTTTCTACCCTTTTGGTAACCTTTACACTTTGCTGAAACAAAACACTTATTGCCCTTGAGAAACACCTGAATAAGCCATACCTAATATACAATTCAAGAATAATCAAAGGCAATAAGTGAAAACTGTAGACTAGTAGCAATATAAAGGTTCCCTTTGCTACCAGAATCTGCCTTTTCCAGCCCCTGCTTCATCTAGAGCATTGAAAGTGGTGTAGAATTCAAATCTGACTGTTCAAAAATAATCCTCAGAACCTCCAGTCTCCATGTCTGGTACATAATTCACTGGGAGAGAATTAAACATCACCTGTTTATATTTCTGTCTATATGCTGAAGTCTCCTGAGTGCTGACTTTGTCTACAAGCAAGCCATACGTGTACTGTAAACATCCGTGTATTTATAACACAGAATTCCCCAAATTCTCATCACCTCAGCAGATGACTGACTTTTTTAAAAAGTTACACATGCAATAGCAGTCTCATCCTCTTTGAAGGTATTTGTTTGGTCAACAGCATTCTTTAGAGAAAAGCTCTGTTGACAGGAAAAAGGACAGGTTGTTGAGTTACGAGGCTGTGGAATGATTGCGGTAGGGAGGACTCAGCAGCAACAAGTAGAACTGTAAACTAAGACGGGTGTCAATTCAGTGCTTTAATGAAGCCAGAGTGACTCAAGTGGCATGTTGAGGCACACCACACCGAGTCTTATCTGCTTAGTTCTACATAAATGTATTAAAATTAAAAAAAAAACAAAACAAAAAAACAAAAACAAAAACAAGGAAAAGAACCACTCAGACGTCAGCAGAGCTACATCTTCCCAGTGTGGGTCATACTAACAGTGCTTAAGATGGAGTTTGGACTAGAGGCCTCAACATGTGAGAAGCTCCCAGTCCATACTCTTTGATTTTTATGAGATGGGGAAAACTGCTGATTAAGGGAGCTGTGTAACTTACAAAATTAAAATTCTCACATGTGATGTTAAATGGCTGAGGAAAGAGTAGAAATGAAAGAAGACTGACCTATTTTTTAACCTATTTAACAACAACTCTAAAGAGTTCTATCTACATGCCCCTGAAGTTCCAAATTTATTTTCTTGGAAGTTTTTCAACAGCTGTGAAATCACTCATTGCTTCCCAATTACAGTGTAACTTAGAATAATCAATGACCACAGACATTCCAGAAGAAAAGCTGGACACTGAGCATACGTATTTAAATGGATGATTCTGACTGGATGGTGAGGAGCAGAAGTTGGAAGGGATCAGGGCTGGAAGCAAAGGTAAGGCCGGAGAGAGCAAGTGGGACTGGTGCATACAGGACAGAAATGTGTTGTGTGAAAGAAGTTGAAAACTCTTCTAGTAGTGCTAGGAGCCTCACACTTATCGTGTGAGAAGCCACTGTCATTTCCAAGGGAGCGGTGCTTTCTAGTCTGGAGAAGCCAGAATGAAATGTCAAATCTTAGCAAATTTGGCAATTTCTGATAGAAGGTGGCTTGCTCCTGTCCTAGGAAGATTTGTGGTGTTGTGAATTGATTCTATCACTTACAGCTTAGTAATTTCTAACTTTGTCTTTCCAGCACATTGACAACTGTTAACTCCATGACTGGGATCCTTCTGGACCAGTGACTGGAGCTTGTTTAGATTCTAGAACTGATATCCCAGCCCTTCTGAGTTCCCAGTGGTCCCCCCAGTCCTTCTCGCTTTTCTAATCCAAGCCAGGATGCGCTGTAGCCATCTCAATGTTTGCAGAGGCAGCAATTCACAATTACATACCCTTGGGGACGAGAAGGCACTCCTGGGGAGAGGCTGTGTAGTACAGATAGGAGGAGGTAGCCTGTGGAAGGGAGAAGAGAGCCAGCACTGGGAAGAACAGGACTCTTACTCTGCAGGCCTGTTGCCCAAGCCATTCAAAGGTTAGTTCTATTGTAACAAGCCTATTATCTACCCAATGAGAACACCATTTAGCCACTGATACCTTTGTTGAAGCTTTAGAAGCAATCCAATGAAATCCATCATGAACTCCATACAATCAAAATGATGGCTAAAAACCCCACTTAAGAGCTGTATTCAGAAAACACAACATGGCATTAACAAGATCCAAATGGAATTCATACAGTAATACAGACACGGTCTTTATTTTTTCTACAAAGTTTAATGTGAGCCTAGTTTGAAATGTACTACAATATGCATTACTTGTTATGAATAAGGAAACCACTTATGACAGAGTACCCAATGGCATCTGCCATTACAAGTGACTTAAAAGCATTCTTAAATACTATAAATATCCCAAGGAATTGTGACTTCTTTCTCCCACGAAAACTTTTTATAACATCAGAGCAAGCTATCTTTTGATGTACACTACTGCTGTAAAGCTGGATATGACAGTTCAGTGCCAAGCTGTGTTTCTGATTGATAAGGATGCAGTTAAAGTAACATCAACAATTTATTTTTCCTCATGATCTAAATTATTCTGGAACTATATGTTCTAGGCAACTGTAAAAAGTTCAGAGATAAACAAAACAAAACAAAAACAAAGCTGAAAAGGGTGACATTAACAGACATGCTATAAATCTATTGTTTTTGAAATCAGGTGAAGTTCGCCTTGTACAGATAACATCTATACACCACTTTCTTTGCAAAGTGTCAGAGTAGGAAGTCATCTGAATCATCTGGTGCATAACATTTTTCTTATCTTTTTTTGGAGACAAGGTTCACATAAAGTGATAAGGAGATGGAGAAAATTAGAAGGTGAATGTTGAAACCATGAAAAGAGTAATTTCAAACAGGTACCTGTGTTGCCTTTTAATTTTTTGGTTGTCACATGTTCATCCTTGTCACTACTTAACCTTCCGAAATAGGATACAGATGAAAATCGTTCTTTGACCCAGGTTTTCATGCACCTGGAAAAAAAGTGGACAGAATGTGATCATTTACACCAGTGAAGCAGCTTTAAACAGGCTGAAATCAGCATCTTTCTCAGGTGTCCTTGATCTGTTCCCTTCTCAGTCAAACCTAGAAAGAGACAAGCCTGAGTCTGGAGAACATTAGCCAAAATTTCATTTTGCTAAGCAAGCCATACAAGTTTATGGTGTGTCTAGATAAGGGAGTTTATATGCTACCTACTACACTTTAAATTACTATAATCCTATCCCTGCACTCTTCAGGCTGCTTACTGTACTGGCAACCAAACAGGTTTAGTTTGAGGGTGTGAAGTCCTCTTTTTCTTATAACTGGCATCACCTATCTCTTAGATGCACATTGAGCGTTGCTCCCCACTAAACATCTGATTATCATAAAAGGAAAAATAACATTTTCTTCCTGGCATAATAAGTTATTATTGGAAAGTTTGAATTAATATGTCTATTAGGAGGATCATAGGGCAGTATGAACTCTATCCCTTCATTTCAAGTCTTTTTAAAAAAAGAGATGGTAAGAAATTTCTTCTTCTCAAACCTTGTGCTTAGTCCTCAGGTCCATTCAGTGCCCTAAATGACTCTTTTTCTCCTTTCTTCTTCCTTCTCACACAGTGTAATACCTAGTCAGTCCCAGAATTTGTTGCTAGTTATAAAAGGGCAAAAGTTTTACATCACTCTAGGCAACAAGAACACAAAACAAAAATTTCCATCCCCTTGCTCTAGGCAACTGCTAGACAGAGGGTTGGAGGTTTTGTTCCTTTTTTGTTTTGGGCTGGTGGGGTTTTTTGCTCCTAGAGGCAGTGTTTTTGCTCTTAATTCATTCACATCAACCTGGGAAAATGACATGTACTGCCTGGACTACTTCTTGCTCAGGCCTTCAGCAATGGTTCAACCCCTTGCTTTGGAGAGCCGCAACCTCCATGTTTCCACAGTAACCACTGTACAAAGACACATAGCTCAGAGCAGACTCCAGTTAGCCTCAAAGAAGAGATAGTAGGGCAGCCAGATGTATAAATCAAGTAGATGACTGTCAACAGATTAAAACTTTTTGATGTTGATTATTAACAGTTTTCAACATTGTGAAATGTTGACTCCTTTTTATTACTTCACAATTTGTCATTACTTCCTCATCAGGCAGAAGCTTGAGAGCATGTTTCTATAAAACAAGCAACAGGAATTCTAAAATGATACCTTGGATGATTCACTAAAGACCAAGGAAAAGCAAACATGCCCAAACCCTATCAGCTGACATTAAATAGTTTCTCAGTGCTTATTCTAGCCTATATCCAAAGATGAAGAATTAAAACAGAAACAAAAACAACAACAAAAAAACAACCTAATAATAATAATAATTTTAAAAAGAGGAAGAAAGATATGACAAACATTTTGTTTAATTATCTTGGAGTTTGTTTTGTTGTTTAAAGAATTAATCAGTTATTCCTAGCCCAGGGGGAGCATTCTGGAGCCAGAAATGCACTGCAGACCAGGTCCATGCTTCCCATGCCTTTTGTTTCTTTGTCTATATTCTGGAAGTCAGAGTTCAGAAGTAGGGAAGTGTACGCTGTCTCAGCAGGCCTATGCCTGGCAGAGCTGTTTCTGGAGAAGTGAAAATACGTATGGCTGGGGCAGTTAAGCTGGCTCTAGACCTGTTTTGAACTGTTGGAGTAGTGCCAAGGACCTGGCTCAACTGATAGATTTTGTTTTCAAGTTGCATAAGCACAAGTAACCTGCAACACTTCGTTAATTTTTTTTTGTACAGTGGTGAAGTTCAGATAGGATTATTTAAATAACAACTACAATGGAACCCATCTAAGCACCTTTTATTTTACCTTAATCACCTTCCTGGGTGCTGCATCCTTGCTTGTTGGCCTTTGGGTTCTGATCTTACAGCTGCTCCAGTGTTTTGACATATTGAGCACCACTGAACCTTCAAAGATTCTGCCTATATTCCTTCAGAAAATTTGCAGATCTTACTCATCCATATTATTTTTATTAGGGAAAAATAATCAGATTTCATAATGGACACCAGGATAATTTTAGTATGATTGAACTTATGTGAGTAATATTCCATCCTTCTGAATATTTTTCATCTTGCTGTGGACTCTTCATTCAATTTCTTTAGACGTTCAAACACACTAACAAGCTTTTTCCCTTGCAGACATTTTGCAAAGGCTTTAGAACATATTCATCTAGGGAAAAATAATTATCTCTTGAAATACATAGTTATTGATTGTCAAAGAAATTAATATATTACACTTAAGTGTAAAGGAAAGTCAGCTAGGAAACAGTGTGTAAGTCAGCTGAGAGAGATGGATTTTTATCTTTACTACTACCGTAGGACAGAAGCATACTTGGACACATTTTTCAGATACTTCAAGGCGAATTTCCCTTTGGTGGGACAAGTATATACTTACACCAGTCATCTGATACAGAATTAAGCAAAGTTCCTACACAAGCAAAATCCAGACGAAAGGAAAAACTAGTCTATGCACAAAGCTTTCGCTGGCTCATCTAGACCCCTTTTTGCTCCTACTTAACTAAATACCTTTAAAACTCTGTGTTAATGTGCTAATGTAGTGTTTACACCTTGCTTCTCAGTGTGTCCACCTGACAGTTCACAGCATAGCCACTAAACTGATGCCAAAATAACTCTAGTTAAACTAGTTCATGGTCTGGTCTGCATGCAAAGCTTACAATACATCTAAGAGTAGGATTTAAAAGTAGAATGTGTTAAAAAAAAATCAGGAAAGTTCTGTTCTGCATTCCCTAACACTGTGAAACCATAACAATTTACAGGAGCTTTTATCTTTCCCTAAATCCTTATGAACTGATAGTTTACAAAATAAAGAGAGAGAAGGGACAGACTTAATTTTAGAACAAAGGATGGTCACATGCACAAGGTCTATACACCACTGAAATATGAATCACTAGTAGATTCATTCCGGTTTAACTGAAGAAACAAAGTCCAAATTATTCCCAGGAGCATTTTGTTGTTTGACCCCCACTGGAACTGATTACATTTTATGACTCTCAGCAGAAGGACCTCTTAATTTCCGTGAGGTTTTATATACACCACGCACCGATGCTAGCAGTGGACATGATCCGGCTGGTGCAGGAGGAACAGCACAGCTCACAGTGCCGAACCGAGGGCTGCTTCTTACATTGTCAGCTGAAGGGTGGCCAAACCCCACACCCACAACCCACAGGCTTCAAAGCTTTTACCTGGCTTGGAGCCAAGAGACGCTTCCTACCCAATTTAGGCAAAGGCCTAAAAGGTGAGGAGGGCCATGGGCCTCCCTGGAGCAGGTGGTGAGCAGCTCCATGGTGTGCTGGTGGTGCACAACTGCTGTGCAGGGGCCAGCAGCAGCCCCAGCGCTGCCCAGGCTGCCGACGCGCCCTTTGGAGACATCTGGAGACATGCTGGATGGACGTGCAGAGGAGGACAAGGTGATGGACTTCCCGTGGCAGCCGCAGCATCGAGCCTCCCTCCTCAGGCAGCAGGCCTGGGCAGTGGCAGCTTCCAGCCCCTGCACATCCCTTCAAGATGGTCAGGTGAGCTCTGAGGTCTGTCCCTCCTCCTCAGCCTGCTGTGGTTAAGCTCTAACTATCCTCCTGACCCAGAGGTGAGTGGGTGGATGCCCCACCTGTGACGAGGCCAACCCTAATGGGCAGCTGTGAGGGTCTTCCCACGTGTGGCTGCCATGGCCCACTACAGCCCCCCATATGGATGTCATGGCACACTAGAAACCCCCATCACCAAACTGCTCATGGTTTAGGCACAAAATGTGTAGTTCCCAAAAGTGTTTTTCTTCCAGATCCCACTGTTAGCGGCAAAATCCATCCAAATCCCACTGACAGGCCACGGTGTGAAGTGCTGCCCACCAGGGTGGCAATGTCAGCCTAACAGAAACAAATTAATGGCAGTGAATAAAACTCCTCTGACAGCATTTCCTCATTCACACAGTTGGACTGAGCTTTGCCAAACAAAGAGCACTGCTTCTATTTGGGTCTACAAAGCTGTTTGGAAAGTCACCACTTTTTGTAACCAGGTTTTACATGAACGTTAGGAATAATTTATATGTATTGGACTCAGAAATGGGCTGTACTCATGGGCTGTTGTAGAACACACTGAGAATCCCACCATTGGCACAGACATGAGCTGTGTTTCCAGGAATACCTTTCCCTTTCCTCCTCCTGATTTTTTGACAAACTGTCTTCCTGCCAAGGAGATTCTTTTAGACAGTGTGAAAGAATTATTATTGGGGGTGGGGGGGAGGAAGTGTTTCATTTCAACTTGTGTCAGCTGCTTAACGTTATCCAAGCATGTACGCATGCAATATGCACAAGTATTAGACAATGCTGAGGTTGTAACTCCTTTTGCTGCTAAACTCTCAGTTGCACAACAGGCAAGAAATGGAGAGTTGTGGTCATGCATATGCCTTGCATGGTTAAAAACCTATCTATGAAGCAGGAAATTCTCTCACTGAACTTCTCTTTTGTCACAGAGGCACAAGTCACATCCACTCACAAACATTAGAAAATAAAAATCAAGGCAATTCAGGGCAGTAATGGGAAGGCATGGGCATTTTTAAACTTGATCTGGCCTCTTAAACCTTTCTTCTTGGTACTGACTTTAGTGGGGATACTTACCAGGATAAGGTGTAAAATAAATACCTTGCACATTTTCTCCTTTTCCTCATTATCAGCTGCATTTATTTCACTGTACCTCATATGAATCAGTGGTACAGAGAGTAACTGAAAGCTATTTTTAAGGAGGGGTGTTATCCACTGCATCCAATACGGACCAGGCAGAGTCGTAGATAACTCTTTTCTTTTTGCACTAAAGGTAGCTTGCCATTAAAAGTAACTTTCTGATTTCTGGTGGCAACACAGTGGTTGGTATGTTGGTTTAAGTGTTCCTATCTCTGTAAATCTGTGTTTACATGCAATGTTTTGCAACAGTCCGTAATTATAACAAGGATGCAAACTTTAAAAATGTATTTTAGGCTGAGGTATTTTTGCCAATTCAACCTTAAACATGGGTACATTTAGAGATATATAATGATATATTGCATCACTAGAAAGTGTTCCTATAGAACAATAAACTACGTGGATATAAGCATTTTTGCAATTTTATATCTATGTCCACACTGTAGTCTGTAAGTTCCATGTGTGAAGTAGTCTCAGGATTGCTCTTGCCTTTGTTTTTTGTCTAAGAACTTCTTGCATGACTGGAAATTAAAAGTGAAATAATTGTTGGTTCTTAATTCATAAGGTTCTGAAACTAGTAATTTTGTTCTATCAATTGTGAACTAAATTGGTACTAGTAACAAAAATTTTTCTCCTTGCTATGAATGCTTAGCTACTGTATGGTAACAATCCAAATAACTTTCCAGCTGTCCTAAGTCTTTCAAGGAGAGCAAGACTAAAGTAAGCACTAGATTTATCACCTCTAAAATTTGTTTCCTATAGTTCTGCTCTACATGCATGTTTTATATAAAACAGACACAGTTATGAGTGCCTGACTTTTAAGAAATGTAGAAATTCTGTCAGTATCTCACTTTCCCTTGGGTGTGAGGCCCCAGCATGGGTATTTTGGGGTGTCCACCTAAAACATGTCTGTCCCTGGATCTGTGGGAGAACGGAGAATTATCATTTGGGCTTGAGCCTGAGGAACTCTCCTTTCAGAAGATTTCCCTGGAGCATAGCATACCCCTAAGGATTATATTCTGTGGCTGTGATGTAGTAGGGTTGGCTCCTCTCCAGATGTAGGACTCAGAAGGCTTGGAGCATCCTGTAAAAGCATGAAATCAAAACTGAAGCTTGCTTTGTACGCAGAGCAAGTGACCAGTTTACTCCAGCCCTCGTCTACCTTGGCTGAAGTTGTCTGAGCATGAGCAGAGACATCGTGGTGGGGCTGTTCCACCTGTATACACCATGACTCACCCACCTGTTGTCAAGTGGGGGGACATCCAGAGTCCTCATCAGCCAGCTACTCTCTCTTTCCAATTCTGCTCTTATCTGGGATCGACCATCAGAAGAGTGCCTGTAGAGTTACCCTCTTTACCTTAGCTTTTAAGGTCTTCTGTTAGAGATGAGTATCAACACAGAAGAAAATAAGGTGGAGGCCAAAGGAGTCTCACACTGTCAGAATACTGGTCACAGAGGTGAGTCATCACATTTGTCAAATGAATGACTCAAAGAAAATCCAGCACGGTCTGTATTTGTTTGAGCAGATGTATATGCTTCAGATTGAGTCATCACTGTAAACTCTGACTAAATAACCCAGATCAGCTACTGGGCCAACTTCTCTTCATGTGCTCCTCAACAGAAATTGCACGGCATGGGATCATTTCAATGTGCAAGCAGGTTTGTCTAATCTCAGTGACCACACAAAAAACACACACAAAACAAAAAACAAACAAACAAACAAACATGTTGGGACTATATAGTCATATAATAAAATAATAAAGCAACATACTTGAAATTATTTGTTCTATTATAGTTTGTCACTAGACAGAGAGGTGTTCAGTGTAAGCAATTCAAATAAGATGAATCAAACTTAGTAAATGGCAGGTTAGTGTTATGCAGCTTGAGAGTTTCCAATCTTAAATTTGACTGTACAAAGAATATCTTAATGATACAGACCCAGGTTTCAAGCAGGCTGATGCAGGATATTTAAGTTGATTGTAAAATGCCATACATTGCTCCAGTAGTGACAATGTGCATATGCAGCAAAATTAGCAAATCTGCCCATCATTCATTCATTCAAAATCCTTGATCAGCCATCATTCATTCTAAATATTAGTTAGCAATAGAAATTCAGCATATTTTAGTGTAAGAAAATTACAGTAGTGTCAATATTCTGTATCCTGTGCACTGCAACTATAAGAGAGAAAATGCAGTAGGCAATCCTCTCAGAGTTTAAGCTGGTTTCAGAGACACTAGTAGGAAATGAATAGTGGTTTCACAACATCATTTTATCATTTTGTAACCAGGTTAGAGGCCAATCGTACATGGTCATTGCTGTAAAGTAGATCAGGTCAGAGTTCCTCCCCACTAGTATAAAGTTATCAACTTAAATACCTTTAATAGTACTTTCTGAGAGAGAAAAATAGGATATGATTAAACTTTAAAGGAACGTACCTCTTAATTTCTAGAGTTGCACAGGTATTAAACGTGCAATATCTATTAAAAGCAGTGAGAACTAGATGTCTAGATTCTATTAAACTGTGAAAAAAAAAAAAAAAAAGAACGTGGGATGCCTTTCCACAGAATGAATCCAGTGATGTAAGAAACATCCCAGTGCTCCCCGAGGGCTTGTTGAGGGATGGGCTCTGCTGTACTGGGTGTTTTTAAGCTCAGCAAGGGCCAAAGCAGACTCTAGCCACAACTTACTGCCCTCTATGATAGCAACAGACCCAACAATTTTGCCTGCCTTTGCAACTGTGGAATGCCTGTCTTAAGGTTATTAAGAAACCACAAAAAATTGTGACCACAGCAAAAATTCACTGTCAACAGGGATTGATTCTTTACTTTTATTTGTGACTTGTGAAAGCAACAAATTAATGAATGCATCCAGCAGCTTCAGAATAAGGAACCTCCTGTTCTTGTGATACCAGAACTACTTCAAAAGCATGTTGAAATATAACTGCACCAGAATGAAAGAAAGATTAAATGTGTTGTGCAAAATCATGTGTACTTCTTCCATAGTTTCTTTTTTTGACTGAAGAATGTTATTTATAAGTGAGTATGTTATTAAAATTGAACATAGTGCTTTACAGCCAGTAAAAGACAATAGACCAAATGTTACTGTTACCCACAGCTGGATTGATAAAACTAGCACATTTACTCACATAGTTTAAAGTCTAAATAAAGGTATATGATCAAAAGAGTAAATTGACTTAGCAAGGTGACAGAGAAAGGGCAAAAGGTGAAAAAAGCAGCTGTATCTGTAAGTTATAAAATGCTTAACTGGATAAATATTTTGCTGAGTGCCCTAAGCTTTAAAGAAGTGATCTATGATTAATGTTTACAGAAATTAAGGATTTTCAAAACAGCATTTCAAACTGAAAGGGATGACACTAGTCCCCCAAAACCTACTCACTGCATTAAAATGGGTCAATGCTTACACATATGTTATACTTCTCCCTTTATATATGATCCAGTAAACTGGAAAAAAGGTAGGCATCATTGATATCATGTCATTTGACAGAACAACTCGCTAACAATCTATCATTTACACATTTTCAAATTTATCTTTTCAACCATATGTTTTTTACAAAAATTAGAGTTGAGAGCCTAGCATACCATTCAAGGTCCAAGGATGTTCTTTATGAAGAAATCCAATTATTTTTTTCTCTAACTTCACCAAAAATCTTGAGAGAACGAAGTGGCAACTTTGGGGAAAAAATAAAAAGAACAAAAAAAGCAAGAGAGCGAGTGGCTAAACACACTGCAGAAAATACTCTCCCAGTTGCATGATAATATAGGTAAAACTGAGTAAAAATTCTCCTTTTGCACTGTTCCAAGTATATGATTTGGACAAATATTAGTTATTCCAACATAAATTTAAGTGTGATTTTAAAGTGACAATCTTTTAGTAAAACATTGCTTGTGCTCTACTTTTTTCCAGAATAACAACAGTCATATATGGAATTATTTTGTAATGGACATAGTTGAATAAAAACTTTGGAGCATCTTTGTGTAAAACAGTTCTTGGTAGTTTAAAGAGGGGAAGAAATAGGATATGGAAATAAAACTGTAATACTGGAAGGATCCAATGAAAAGAAATATAAAATTTTCAAATTGTGGGGAGCTTTGATGGAGCAGCTGGGCAGTGGTGGGGGAGGCTGCCCCAAGCCTAGTTGACTCTGTCCCTAGGAAATTGTTCTACCCTCGTAGAGCATAGAGACCAAGTGTTTTATAAGATTTTATGTTCCAAATACAACTATTTTAATGTTCTGTGAATGAGAACTGCAATCTCCCTGACTAGGGAACTACGTTTAATATATCTGTCAGTGTATAAGTCATCTTCTAAAAAGAAAGAAGCTTCATTTCTGCTGTTTTGTGGTAAAATCCACACCAACAACCCCACTGAATGTTACCAATCATCCCATTCCTGCATCTTGAATTAAAACTACTTTCAGTAATTTGTAAAAAAGTCTCAAATTATTGCAAAGATTAAACATATTGTTAAAATAAAAGAAATATTCCTGTGGAAGGAAAGTAAGCT
This sequence comes from Illadopsis cleaveri, assembly GCA_013399915.1. NCBI lineage: Eukaryota > Metazoa > Chordata > Aves > Passeriformes > Timaliidae > Illadopsis > Illadopsis cleaveri. The sequence continues at coordinate 980,810 of VXBB01003584.1, read as the reverse complement.
TTTTCTGATGTTTCAGAATTATTTTATGTTGATTTCTCAATGCCCACTTAGTAGACATTTAGCTGGCGTTATAAAAACTTGTTCTAGGTCCTGCTGACCTTATTGGAAGAAGAACCAGAGCCTGGATTTGTAGATTTTAAAGAACAAAGGTGAAAACTAAATGAACTGCTCCTCTCTGTCCTAAGAATATGAACACACAGTGCAACCCTATTACTCAGTGAGGATCTGTTCACCAGAAAATCACCGAGGGAATAATGAGGGGGGAAGAACATGAGGAGGAGGAAAAGGTGAGAAGAAAAGAGAAAGAGGGCAAGAGAGAGCAAAGAGGAAAAGGGAATTTGCTTTTGATGTCACAGTTCTATCAGCTCATGCATTTTTCATGGATACCAACTAGTGCTAAAATAATGCTGTGCTGACAATACAAGCATGAAAAAAAAGCAGCCAGGTTCCCAAAGATCATGATACTGGCTTAAAAATAAGATTTACAAAAATTTGAAGCTCAAAGCTTTTCTTTCCCTCCTAATTCGTAAGCCTTTTGGGGCTGCATATTCCAGCATTTTTCTCAAACTTGAGATTTAGGAACATAATTATTTTTAAAGTGACCCGAGGTTTCAATTTAATTGCATCTGCTGAAGAGCTTAAAACAAAGCTAAGTGTTGCAAAATCTCTGCAACCTCAAGAGCTGGAAACACTAAATGTCATAAGCATGGTGTACTATACAGTTTTAAGGCAAAGTAGACTAAAAATTACCAGATGTTAGATACAAGTGCATTAATTCAAGTAGCATTTGTGCCCTTTGCTAGAAAGAAATTAAAAACTGAAAGGAAAGCTAGCTGGTAAATGAAAATTTGGACTCAGGAGTTAACCTGGTTTGCAGTTCAAGCTTTGTAAACTTAATTTGAGGAAGTGAACATTAACATTTCTCACTGCTTTTGATTAAAACATGATCATTTAAAAATAATTAATGGATTGTATATATACATTCTTTAAGGTTTTAGTCACACGTGCTACAACAGTGCCGATTGCAGGCTTTACTTGCAGAAGAAAGCAAATCATGCACAGGTGCAGGAAACAGCATGGGACCTTTATTTGCAGGAACGGCGTTTTCAGTTGTTGAATTATTTAGGTATCACCCTTCAGATATTAATCACCTTAATAGCTCTA